>JARHVA010008688.1:0-32500 GCA_037957365.1 Torreya grandis | reverse complement strand
CATAAATTTTTTGTTATTTTTAATGAGATTTTATTTTATTAAAATAGGAATGTTTGGCTACTAAATCTTGTGTGAATTTGGATTCTTGTTGTGCACTCTCATGTATTAGTACTAGCAAGTGGATCAACTACCTGATGCCCTCCTACATAGTTTGATTCTCTATATTGGTAGTGGAAATTAGAACTCTTGATGCCCTCATATGTGACATTTTATTTTATTTATTAATATTTGGTTGGTGGAAACATAATTATCATGGGCCTTATACATGGTTATTTGACATGGTTGACTGTGTGTATGCTCTACCATGGCCAAGAGATGGTAAAACAAGGGTGAGTTATACCTACATTATTATTATATTTTGGTGGGACTCTTTGGAATTACAAACACAATATGGCTTCATGTTTAGACACATAAAATTGGCCACCAATGGCTTCATACCTGACTTTAGATAAATTATTGCCAACCATTGAACATCTAGCATAAGAATTTATAAATGTCTCAAATTTGGCTTCATCACATGTAATTAAAATCAATTTGGCTCAAAACTCAATTAAATAGATAAAATGACCAAATCAATTAAATCAAATATTTTACAAATATTAAAAAGCCTAAAATAGATTAATTAACATTCAAATTCTAATTGAATTAATCCATGAGAAATTAAATCAATTATAAAAAAAAAATTAATAAATTAATAAATATCCTAGGTTTTCATCATTAGCTTTTGTGAGTTGTTATTTTTGGAAAATATCCCATCCATAATTATTCCATGTTAATCATATCCCTTTAACACCTTTTAACCCTACTTGGGTTAACTAAACAAACCAAGGTTAATATTTAACCCATTCCAAGTCATTTTAAATTCTATTAAAGTAAGCCTAGAGCTCTTCATTTTGAGAGTTTGGAACATAGTAGAGTTATAATAGTGGAGTTGATTCATCAAGCAAATGCATAATCTTATAATGTCAAAATCAAGACAAGAAAATAAGATAATCATGGTTCTAAGAGGAGATGAGTATATCCAAGCCCCATTTATGAATATATTTTGAGCATAATCTAAGAAAGCCAATGAACACATATCTTGGAGAAATAAAGGAAGGTAAGGAAAGTTGTCATTTCTTTGCATTTTAGTTGTATTTTCAATTGGTTTATTTATTAATCTCCCCTCATGATCTAGGCCTATATATTTTATATTTCTAGTGTGTTTATTTCATTATTTTTGGAAATAACACTATACTAACCTCCTCTCTTGATTCAAATTCCTTGATCTTAAATGACATGCCCGGTGGGACCCAATGCATCCCACATACCAAGAATATCAATATGAGAATTTTAAATCTTCATTTGTATGCTTGAAGCTCTCTAAATTTTATTTTATAAAGTTTTTGTTTCTTAATTTCATTTTTTAATTTCTCAAATCTACACAAAGATCAATAATGATCAGGAGTAACCATCGATGGTTTGGCTAAACCACCCATAGTTCTACCCACTTACCAGTGATTCTATGAGACCACTGATGGTCAGGTTGTAAGGGATTAATGGACATAAATATTGAATTTTTATTCTTATTATAATTTCATTCCTTAATTTATATGTTTTAAGATCATCTAAATCCATTAACTAAGTTTTAGCTTGCAGGTTTTTATCAAAGTTCATCTAATAATTACCTAACCTAACGTATTTTTCATTTGAATTTTTGCCTTTGGGTTCACAATTAATCATAAATGGTCCTTGTAAACTAGTGGTGATTATAATAAACCAACATTAGTTACCTATTAATTATCCATCATGGTTGAATTAAACCATCAACAATTATATGTGATCATCTATGGTCACTATGTGAATTAAAATAAACACTTGAGAGCTCAAATTCAAACATCATTTTCCCAACCAAGAAAGTGATTCAAAGTAGGGGGTTATAATCTAAAATTTTCAAGTTGAATGATTTATTTGAAGATAAAATCACATATTTTAAACTAATTAAACACTTTATTTTTGGCTTTAAAAATAACTTAGTCAAATCATGCACATTTCAATTTGTATCTAAAATGAACATGTCAAATTTTGCATATTTGGATATTGGTGGTTAAAAAGAATATAGGATTGGTTAAGTCTTAGAAATTTTTTTTAGTTATTAAAACGAATCCTAATTCTTTAACATTTACAATTATTTCTTTAATATTAACTTTAGATAAATATTGAACACTTGGACTTTGGGCTTAAAATGAACTAGATGGTCTTGCTTAATTTGGCCTTTTATGAAAATATTATTTCAATTTTTTGCACTTAAGCCAAGGGGATAGTAAAGAAAAATATCACATTAATTTGGTGCTTAAAAATAAAACTTTCACTTGAATTTTTTTCAAACTTGTTCGTTGATTGTTTGGTTTGCAAAAAGGATAACACGTACATGCTCTCCCTTGTCCCCTATAGTGAACTCATATGATCAAAAGTACATTTCCATTACATTTAGTGCCTAGTTCAAGGTATTGACATAAATTTGCGTAGGATTTTTCAAAAATATCATAGCATTAGGTTATCTAAAGTAAACCCTAAATTCTTTCTACTTGTATTTTATTTTCATTCATTTTGTCTTGTGAAGGGGGTGTCATTACCTCTCATGAGTTCTTTAGGGAATCATTGACCCAAAGCTTCTTCTCTTAGTAGTGTTTCAACACCTATCAATGGGGGGTATATAAAGTGTTATCACCCTATTGGGATAGTGGTTTGAGTGGTTAAACCATCTCTGTTAGTGAAAAACTAAGCTCGAGATATATGATCAATTTGGACATCACACTGCACTGATCAAGTGACAGATGTAGTGGTCATAAAATAGACAAGAATGTTTCACAACAATATAATTTATGTGCAATAAATTAAAATTTTAATTTTTTTATGTGCATATGTGAAATTTATTACACATGGGATCAATATACATGATCAAAAACTTGTAGGTTTTAGTCAACCCCACTTTGCCACACCTTGATAGGATTTAAGATGATATACATAGTGTATTTTTGTCATTTATTATTTGTTTTTTGGTGTGTTAGAAATAATTTTTTTAAAACCATTTCATGAAAAATCCTTATGTCCAAAATCACTCCATTATTTAAGGAGGCATGATGCAATCCTTTTGACACCTTGATTTAACTAGGAAAACTTTTATATCAAAATATTGAGTGTGACACTTGATTGAGATGGGTAATGTTATGATACCAAAATCATTCCATGTTTTGTGCCTTTAAAGTCTTTAAAACATAAAATTTTCATATCTTTTTGGAATGTTAACACCATTACACTACCCAAATTATTTTATAAGACTTGTCTTGTGTCTCAATTATCATTATTGCAACCAATCATTTATGCCTTGTTGGATCTTTGTTTAGCACAGTCATGTTACTTAAATTTAACTAGATTGTTGATCATTAAAACCTTAGTTTACCTTAGTTGAATTTTTCATTAAATTTTCCAAGTTTAGATTCAAACATTGATTGATTTTTGTTTAGGCCTCAACACGCAAGGGTTGATATATTTATCTTTTGGGTTGAGTAACTTAGGTTAATTGATTACTCAAATTTGGAAAATTTATTGTTTGTGACTTTATTTGATAGAATCAGTCCATCTTCAAAGAGCCTTTTTATTAGTGTTTTCCATGAATCAGATCACATTTATGTCTAGAATTGAATGGCTAGTCTTTTCCAAACTATTCTAAATTTGTTAGATTAATCATGATCATCCTTTGTTTCAAGTGTATATTTTGACACCATGTTTGGCCAAAATTCCTAGCACATCCTTTTTGAGTATAGCTTTTGACTTCACATTTGGATAAAATACCTAGCAACATTTTTCTTTCCTAATTTAGACCTATTTAGAACATGTTTGGGTATTAGAGTTTGGCATATTATTTTTATGTCATTTTACTTGACCTTGTGTGTATGAAAAAATTAACGTTAGACATTTGACATTAAACTATTTTTAATAGGCCTTTGTATATACTTTTTATAGATTCAGCTCTACCCTCGACTATGATAAATCATGTTTGAACCCTTTGTGTTTTTAGACATAGTTTTTAAAAGTTTGTAGAACTCTAATCCATCTTGTTGTAAAACATTAGTAATATATTTAACCATGGCTCACTATACATGTAGTGGAACTATGTACAATACAAGATATGGAAATATTAACACATAATAGTATTTTTTTTAAGACCCTTATGGAGATGATGTTTTTTGGGAGATAGATTCCTATCCACCATACAACAATCAAATAGGGGAACATATTCAAGATCCTTTGGCTAATTATTTGGTTACCATGCATCTGTACATGGAGTAAGATCAAGAATAGATAGCCTAATATTTAAATAGTGTATCTATATTTGTTGAAAACATCTAGAAACAACCATATTATGGTATAATGCCATCAAACTATGAGGTACGGCATGACAATTTGCAAAATTTACCAAGAGGACCTTATAACGTCTTATGAGAACAATGATTAGGCCTCTTCTAGCAATCCTAATTCCATATTACCAATACCATATTAATATCCATGTATAATTGTCACATAAAGAGGTATCATAGAGAACCATTTTATTCAAATTCAGACATCATACCAAAAATATTGAGACCTAACACATAACTCTAATCAGCTGACCATGTTAAAAAAGACTCTTATTGATTTAGCTCCTTCAATAGGAGTTTTAATGGAATCAACTGGTCAATAAAATTAATGTTTAAACACATTTATGAAAACAAATTGGTCAGAAACATGTCCAAAATCCCAACTATCAAAGAAGTGTCTTTTACTTCTATGCATAATAGTGATCAAAATGTATTAGACAATATGGAGATAATGTCCAATCCAAACCAAAGTTGTATTAACACATAAATAGATAGTAAACAATAAAATGTGACTTTAATTAACACCATTAGTGTTTTAAAAACTCATGGAGTAAGAGTTTATACATCCCAACCTAAACCAATTACCTCTAATCTTCAACTAGCTACTTCTTTTGGTACCCAATAACAAGGATTAAGTAGTCAACCAATGAGAAAAGCTGTGCCACAACAAAATATTATGAGTCTTACTCTATCCCAATAGGTGATGAGTAATATTACATAATATTATTCACTATCAAACATACCCATGTAATTGAGGCATAACATCTTTCCACCTCAACAAGGGGTAACCAATGTTCCACCTTGCCAGATAACAACAAACATACGTAACCAAAATTGTAGACTAATGTGATGATCCAAAACCAAATGATGCCTAACCAACAAAATATAAACATTAGTTATAAATAAATTATAAACCTATAACATGCATCCGCTTCCCAATCTTGATTCACACAACAAAGAGGTTCTAATCTTCCTCAAGTACCTACTAGGTAATAGTGCCTTTTATACAGAATGTGCCACAAGTTCAAAAATAGGGACTTGGTTCAGAAGTTCCCTCTCAACAAAAAGGTTTGATTAGTTGGTAGTATGTCCCTATTCAACCTCAGTAGGCATAGTATAGTCATATACCACTAGCCCAACCTTAATATTCTAAAAATTAGACCTACATACCCAATCCAAACTAGAACATTGCACAACCTCATGTGTAATTTCAACAATCATACCCAAATCCATGTATGCATATTATTAGTCCATTTCTTATCCAATATAATATACCCCAATAAATACCTACATCATGCCTCAATAAAATTAATCCACTTGTGACCACTCAACCATCACCTCAGGCCAATGTTCTCACAAGTTTCCTCAAACAACAACTACAAAAAATGAAAGATGTAATTGCCACCATCCAAGTAGAGAAACAAGTCAAAATTTTTAAGTTGAATTATGTGTGTTCTTACCCTTTGAACATGGAGTACTTATAAATACCATTTCCTCTAGGGTATGAGCCACCAAAGTTTGACAAATACAAGGGGAAAGGTGATCCCAAGGCCCATATACCAGAATTATTTATCGCATGCCAACCAATGGCCTATAGTGACATAGACCTATTATTTTTATTTCCATGAAGTCTATCAAGACAAGCATTATAATGATCTTGAAGTTATAAAAGAATTTTGCTTCTAATTTTGATGATCTTTTGGACAAGTTTGTGCAACACTTCTCTTATAATATCGAGCATGATATTTCATTAGTAGATTTGACAAATGAAAAATAGAAACCAAGAGAAAGCTTCTCAATCTATCTATAGTGATGGAGAGCCTTTACAAGCTAATTTACCCATAGTCTACTAGACAAACAACTAGTCACTATGTTTACTAAAAATCTATACAGTGAGATATCTTATTATCTAGAGTTATAGTGTGTACATAAATTCAAATAAATCATTAACAAAGGTTTTTTGATCAAAATATCCCTTATTAACAAATGGATCATTAAAATAACCTAATCAAATCAAAATATGGCCAAAATCAAAACTAGAATAGTGGCGAAAATCAACATCTAGTCTAAGCAAAAACATTGCAACCAACATAGGCCAATAATAATGACATACACAAACAATTCAATCACCACAAAAGTGTTGTAAGAAATGGAGTAACAAAGTCACAACATGTCCAAATGTTGAAATCATAATTTTCTCTACCTATGTCACCTTTCTATCTTACTCCTAACCAAAAACCTTTTCAATAGTCATATCACATGTAAAAAGCATAACATCTTAAACCAGCATAGCCAATGCAACAAACATAAAAAATACCTATACTTTTTCAAAACCATCTTCCTCTAAGGTGAAACATGCCTAATCATCATGATTTTTCTAACTTTAGAGAGCCTATTAAATTAGTCTTTCATAATCTCATAGAAGCTAACTTGATTAGATGGCCTATTTTGAAAGAGAAATATTGTGAGGGCATTGACATGCCATACTAGTATAGGCTAGAATAATTTTTTGATTTTCATAATGTCAATGGCCATAATTTATATCATTATGAGAAAATTAGACATGCAATTTATAATATGTTATAAAATGGAGAAATTACATTGGATCATGGAGCTTCTTCCTCTAATCAGAGACATGACATTTGTCACAATCCTTTTCCCCAACATAACAATCAATAATAAAAACAACAACCACAACAACAATGATGACTAGTGCAACATAAAAAAAATTAGTATCAACAACCAAGGCTAAACCAATAGACTCAAATGAAACCAACAACAAAACCAACAACATCAAAACAATGGACAAAACCAAGGTCAAGATGGTGCAAATAAACAACAAACCTACCATGCAGTTGGACATGAATAAAACTAAAATGTAATCCATATTGTAGGGGGTCATATTACAACCATTCCAATTAATATAAGACTAAGTATAGATCAAATAAGACCATTATTAATATACAAAATTATCCAAACCATTTTATTAATACTTTTTTGACTTATGATGGCACATAGGTGAAACAAAAAATAAGGATTCTCATGTTAGGACCTTATACTGATAACTACTCATTAGCCCATGACCATGCACAAGTGCATCCATAAATAATACTTATCCTATCTAGTCCCCCTCTACCATCACCATCATTTATTAGAAACAATGATTCTATATCTAATCCTAATTATACAATCATAGCTTGATAGTCAAATATTACCATACCAAGCCCATAACCATCTTCCACTTCACCCATCATTCAACCATTCATTATACCTTAGAACAATCAATCTACCACTTTCTAAGAAAAGATGTTTGACATTATGGAATAATTTTAAAAGACACCAACACAAATCTTCATTTTAGATTTGTTACATACATCAACCATACATAAAACAATCTTGACAAAGTTATTTCATCAATTCATAGTTCTAAATGATATATCCTATGATAAATTTCAAGATTTGGTCAGACACCTATCTCTAGCCCAACAATTAACCTTCAACCAAAGTGATATGTCATCCCTTGGCCTAATACACAATAATCCATTATACATCAAATTTTACATAAAGAGGTAAAACATGAAACATGTCCTCATAGAGAATGGATCAGGTTTGAATATTGTGTCTCTAAACCTCATCAAGCTTCTCAGGTACATGTTATTATATTTCCAAGTATAAAAAATAATCATCGAATCCTACAACAATAAAGAATGAGAGTCATAAGGCACCATCAGCTTGATAGTTATCATTGGGCCCTTGACTCGTGATACATTATGTCATATGTTAGATCTCAATTTATCATATAATATGCTTTGGGGTAGACCTTGGTTACAAAATATTCATGTAGTCCCATTGACACTACACCAATTTATCAAATTCTCCTATTTAGAGATGGAGGTTAGTATTTGAGGATATTTGCATCCATACAAGCATTGAAGACATCTAAATGTATAATTTAAGAGATAAAATTACTATTTTGGAATGAATTTAGTCTTCAACTAGGTCAAGATAAAATTAATACTTATTGATTTACTAGAGGCCAACTACATTGAACCTGATACCCTTAATTCACTTTCCCATATACTACCTCCTAAGATGTCTAATCATTATACCATCTCAGGTAATGGCCAATAGAATACTTGACCCATAAAAATTTTCACATTGAAAAACTCCCATAGAACCTAAAGTCCTTTAGAATACCTAAATCCAAACCACTTCGTATGGAATGGAAAAAAATGGAAAAGGCCATATGCACAATCCAACACATGTCACTTTCATACCAGCTTTTGGCCAAGCACATGACCCTCTTGAAGGTGATGAATCATGTTTATATAATTACAAATTGGTTGATTGTTACAAAAGTCCCAAGTATCCCATTCCTATTTAGATTATGGAGAATCAAGACTATGAATCAGGAGGCTTTGGGCTAAATCAGTAGGGAACACTCATGCCAATTTCCATGACTAAGTATGAAGTAACCTATGGACTTGGATTTAAACTACCTAAGGGTGATCCCATGTATCTTATTGAAATTCCATCACCAATGATTAGTGATGATGATGATGATGATGATGATGATGATGATGATGATGATGATGATGATGATGATGATGGTGATGATGATGATGACGACAAAAATGATGGTATCAAAGCAAAGTTTGATCATAGCCAATTTGATGACTTAGCCTAAATCGATCCATTTAAAAATAATTCCATTTGTAACCTTTGACTAATCATTCATCATAATCTATTACCATTATATTATCCCCAATTGATAGACTGGGACCAATAAGAATCTAACATACCAGTTGATGAGTTTCATAATGATGAGGCCTTCTATAAATTTATAGGCCTTAAGGACAATCTTCCATTGGGAGACCATAAATCAGGGTTATCAATCAAACTATATCTTGAAGCTTATTTTGGAGAATGGGTGAACACCCTTAGCCAAAAGTAATTAAATAAAATATTAAGGTCCCAAAGTGAAAACCTCTTTGAGGTACTTTTAGACTAAGGAAAAATTAAATATAAAGGCCATTCTAGTGGTGAAAACCTATTTTAGGCACCAATAGATAAGGGTGTTCAACCTTCTTAAAATATAGAGTAGAGTAGGAGACCATAAAGGATGAACTTGTTTATGGGTTTGAGTTTAGTCTTGAAGAAGAACATTATTTTGATTAGATCATCTAGGATACCAATGATGATGAACTTGTCTATGGCTCTAAATCTAGTCCTGAAGAATAATGATCCTTTGATCACATAATCTATTAGTCTCCCAAAAAAATTGTTACATGGGCATCCATCCCATTAGGTGATTCTGATTCATCATGTCTAGGAGAACTTGAAAAACTAGTCCTAATAGAGGATTCTACTATTGTAAACTAGTTCAAATCTTTGCCCACTATTATTGAAGATGTTTTGACCTTTCTAGTGGATGACACAATAGACATAAACATAGGGTCTCCAGATGAATAAAAATGGATCAAATTAGGTGTGTCCCTCACTGACGAGTGTGAAGTCCTTATAACCCTTTTAAGGTAATTTATAGATATATTTACATGGGCCTATTCTGAAATGCCTAGTTTGGACCCTACCTTGGTTTCTCACCACATTGTGGTACATCCTAATGCCAAACCCATGAAAACAAATTTATGTAAAATGCATCCCTTTATTATTATATTAGTGGAGTTGAAAAATCTCTTGAAAGTGAGATGTATTAGGCCAATTGACTATTCTAAATGGATTTCCAATGTGGTACCAATTAGTAAAAATCCATAAGGAATCAAAATATATACTAATTTTAGATACATTAATAAAGTTTTCCCAAAGGATGAATTTTCATTACCAAACATTGACATGATTTTTGACTCCATAACAAGTTATGGGATGCTTTCACTAATGGATGGGTTCTCAAACTACAATCGTATCCAAATAACACCAAAATACCAACATAAGATAGCATTCACCACTCTATGGGGAACATTTTGTTATCAGGTTATGTCATTTGGTCTTAAAAACATAGGGTTCATTTATCAAAGAGCCATGATAGTCATATTTCATCATATGATATGTGACACTGTCTAGCACTACGTTAATGACATACTAGGAAAATCAAAGACTAGGGTTGATCATCCCATAACATTAAGGAGGATATTTGAGTTACTATGTGAGTACAGAGTCAGGATCAAACCTAATAAGTGTGTTTTTGGTGTCAGATTAGGCAAATTTTTTGGCTTCATTATGTCTCATAGTGGCGTAGAAGTCAATCTAGCTAGAGTATGAGCCATAAAAAAATACCACCACCAACGAATTTGAAATAGCTCCATAGTTTCCAGGGAAAAATCTAATATATTTGATGATTCATATCTTAATTAGAAAATAATTTCCACCCATTTACACAACTAATGAATAAGGGTGTAACATTTATTTGGGATGATGATTCTTAGAAAGGTTATTAATAGCTAAAGGACTATCTTTCAAACACACCAGTTCTATTGCCTGATATTCTAGGGAAACTATTCCTTTTGTATCTTTCAAAGATATATAAAGTCCCAGTGCTACTTCTAGCTCAACATGATGATAATGGAAAACAACATGCCATATACTATATAATCCATACAATAGTAGCATATGAACACAATTATATGCTCATCAAAAAATAATTTTTAGCCATGGTCTTTATAGCTCAAAAATTATGACATTACATGTTGAACAATAAGACCAATATCATTTTAAAATTAGATCTACTCAAGTATCTACTATTTAAAATAGATTTACAAGGATTCATAGCCAAATGGATGATGCCTCTTAGTGAGTTTGAGATAGAATATGTGAACTAAAAGGTCATCAAGGAGCATGTTTTTGTAGATTAGCTTGCTAAAGAACCCTTTATAGATATAAAGCCAATAATATTCTAATTTCTTGATGAATCCATCATGATGATAATTTAAACATCTATTGAAGAGAAACACTAGAATCTATATTTTGATTGATCATTCATAGCACATGGATCATGGGCAAGCCTTTTATTTATCACTCTATAGGGGGATCTAATACCTAAGTCATTAAGAATCAGTTTTATTTATACCAACAACATGTTAGAATATGAAGTACTCATTATAAGACTTTGATAGGTAGTATAATGAAAAATACATCATCTAAAGGTTTATGGTGATTCACAATTAATCATCAATTAGGTTACAAACCAATTTCAAAGCAAAGATGATAATCTAGTTCCATATAAGGCCATGGTTGACACTCTCAAACAATAGATTGTTGACATCTAGTTTGAACATATACTAAGGGAAAGTGAAAAAAAATTGATGCAATGGCTACCATTGGGGCACTCATTCAACATAAAGACATGGAAAAAGACTATTGATTTCTCATTGAACATATGTTAGTGCCAGTTCATGAACCTTCACCTATCACAATGATCTATGATATTATTGGTCCCAAATCTACTTGGTATTCAGACCTATATTCCTATCTTCATGATCAAATCCTACCTCCAGAATTATCCCATAAACAAACTAAATCCTTCATCTATAATGCCCAATATTATACCTTACTTGGACCAACCCTATACTACTATAGTTTTTATTGAAGTCTACTTTGTTGTTTACCTTCAATAAAATCTATACTAGTGTTATAGGAAGTCCATGAAAGGGCATGTGGAGACCACACCCATGGGGTATTCTTATCCAAAAATCTCTTATGTATTGATTATTATTGGCCAATAATGAATGTAGATGCAAATGTATATGTAAAAGGTGTGATAAGTGTCAATCATATGCTAATCTAATTCATGCCCTAGTTGAGACTCTAAAACCAATGTTGACAACATGGCCATTCACTACGTGGGGCCTCAATCTCATTGGGAAGATACACCCCACCTCATTAGATGACCATAAACACATCCTCACTACCATATAATATTTCACTAAGTGGGTTGAAGTTAAACCCTACACTTACATATTTGAAAAGTAAATTTCCAAATTCATCTTTAAAAATCTTATGTACTACTATAATACACCTTCTGACATTATATCTGATAATGGAGGATCATTCAAAAACAAGGATGATGAATTTCTATGTAATGAGTATAAGATCAAACAACATTTTTCCAAAGCATATTACTCTTAAGGTAATGGCCAGGTAGAAGCATCTAACAAAACCATTGTAAACATCCTTAAAAATATTGTCAATGATTTCGGTCATGATTAACACCTTTAGATATTTCATTATCTCTAGGTATATGATACTAATCATCACACTCCCATAGGTACCACTCCATATTCACTAATTTATGGGACTAAATCCATTCTTACTATTGAGGTAGATTTACCATCATTATGCATCTCTTTAAAGCATGTCCTAAATGATGAAGACTATTGATTAGCTCACCTATAAGAGCTAGAGTTACTTGATGATAAAGGCATGGATGTAGTAAACAACCTTTAAGCATATCAAAATCAATTTCATGTCCATTAAAACCGATAAATGAAATATAGACAATTTAAACTTGGTGATCTTGTCCTCAAAGAGAACTAAAAGAATACCATTATTGAAAAGAAGCATAAAGGAAAGTTCAAACCTAACTAGGTCAGTCCTTTCATCATTATTGCAGACTATGGCTTAGGAGTGTAAAAACTAACCATACTAGACTAGGATGAACTTGATGATCCTATGAACATTATACAACATAAGAGGTATTATGCTTGAGTGAAGTGGTGTATTATTTATGAGGACCATTTCAAGTTATACCATATTCCCAATTTTTTTATTTCTATCATACTATTTTATCATCCTATCATCTTACGATCCTACTATCCTATCAATTTGACAATCACTTATCCATTTTACCAATCCAATATATCAGCCAAAACATGTTTTGATCACTCCCCACCTAGCCCATTTGACCTTGGTTCATCCATTGGTTTCATGTTTTCAACATGAAGAATCAGATTATTTTTAATAGTTGTTTCAAGCATTCTAGATAGAGGTAGTATTTTGGAATAGTATAATATAATATTTGGAAGTTATATCCTTCATTTCTTATTACATTCTCATCATGTTTGTTTATGTGATCCTAATTATATCAACTATAGGGCAAAATCAATGTTTCACCAATATTTTTACTAATTATAAACATATATGGGAAAAGTAGTATCATTGATCTGATCAGTTGTATCTTAGTTATAACCTCGTACAAGAAAACTAGGGTCAACATCTGTTTATTATTCCTTGACATACCAACTACCCATTCTTATGTAGTATTGTGCCATCATGCCAACTGTGCCTATTTTGTTTGAACTAGTTGTTACACTAGTTAGATTGCTCCTTTGTAAGGTGTAATTACTATGAACTAAGGCCATTTTGGGACTATGTGGGTCATGTCTGATTCATCTTGATGTCATCTTAGTCCCCCTTTCCAACATTCTCTCACCATTTTATGAACAACTTTCAAGTTTTCCATGCCCTCACCATTTTGAGAGCTTGGACCATTTAGTGTCTTCTCATTGTTGATCGGGTTGAGACACATAGAAAATTCTTTAAACATTTGTAAAACCATTTATAAAAATTAAAAACATTGACCACTTCTTTGCCTTCAAGATTAGGGGAACCCTTACTAAGTCACAAGAAATCATATGTCACTAAGTTTGCCCATCCTTTTTGGAATTTTATTCCACACTATCACCAATTTTCAAGTTCATTCCTATTATTCTATCACATCCATCCTATTTGTTTTTTGATATTCATCATTTTTATTTTATCTCATTTCTTAGGAGAACTATATTTGGCCTAAATTTTTTTTTGGATATATCATCCATAAAACTTTGTAGGTCACATCCACTTGCCTAGTTCATATAAAGACAATGTAATATTCATCATGATTTTTTATATCACTTTTTTTGTACTAACATTAGGAATAACTATTATTTATTTCTTTGTATGTTGTTTGTGTGCCTATTTATTTGCTTTCAACACTATTTCCTTGATTGAATCTATGTGCATTCATTGGGTGATTACTTATGCATATATACATGAATCCATTCATATTTATAGGTCAACATTATAATAATGGTTTTTATCATTGGTATATTGTTTTCTCTTAAGTATTAGATCATGAGAGTCAGTCTTAGTGCATATTTTTGACAAGTCCTCATGGTGTTCTATAATGATGCCTACTATCACATGCTACAACAAAGATCATCTTCGATAAGTCTAGAAAACAATGAAACATCAATATCTCCTTGATATTGGCACTAGAAACAATCCCAATCATATTCCAAATAAATTAATTAAAAAATGAAATAATTTTAAGCTTTATTAGTTTGGACGAGCATCTCCCTAATAGCAGGTTCTCCCAATTCATCTTTATCCTATATATCAAGTTATCATCATGTTTTCAATCATTCAACATCAATATTATTTGTCATAATTGGGGTACAATACTTATAACCAACTTTTGTCAAACCATTGTACACCATCCCACTTGCATTCTCAATGATTATAACGACCTTTGGGGAAATCATTGTGTTGTCATCAATTTTAGGCTTAATAATTATAACTTCCTTTTGGCAAATCATTTAATTTATTTTTCCCACCTAGGGCATGTTATTATCCAATTTGCCTATCCTGACTGGGGCATCTACATATTCTTAATGATTATAACCTCATTTCAGAAAATCATTGTGTTATCATACCACATTACCACTGTCAGGGTATAATGTTTATAAACACCTTTGTTAAAACCATTATACACCATCCCACTTGCATTCTCAATGATTTTGACCAATTTTGGCCAAATCATTGTATTGTCACCCCATCATTTTCTTTGTTTGGTCCACTCATTTTCTTCTTTCAAGGGACTATTTACCAACCCCTTTGCCAAGCACTCCATTGAAGGGGTAGTTATAGTTCATCCATTATCATTAAATTCATAATCATAAAGAATATTTTTATTCTTTGAGAATATGTTACTGTGCTTATGGACTAAAACACCTTCCTAAATAGGGGAAAACTATAGACATCTAAAATTGGCCACCAAGGGATTTATGCCCAACTTTAGATAAATTCTTATTGACCATTAAACATCGAGCCTAAATTTTTTTAAACATCTTGAATTTAGCTTTATCATATGCAATTAAAATCAATTTGGACCAAAAATCAATTAAATAGAGAAAATGACCAAATCAATTAAATAAAATATCTCACAAATATTTGAAAGCCTAAAATATATTAATTAATATTCAGATCCTAATAAAATTGTAATTGAATTCATCCATGAGAAATTAAAGTAATTATCAAAAAGGAAAATTTAAAAGTCAATAAATATCCTAGGTTTTCATCATTAGCTTTTTTGAGTTTTCATTATTGTAAAATACCCCACCCATGCTTATTACATGTTAGCCATAACCATTTGACACCTTTTAACCCTATTGGGGTTAACTAAGAAAACCAAGCTTAGGGTTTAACCCATTTTGAGCCATTTTAAATCCTATAAAAGAAAGCCTAGAGATCTTCATTTGGAGATCTTGTAACATAGTAGAGTTATAATGTTAGATTTGATTCATCAAGAAAATGCATAATGTTATAATGTCAAAATCAAGCCAATCCATCAAGCAAACCATGGTTTCAAGAGGAGATGGAGTTAGCCAAGCCCCTTTGATGAAGATATTTTGAGTAAAATGAGAGTAAGCCAAAAAACACATCTCTTGGAGCAATAAAGGAAGGTAATTAAAGTGTCATTTCTTTTCATTTAGTTGTGTTTTCAATTGGTTTGTTCACTAATCTCTCCTCATGATCTAGGCCTAGAGATGTTATATTTCTAGTGTGTTGATTTCATTGTTTTTAAAACTAAAAATATACTAACTTCCTCTATTAAGTCCAATTCTTTGATCACACATGTTATCATTTGATGCTTAATATTGTGTTTTACTTTCCTTATAGGCTGGTTTTCTAGATGGAATCACTTTTGTGTACTTAAATTTATAGCTTCTTATATGCATTTATAGTGAGTATTACTTGTTTAATCATGTTACCATCAAAACCTATATTTTTTTGACTTTTAAAGATTAAAACATGATGTGATTCTTCTAAAATCTTGGATTATTAAGATTTTTGGTGCCTAAGGTAGCCTCATGATGATGGAAAAATAATGGGAGGTGATCCATTCATTCACTTGTCCTTGAGATTGCGAGTGGATTTTAATTAAAGATCAACTTATGCAAACTTTTATATAAAATTGGTAGATAAATTATATTCTCTATTTGATATCCATGTTATTATTATTAATTCATTTTAAAATTTATATTTATAGAAATTAAATTTGTAATATTCAATGGAATAGTGTGATGTTCCATATCACTTTCATACCCTTCATATTAAGTGCATCTAACTATGAAAACAATGAAATGATTATTTATGAACAAAATCAAATTGTATATTATGGTTGAATATACCTTTATCTATATTTTTATGGTTATCTAAAAATAAAATTTATCTCTTTCCAAATATTTTTAAATTCATTGTTTCATGTGAATCCAATAAAAGATATATGCATTTGTAATTTTTAGGCAATTTTATGCTTACCTAAATTTCCATAAATTATTTTTTTCAAAAAGTAAGATTTATCAAAATTTAGTATCAACTTAAAAATTATTTTTATGTATTACCAATTAAAAGTTATGAATTTTTAACTTCAGCCACTAAATATGGTTAATTTCATTTGTAAATTAACCCAACTTCATGCAATTTTTAAGCATGTAAAATGAGACAATAGGTGCCTAAAATTATTTTATTAAAAATATACTAAATTTGGTACTTGATGGCATTTGTTTCATAATTTTTGGATTCCTATTTTTTCATGATTTTCTTTTTTTAAATTAACCCTCTATGTGGTAATTTTCTTACAACATAAGCCTTTCAAAAGGGCACATGCCACTTCATTTAAGGATGGCTTGATTATTAGCCAATTGTCACCCATGTGATCATACAACATGGTTTTAAGGCCCTATGAGGTGGGGGTATAATTCTTAGTTTGGATAATTAAATTATGAATTATTTCTAAATGGGTTGACATGAATGCAACTTAAGCAAATAGGGAAACCCTTTTTTATGTGGTTAGATTAAAAGCTAACCAAATAATTGATTTAACTAAAGTTGTTGTTTTATTAAATTTAATTATTTTAATGAAAACCTCATGTTTATATTAATTTATATTTAAGTTTTCAATTCAATATTAAATAAATGAAATTAAACCTTCACTTTTCCAAAGTTGAGACTGTAAAATTAAAACTCAAATTTCAACTATTTATTTATACACAAATTTGTTTTGTTCTAGCGATTGTGGACACCTAATGACCCAGAGGTGGGGTGACCCAAAAATAAACACCCATTACTTTTTTGTGTTTTTTCATATGAAATAAATTTTTAGGCCTTGAAAAACATAAATTTCAATAATTTACCTCTTTATAATCATAAATATTTTTTATATATATCAATATAATATGCCTATTTTTTGTTTATTTGATTCATTTGGTTTGAAGGCCAAAGGATGGGATGGCCCTAAAATTTACAACCGTTCAATTTTTTATCTTATGCATAAAAATGATTTCACGTATTTTAATGATGTATTTCACCAAAATAGCCTCCTTCTTTTGAAGAGGAAACTTTTGACCTTTTTTCTTGTGTAGGCTCATGGAATCCCCAAAATGGCCTAACCTAAAAGGGGACCCATGATACTTTTTTACCTTTTAAAATTTACAATAAATTTAATATATAAAACTAAAACTTTTCTAAAATTTCACCTTGAATCTAGTGTCAACCCTTAACGGTTGTGGTAGAGTTTGAAGCCATCAATAGACACACTTTGATATGTTATTATTGTGGGAGATATTTTTAAACGATAATTTGATGGGAAGTCACTCCAATGTTTAAAATATTAGGATCTTAAGTTATTAATACAATAATTATGTGATAATGAATGTGTTAGATATCACATTAGAAATCTAATGTCATATAATTTAAATAAACTAGGCTGTTATTAGTCTGTCATTGAATAGAAATGTTAAGAGTGTGAAAAATTATGTGACTAATTCCAAATGCATGATAATTTATATCATGTACCTTCACACTAATTATAACCTATAATTTTTCCTTGGCCTTTTACACTTTGGTATTTTGATTTGGTTAAACAAAAAATCTAGAATTAGAAACGGGACATAAATTTATAATTAAAACTATTAAATATTTCACCAAGTGGGTTAAAGATATACATTTACAATCTACCACTGGAGAGGACATATGTCATTCCCTAATGAAAAAAATCATTTATGATTTTGGATGCTATCATTATAGACAATGGTTCATATTTTAATAATAAAACTATCAAAAAAATTATGTGCTAAATATAATATTTAACACAAATTTTCTAACCCTTATTTCCCTTAGGGAAATGGATAGGAAGAGGATAAAACCAAGACTATAAAAAAATATTGAGTAATAAAATTAGTAAATTTTATGATGCTTAACATAACCAAATTGATTATGCAGTATGGGATTATTGAACGAGCATTTATACACCTATTGGGACACTCCATATTCATTGGTCTATGGGACATAATTTATAATTCCAATAGACTTAGAAATTATATCTTTACATGTATCCATCAAAGGGATTATTACAAATGATAAATATAGAGGAAAATATTTACATAAATTGGAGTAGTTGGATGGTACACACATACACTCAATAAAACATCTAAGGATATATCAAATTCACATTTAAAAATTATATAACAAAATAATTCACAATCAAGAGTTTAGGGTTACTGACTTGGTTCTAAATGAAAATATACATAATGTCAATGTAAAAGAAGAATCCAAGGTGGAGTTCAATCCAAACTAGTTGTGTCCATATATGATTACAAAAAAATTAAAAACCAAAGTTTAATGATTGACATGGCTTGAAGGAAAAGTAGTCAAGAATTGAATGGAAATTATTCATCTATGATGGTTTTATATTTAAATAATTTATATTTTTCATATTTAAAAAAATATAAAAAATAGAATGTTTCAGAAAATTATCAAAAGCATGACGTACACATTCTTTGTTTAGTTATTTTACATGATTTGATTTATGCTCAGTATATACATTATTAATATATATTTAATTTTTTAATGAATTATGATTCAAAATTTTACTTGAGTCAGCTGTAGATCAAGTATATTATCATTTACAAATGCATTTGTAGGTGGTGATATTATCTCAAACTTAGAAATTACATACATGCAAAACCACTCTTTCTAGTTAGAATAATTTACATCAAACTAGTCCCAATGAATATAGGCTCTACTTTTTCCAATTCAAACTAGTCATAAGATCTCTAAAGCTTGTCTATATCACAAAAATTTAATTAGGGGTATCATTTTACATAGGTTTTATCCTTATTTTACTATCCCTCTTATTCATATTTTAATAAATTACATTATGCACTTTATTATCTCACCTACTTGCACATTGATAGATAACTAAATACTTGAGTTATTGAATATACTCATGTTATAATTTGATAATGTTAATCAAATTTACTTAATCATGAATAATTTTCATGTTTTCTTCCTTGTTTCATGTCTTGTGTCTTATTCATCTTTTTTACATTATGCACATTTGAACATTTCTTTTATTGTGGATTTAAGCCTTCATTGTGTTTTTATATTATGTGTGAATGCCATTTGAACATGTATCTTGTATATGTCCCATTGGTTTTCTTGCATTATTTTCATGATTTAAATGTAATTTTCTTATGTGTACATCATGGACATGACACTTTCTTACTCAGCTTGATTATTTTTCAATGCCATAATGGATATAATTCATATTCATATTTTTGTATGTCACAATGAATATCACGTATCCTCCCTAATTTGTTTTAATTAAGTTTTAGTTATGTTTATTATATGATCACTTATCTACATGCTTCATTTCTATAATCTATCTTAACAATATCACTATGTATGTTTGTTTCCACATGCATATTATATCACTAATTTCTCAATTCATGTATGATGATGTCATACTTATTCATGTTATCATTACTACTCATATTTACATGTTTTCATATTATCTCTCAAATAAATTTTATTTTGAGATAAGTTATTACACAAGATTCACAACTCACATAAAATGAAGAGGCAGACATAATGGTTTCTCTTATAGATTAAACTACAAAAATTTAAAAAATAATTAGACTTTATACATTTTATCATGATCCATACCCAAAAATTACTAAAAATTAAATACTGGACAACATCACTTTATTTAGATTAGGGTGTAGGTCAGTCATGTCTAAAATAGTGTGTCATTGTCCCAACAAGTAGAAAGCAATAATTTTCAAAAATTCTAAGAATTATAACTATTATAGAGAAAATTCATATAGGTATGTATTCAAAAAATTTAGAAAAATATATAAGTGTTTTCTAACTTTGGGGCATAATTCATGACATGTGTTATAAGATGATTTATATAGGTTGGCTAAAAAATTTCACTTCCTATCAAAATATTCAATATGCTTAGATATTATATTGGGGGAATATGCCCAACATATGACCACTTCCTTGCTCAAATTTATGCCATTTTCATAGATAGAATGAAACCAATGTCATTATCCATGTTATATACACTAGACTCATATCATATTATAGTTTTCATTGAAATTTTACCATTTTTCCAACTAAAATGAATCATATTCCATCTATAGTGGTTGATTCACCCCTTTTCACAAAATTTTCACAAGGAAAATCCATTGAAATTAATAAAAATGATTAAAAGATACTATAAAACATTAGGTATGTAATGATTGATTCAAACACACCATGAGTTATTAATAACACTCTCATATCAATGAGTTTTGGGGCATGCATAGTCAAACCAAGTGTTTTGATGAGGAATAAATCTCTAAGGGTCCTACCCTCTAAAATCACTTGTTTTGAACTTATAAATGCAATCATGTGTATTTTTTCCTTGTTATTAGATCTATAAGTCTATTATATTTAATTTTAAATTTTCTTCTTAAGTAATTACTAATTTATACATGTCTAAGTGTGGGTTTTTATAAATCATAGTTCAATTTTATGGCCTACATTCAATATTGTTATTCATAGGAAATTTTAAGTATGCACTTTTTCATTTTACTCTAGTAATTTTAGTTTAATGAATTTCTTTAATAAAATGGGGGAGAATTTATACACATAAATTCACATTAATTTCTAAGATAATTAAATTGTGAACACTCCTTATGCACACTTAGCTCATGCCTCATCGCACGGTCTTTTGACTACCATTACTTCACTCTTATGTAGGTGACCCTTTCCCCCAAAAAATTATTAATCTAAAAATATTCCTATCCAACATCCTAAATATAAAAATCTCACTTTTAGAGTCATTCACACTTTTAGTTTTGTTTTCTCTACTATGTGGACAAGCCCACCCTATTTTGAATATCTCACTCCACAATTTCCAATCACCCCAATAACATGATCTTAAAAAATAATGGATAGTTACTCAAATTCTAATTCATGTAATGTGATTCTACACATTTATGAATCCCCATCTAAAGGAGTTAATAATTAGTCACTATAAATCCATACTTTAGAACATTTTTCATAGAAAAATATCACATAAGAAAAAATAAGTAGAACATCTAACTAAACACTGAAGAAAAAACACAAATTCTTCCCAATATAGAGTTCATACAACCCTAGTATCCCCAAAATAAGTCTACATTTACCTTAGATGTCACAAGTAAATTTTTAAATGATCTAATCACATCAAGATTTCACTAAAATTTAGAACTTTACGCCAGTCTTACACACATACCACTGTAGCATGGGAGAAATACATGAGTTATATCCCTATTTAGATGATTGGTATGTAGGAAGCACTCAACACATGTTGTGTTGAGGCCAATCATAACTTTAAATTATAACCTTTTTTTCATGTTTCTTCCATTAATTCATCATTACAAATCAAGCTAGGGTTTTGTTGAAAAATAAGATACATAGTGGCTTCCACAACATATTTGACATCATAGAACACATATACATGACCTATAGGTAATATTTCATATACTCATATTTTCATAAAGGTAAAAAATCTCTACAATACACTGATGAATTCTAAGGATACCAATGCACTACACCCATGTCTAATTATATTGGTATTCTAAACATATTAAGATAAGCCCTATTTTAATCCTAAATTAGTCAACATAGTCACACAATCATATTCTCAACCTCAGCCTCAGCCATGCATTTCTTATTTTCTAATCAAGTATTTTATTTAGTGTCATTTATTGCATATTTATAGCACTCTGATTTTAATCAATTATTTTTCAAATTAGGATACATAATAATTTATTTCCAAGTTTTGGATAAAACATAAACATGGGTTATCTATTGTCACAATCACTAAATAATCCCATCTACCTCTGAAATGAAATATGTTAAACATGTATTGTGATGTAAAGTTTATCTATGCACCAAAGTATCTCATGAGTAATATAAGTAATTATGTGAATACCTTAAATAGTTGACCCATGTTGAATCATAACTAATGTGAAATTATGACTATCAAAGTGATGTCCCCAGATAGTACCTTAGTGTATCTCTTTAATTTGTTTATCATGAATATTATAAATATTTTCCTATTAATTTATTTTCAACATAAATTAAATGTCTCAATGCACTTAAACATGTTTTAAAAACAAAATAGATTTAATTTTGATATAATTAATATGAATAAATAGACAAATTATATACATAATGTGAGTTATAAAAAGATAAGAAAATATACAAAATAGTAGTAAAAATATTAGATAATAGCATTCTATGCCTCTCCAAAATCAAACGTAAGACTACTAAGTACAAAATAACAATATAGGTATAATAATGGAGGTATTAAAATATTGGATGCCAAATGTATCCCATCTCAAGGCCTTAAATGTATTTATGTAGGTGTCATACCATTTTATGCATGATGGTACCCATCTAGGGTAATCCAGTCCTTATTGATGAAACCACCCCATGCATTCTCATCTAGATGATACATTAGAATTTATCTCTACTAAATAGTCAACCATAGTCCTTGTATTATCTCTAACCATTAAAAAGTGAAATAAGATATTTATGGAACATGCACCTGATGGAAGTTCCCTATTAGGTTAGGTTTTAATGCTTTTCTTGGTCTTAAAATTTTAGTCTTTGTATGACTATTATATGCATGGTTTTGAACATGATCGAGCCTTTTTTTTTGCCTCATGGTTTTAAATCTTATGTAGAGGGGGATAATTATCTCATGATAAGGATGAAGGTATATAACATGAACCCATGCATGATGTCTAGTAAGATCCTATATGCTACATGATTTTTACACAATTAGCTAGTGTTACTATGAATACCTCTCTATTCACTTATGATGTTGAGAACATATTCTCCTTGATAAATATTTAACTCAAGGAAGCCTTTCTTATAAGACATCCAAAACATGTCTCAAATTTTGGAGGTTTTTTTGGTTTATCTCTATAAGTTATTCAAATAGGGGGTCCTAGTAAATTATAATGTTTGTACACCCATGTTATATTAATTTGACTTAAAACAAGCATACCCAAAATTAAAATATATTATGTAAGTGGTAAAACCCAAATGAAATCCAAAATAAAAACATCATGATTTTTTTGGTTTACTTAATTTAACAAAGATTACTTTTCTAAATATTGTTCCCAAACATTTAACATTAAAAAATGTCACACATAATATTATTTAGTGAGTAGATTAATTTTTGGTTTCCCTTCCCACAAAACTACAAGCAAATGTGACAAATAATTTAGAAGGTGAAGGATCTATTATTTAGTTAATTTTTACTTTAAGAATAAGGTTTCAATGTTCCTAGTGAAAAAAAGGGCCTAAAGTAAATTATTTTTCCTCTTTCTTTATGAATCTAAAATGTTTTACTAGGCTTAGTTAAAAAGGGGATAATCCTATAACAATCATTCCTTTTTGATAAGAGACAAGGATTATCAATACATGGACATAAGTTACCAATAATATGATTCAATAATATTTTATTAAAAAATTCCAATAAGACAAATTTCACCTAAATTAGATAAATGATGACATAACCACCTTAATCTAGCCTAAGACCTAGGTATCAATTCTCACAGATCTTGGGTAACCTATGTATCCAGTCTTCAAAATTAGGTTTACATGCAATTCTATTTGTTTGTGAAGAGTCTCTTCCATGAGATTTTTAACTGAAATGGGTTGGAAATCTAATCCGAAAAGCAATAATCTATCATATTTTTAGCAAGTGTCTATAATATTTATACATAGATACTCAGACCAAACCAAACACTCACATAAATTCTTTAGTACATCAGCTTGACATCTTAAGTTTCATGTACTAACCATTTCACCATAATTTTCATTTAAAAATATATAATTTTCATAATTTTCTTAAATATTATTCATGTTTTAATATATGGCATCCATTATAGATCTAAATATAAATGTTGAACTAATTAAAATTGATTAACAAGTGGCATATGTTAAATATAATAAGTAAAAAAATATCATGTGATACTTATTTTTTCTAGTTTTAAGTTGAATGTAATATATGTTTGATGGTGTAAAAAAAGTATAAGATAGGTTTATGACATCTTAGATCAAGAAATAGATACTACAAATTTATCTCAATAATTTTGTGCTCCTGAGACAATTACATAATTGAGTCTTATCTATTGCATATAGATTTTTCTTCAATGCATGTAAAAAAACTATAATTATTATACAACTTGAATTTATGTCTACTAAGAGGAATTATATATTTCAATTTCGTTAATGCCACACCAAAACCTTTACTTTCCTTCTCCTTGGTTTGGAATCCCTAGGTGTATATGTGAAAGACATAAACCTGGAGAAAATATGGAGAAGTGTAATGGGTTGAGCTCACCAAAATTAATCCCATTTTTAACTAAATCTTTCTTATGTTTATAAATATTAAAAGGATGGAATCAAGCCATATGTACTTCTCCCACCTTGTGTGACTATGCAGTTATTCTCTTCCACTATATGCATGAGTCTAGTAATTTGCATTTGATACTTAATAATGTTAGATATTAACCTAATTGGGAATGATTCAAAAAAATTAACCCTAAATTAATATGGGTTAATATAGTATATGGTTAATAATATAGAAATTAATAAGCACTAGGGTGATAAACATATCTATAAAAGGTTAATTAATTACAAACATACATAAACAACATCTTGAATTTATAATTCTAAGATATACTAAAAATAGAAATTATTGATATTGATTGATATTGAAATAAATGGAAAACAAGAGTACTTAGTTAATTTAACATGTACATCTAGATATAGGCTGAAATAGGATGGAAGTAGATTGGATCTAGATTCTATATCGATCATAAAAATCTATAAATTTGTTCTCAAAAGATGCAAACACTTGTGTTAGATCCAAATAATTTCATCCATGTTAGTGTCTAAGTTAGATGTAGGTGTCTAATTTAGAATATTTAATATATCTAGATGCGATCACCTAGAACCTTATATGTATTCTATCACCTTTCCTATTATGTGTTCAAATCTTGAACACATGGTTTTACTCTTCATTAAATGATAAAACCCTAACTTATTCATCTTTGGAGAGATTATGGGAAAATAATGTTAGTTCCTACACAATGTTGAGGTCCCCCAAGGATCCATATATAAATGGTCACTACCTACATAGATAATACTTAGAAGAGGGAATTAGGCTTATGTATCTGTCCCCTATGTATTGTATTATGTGTGCATAAGGATGCACATGTGTTAAGCAAGTACATATAGTGACCTAGCTTGTAACATAGAAAACATGGCTCATGGAATGCTCCTTAATTACTTCAAAATTATAGATGGGTTATCCATATTTTAATGGCCATTACTTACTCCACTTAGTCCAATTTTAATTCCCTTTCAAAGAGGGGATTACAAGACTTGATTAAAATATGTAATTGATGGGGCTATGACTAATGATGGGTGGATATGACTAGACTAGAATGGGATTAGGATGACATAAGTAAAATGATGTAAAAGGATAATATGTACAATAGGATTATGATAAGGATGTACAAAAATATATCCAAGTCCATATATTATCCTAAATTTTCAATCGAAAATGGATTGACATTTTGGTTTATTATTTTTTTAACTTTTTTATTTTATTTATTTTTATTTTTTTTAGATGGAGTCCCAATTTTTTGTATATGGGTAAAAGATGAAAGATGATGACACTTTCATGCTCCTTAGACAACAATTTTCTTAGAGATATGTGATGCTAGGACAATGTTATCATTGTCAAATGTATTGGGGTCCATGTGACCTTTGATGATTCTTGATTTAAACCTTTCTAAACTTTTAGATAAAGAGTCTTCATCATCCTTATAAGAAACAATATTACTCAGATGGCTGATGTGAGGTATGTATGGATAAAATCTTGATGCTAGTTGGGGTGTATTATAATTTAATGGAGGATATGATAATGATAGGATGGTGTGATAGGTGATTGGGGATGAATACTAGTAGTAACACACATGATTAGAGATGTTAAACATTTTGTATTTGATTGGTGTCGTGTGAAAAAAGACCTCAAGAGATATAAGATGCTTTATCTTTGTGGTTCACATTTGACCTAATTATTTGAAGTATTATCAACCATATTGGTAGTTACTTTGACATCATTTTGATTTTTAGACTTTATTATATCTTGACTACCCCCTGGTGTTTAATATTGAGCTTCAGCAGAGGAAATTGATTTTTGACTTGATAGATAATGATGATTTTGGATTTGATAGTCCCATAGTGCCTAATTTTGGGCTTCACTAGAGGATAACACTTTTGGATTAGTCTGATGATTAAAATTTTATTGATTTTTATTGATGGGATCAAATATTATTTGATCATTATAGTTGACTTTTTGAATATGATCTTAGACTTATATATTTGTGGCATGTAGTAGCTTGATTGAGGAAGAGTCCAATGATGTATGTTCATGTTCATCCCTATGGAGGGAGGTGATTAAATGATAATTTATGAGAAAAAAGGGATAAATGATGGATGGAGGTAAGGGAGATGTCATGATCATGTCACTAAGTGGTGGCATGGCAACATGATTCTCATAGGGGTTCTTAGGATACCCAATTTTGACATCAAAGAAAATCTCAAGATCAATAAAATGACCACTAGGAATAGTTGTAGTATATGCATATAAATTAGGATCAAATTCACTATGAAAATCTTCAATAGATAAAGATTTCAATAACTTTGTTATGACTTCATCATCTTGATTGGGATCAAAATATTTGCTTCATGACTGATTATCATCCAAATTCAAGGTATCCTCAAAGTGGTAGCCATAGTCATCATCTATTAAAATATCTACAAGGGATGATGTTTTTGATGAGGAACCTAATTATAAAATTAGTGTTGAACATGATCTTGATGTAGATAAAACTTGTATTAACTCTAATGTTGACTCTAATATATAGGATGTAATGTTGCTAGTAGAAGATTCATTATTTACAAGTGACCTCTTCACATGGGTTTTTTATATGGTGGATTAGGGGGAGATGATGAAGGAATAATGGATCCACCAAAGATAGGGCCATGGAATAAACCATGAGTACTAGGTTCAAGATGAATATTATCTTTGATAGAGGATTTGTTAAATATGAGGGGACCATATAAAATGGATGTGCTTTATTGACCATGGCTTTAAGAGGGAAGGGATTGACCATGATCAAAAATGGGATCTTAGAATTCCTCTTCCTTTTGATCTAGGGATGTAGACTCATCTTATTCATTCTCAAATTCTATGTCACCATGGATGATGAGGTCTTGGACATAGTTTTGAAAATTACAATGTTGATTAATGGTATGCCCCTAGGTTTGGGGATATATACAGTAATGGTTATGTTTTTACCAAGATGTCTTGGGCTTGGTGGGATCAAGATGTCATATGGGTGGATATACCAACATGTCAATGGTAATAATTTGATGGAAGAGGACTTCTAAGGATATAGGAAGAGAAATATAGGGACATTCTTCACTTCATGACTTGGATATGGGAACATTGGACTCTAAATTAGATAGTTGTTGACTTGATTAGATAGGTGGATGATTATTATATGAGGTATTTAGGATTATATTCCCTTTAATAGAGTAGGAAGGGGTAGACAAATGGATATGACTAGTGTAATGAAGATTTAAAGGGGACTCACATGAATGGGTTTCGGATGGAGTTAATGATGGGTGGATGGGGTCAAAGTCTATAAGACATGGAGTGGTCCTCTTAAGGAGGTAAGAAAGGATTGTGTACCTATTAACTATGATTTTTTGATCTATTAAGGTATTGACCAAATATTTTTTAGATGCCATGGATTAGGATGAGGTAAAGTATGGATGATGTGGTTCTCCAGACCTGATCATCAAGTGTAGGAGATTGAATGGAAAGACTAAAGGATGATGATAGAATGTGTGGAAAAAATCTATGAAAATTCTTAACTTAATGTAATTTAAATTTTGACTAGATGACATGAGATGTTGGATGGGATAAGATAATATTTAAGGAAATTGATTAAGACGTGAGCTAGACATTTGATGATTGGGATTGGATTTTGTCTAGGTGAGCTATGACAAGCTCTAAGATTTGGTAGGGGGATAGATTGGACCAAGGGATGTGGTTTTGTCTAATGATTAACTAGAGTAAGACTAGATGAAAATTAAGATGATCAACTCAAAGAGGATGAGATGATTCATAGGTTTTTTTATTATGATTCAAACTTGATTAGATATAAGCAAGCTATTGATGAGGACCCTAATATGATAAGAATGTTTTGCCAATGTGGATGAGGAATAATGTATGACTACATAATTGATGGGATGGCTAGTATAGACGAGTATATGATAAGATAAAGATGGGTTGGATAATGATTATGAATAGGTTGATATTATGGTGGGTAAGTGGACTAGGCTAGACAAGATCAAGATAAATGATTGGTTATGGATAAATTACACTTAGGATAAGATGTAGATGAAAATATGTGATTAATATATGTATGTGATGTTGATGGATGAGACTATAGAGATGGATTACAAATATATTTATATTAAGCATTAGTCAATAAAACTCAATAAAAATGCATAAGAACATAACTAAATAAACTAACTCCTTAGATGGAGTTTGTCAAATGATAATTAAGAGCTAATGAAAGAAACCACATACATAATACCTTCCCAAAAACATCCCATCACCCAAATTAAGTTTAAATCATGATTTTCCCCTTGATTTGGTCCTCAAGGCTTCATCAATGATGTAACACAAAGCTCTTCCATCATCTCTTGTACACCAATGAAACTAGGCTCATGATATTTGAATAAATGTTATTATTATCAATGAAGTTATTGTATTGAAAATTAATAATAATAAACACCACACACAAATTCCTTATGGCTAGAATTATGCATAATAAGTTTAAAAAATTGAAACTTAAAAATGGTGGTCCTAGCCCTCCTATGTATAGATTTTTTAATTTGATCATAATCAACCATGACCATCTATCTAAATATCAAGATGTGTGGACATGAACTAATAATTTTTTTTATAATTAATCCATAAATACACTCATAAATATTTGGAAGAAAGGGGAATTAAAGAAGCATGGGAGGCCTTAAACCTGATAATTGTTACATTTATGGATTATGCATGGCACTCCACAAATGTTGTCATTTAATGATGTAGATATTATAATTCAATTTCTAACTAAAATATATTTAATAACTTCCAAGCATATTCCACTTAAGCACTTGATTTAGATTAATTTTCGTAAGTGAGACTAAGCCAATTTTATGCAATTATTTGAAAATTAGTTGCACCTCATTAACCAAACTAGTCACAATGTCATATTATTGATCATAATTTTGTTAGAGTATAATAAGAAGAATATATTAATTGTGTATAGACCAATATCCCATTTATGACTTTGTCAATTATAATTAGCATATGCACATGTTGTATGCCTCTAATTTAGAAGAATTTAGTGGTTTAGAGGACCAAAATATGTTTTCATCATTGTGACTTGAAATGGTATGAGAAAATTTAATAATCATATAAAATGCTTTACCTCATTTAGGGACACATTAGCCTAAATCATCACTTGTATATGACAAGCTCAAACTATTTAGTGTGTTTAAGTGATTTTGGCCTAATTTTTGTGTTTTCATAAATTTTGGGTAAGATTGAAAATTTGAACACAATGGTGTTAAGAATTAGATGTCTACACTTTTACCCTATTTGAGAAGGTATAATGAGACATTCAAGAGAATCAACATGTTTTCAAAGAAAATAGTTGTCAAGAACAAGTTGGAAGGAAATGGCCCATAATTCCCCCTCGATAGAACATACAAGGATGAAAGAAAAGGATGAGATTTTGAAAAATGAGAAAAAGTGACATTAACCCATGGAATAGATTAAATTTGTATTGAGATAATACTTGCAGAAGTTGATTCTTCAATGATACAAATATAATTAGAATATAATGGGCCCTAAGGATGGGGGGAAGTGGGAAAGATACAATCCAAAATCATTAATAACACACTTTAAACACACCCAAAACTTGGGTACAAGTTGTATGCTTAAGGAATTATCAATCTTGAGATAAGTTTCACACTAAAATATTGATAGAATTGGAATTAGAAGAAAAATTAGACCATTTCTCTATAGAAAGAAAATAATAATGTGCTCTAGTAGAGAGCATTGGATTAGTTTCTAAAATAATTTTTCCCTAGTAGGGCTGATTTTGATCACTAATAATTAATTATGTATTAGTAAGGTTGATTTAGATTTGTGACTGATTCAAATGTTATGATCTAATAGGGAAAATTGTCAATCATAGCTCAAGGATATAACCTAATACATAGATTAAATATGAGTGGAAAAAAATGTAGATGTTCTAGTCTAATAAAGAAATAAGCCATAAGAAACTAGGCATACGAGGATGTAAAAAGTGATGAAAGAGATGGATAGAAGAATGAAGGTGGCTAAGCTATCCTAAGATACATCATATAACCAAGCACTACCTACATAGTCCAAATAGACCTCAAGCTAATGTAGTTCACCTAAAAGTGGGAGAATATGAAATGAGGAATGGAGAAAATAGAGAAAAAATAGGCCATTGTTTGATTAGACTCATAATGTATGCCAAGAGATGCATACCACACATAGAGTTGGGGTGTGTAAGCCATTGGTTCAATGGTGCACTTGATAGTTGATCTTTGGATCTGCATTGATTTTGACCCTTGTATATAAAACACTTGATTCTTACTATAGCAAAATGAAATTATGCATCATAAGTATCAATAATGTATAAGACATCAAATTTCAATTGTAATGAGCGCGGATCAAATGTGAATACTTATAACTAAGGATAATGATAAGGACTACCAATACCAAAGTTACAACTATTTACATTTAAATTAAAAAATAAAGAAAGAAAAAAATGAAAACCTAGCTTAAAATCTAGATATGAACAATCAAGATCTAAGTAGGAACAAGAATGTATAAAATCAAATAAAAAATAACTTGATACACAATATGAAAGCAAGATATGAATTGTCAAGATCCATGCATACTATTAAGATGTACTTGGTAAAAAATAAAATAAAGGAACAAGACAAAATAGGAACATAAAAGACCAAAAATAAATAATAAAAACAACAAAGAGAAACAAATAAATGAAGAGCCAAGAAAGCACAAAAAAAACACTAATAAAAAATAAATAAACACACATAAACAAGAGTTAGTCACAATGTTAGTGTGGTTTGAAAATAATTATTTAGGTATATGTTGTACATGCATTACTTTCTACAATAACATGACAACAAAAATGAAAATAAAGTTTCCCTTAAGTGATCAGAAACAACACAAAAGAAACAAATGGGGGAAAATAAGAAAATGAAGGGGGTGGTCGAGTTGACTCCAGATG
>JARHVA010008687.1:137500-438848 GCA_037957365.1 Torreya grandis | reverse complement strand
AGAGAGAGAGAGAGAGAGAGAGAGAGAGAGAGAGAGAGAGAGAGAGAGAGAGAGAGAGAGAGAGAGAGAGAGAGAGAGAGAGAAGATATGTTGTTGGGAATATTAGGGGGTACTTATGCCCTTCCACTTTATGGTATCAATTTTCTAATAAAGTCCGTTAACTCTATGAACAATCATAAAGATTGTAAGGAGCTCAAAATTCTTCTTCATCCTTGTAGGCTTAGGTTTCTCTTTCTAATTCTATATTTGAGCTCTATGGAGAAATATAATCATATTTGGGTGATATCAAGGTGAATAAATACATATATAACATCAAATACATCAATTACATTAACTCAACAAAGGGCATTTGGCAAGAAACTAGTTCTTCTTTATTTGTTTACACATTATAGTCAAGACTATAAGCATGTTTTGGAATGGTTTAGGTGTTTTATTTCCTTCATTGGTCATAAAAAAACCCATATCAATCTTTAAATACTCTTATTAAACCCTTTAGATCATCTCTAGGCTTTAAGTGATCCAAAATAGTGAACTCAAAGGCCAAACCATGCATTCCAAGGGGATTATTACATAGTTGTAAGTCGAAGATAGACCTTTTTAAGTTCTTGAAGTTAAACAAGGGTTTTAAATATATTGGGAAGGTTTCATATGGTGTTATATATTTTTCTCATTCCTTTTTCTATCTTCCATCAACTTACGTTCATTATCCAAAGAAAGAGACTAGTCATGAAAATCAAAGGTTACGGTTAAGAAGATGATCTCAAAGTGGTAGAATTGTGTTTGAAACCTAAGTGGTGAGAGTCCAAAAATAGTGAAAAGGTTTGATTTAATTTATATGAATTATGAAAAGGAATCATTTTATAATATTTCAAATCATATCAACCTCCTTTATATAGGAGTATTCAAGGCCTATTGAATACTAGAGAGAGTAGTGTGATCTTGTTCTCTAGATGGGAGAAACCAATGTCAGATTGGTTTCTCATCCACATAATAGCCTATACATACATGTAGCATATAATAAAACTCATATATGCATGGAAGGTTTGTTTGAAGTAAAAAATGATGATGGTCATGGGTAATTAGTCATGAGGAGAATGAACATTGTAAGTAGACTATGCATCAAGTCAATGACCAAGTGTGTTGATAAAGCCCATTGGCATGGATGAAGGCATTGTGAATATGTAATATAATAGTAAATAACATTGAATATAATATACATATTTATAAAATGGGTACTATAAGGTATAAAAACATGTAAATTATGCATTTAAGAACTTAAATTGTTACCTATAGGCCTACCATAATCCAAAGTGAAGGAGACTAATGTGGGAGTTAGGTGGAGGTCCGATAAAGTCACATAGGTTATATAAGATGTGAAAAAAGTGAAAACATTCATTGGAACATTGGTGAAGTTAATAAAAATTTAAGACATCCTATTTACAAATTCCACCATATAATGAGTTCAAACTATCACCTACAGGATAGATATGGATAGACAAGAGAAGAAACATACTTGTGGCATTTAATGGAGGGATAAGAGGTCTTTAGAGATGTTAGGAAGAACATGAAGAAAAATTGTAATATTTTTAAATTTCAATAAGGCATATAAGGGTGCCAATAAATACAATCCTACCTTAGACTTATAGTTAGGGATCTAAAACACTACCTATATGCTTGTTTAGGAAGATGGGAGAGAAGTGTGGGCAAAGGCATGTTAGTGTAAATTAAAGAGGATTGTGTTTAAACCCTTACTTAGGGATCAAGGTATATTTGTAAAGGTTTAAATTAAAATTAATTATGATAACCAATGTATACCTCATAAAATGTTATATAGATCCTATAATGGAGTTTTCAATCTAGATCAAACATTTTGAAACATTTTCTTGCCAAATCACCTTCTTCAACTACACAATCATGCTCATATGGATAAGAAAGTCAAATTTTAGTTTATAAGATATAACACAAGTAGGTTCATGGGTTAAAATTTATTTTTTGGAAGATGTAATGGGTTGTCTACTTAGGATTCCAAGTATTAATTCATTCATCTAGGTCCACAACTTTATGAATCATCTTTAAGACTCCAAGTGCTCTAAAACACTCCTTAAACCCTAAACACAACCTGATGGAATAAACAAAGCTTTCAAGAATTTAAAATGAATTTAAGTGACCCATAAATCACCTATATTACCCCCATGCCTCTCTTAGGCACCTGATTAAGTAGATTGATATCACTTGTGGATTAGGAATATATAAAAATAACTTAAAAATAATAGTTGTAGGTTTGTTTGTGAACATGCAAGGTGAGTATAGGTCCTTAAATCAAGTAATAAGGATTTTTAAGCCTAGGAAGAGGTTATGTGACCTTATACACCCATTTTTTAGACCTTTCAAGGTGATAAATGAGCTACCAAATCACTATATTGAACCAAATTGATGATTGTTCCATCATCTTGCTCAAGAAGTCTAGTTGCAAGTCTTGAAAAGGTTAATTGGAGCATGAATATATTCTAGACACTCTCATAAACACTAAATAAATATCATAAGGATCCATCATGGTCATGAACAAACTATCACATGAGTTAGAAAATTTCTCAAGTCCTAAATAAAAGATGTGTAATGCCTCTTACATCACAAGGATGGAGTTGCAAGCTAGTTATAGAATCTCATAAGTCAAGGAGTTTTCAAGGTAACCTAGAAGGATTCTAAACATCATCTAATAAATATTTTAATTCAATAAATAAGAGACTAAGATCATCCTCAACCCTCAAAACTACTTGAAATATCCATGAAAACAAAGACCTCTATATACTCCTTTGAATAGCAAAAGTGACAGACTGGCTGCAAAATGACTTCCATTTACTGAGCTAAAGCTATAAAACATTAAACTAAAGATGTTATAGAGGCATTCCATGGCATAATATCAGAATATTCCTTTGGGAGTTATGACCTGGTAGCAAAGAGAGAAAGATTCATAAAGTTTAATTCCAATCTTGAATGAAGAAGCATGGTGAGAGATAAAGGTTGGAGTAGAGGATATTCAAGGTGTCAAGTGTCAGTTAGAGGACTTGTATCTAACATTATAGATGCAAATTTTTAAATTCAAGGAAATGGAGTTAGATTCAAGAAGATCAAAATTTTGAAAGCAACTTCTTATACCACTTCTCATAAAGAATCAATCAAACAACAATCATAAAATGCTAAGAAGAAATATTGAAACACATCCTTTACATCTTGGTGTCACCTGTTTTTTTTTGAAACTCATATGATCATGATGGTAATATCATGATTTTCTCTTCTTATCCTATCTTTCTCTCCTTTTCACTTTATCCTATATATGCATCCTTGTGAGGCTTGTAATGATCCTTTGGGCTGAATATGGTGAATCTCAACTCAACTAAACACTTGTACTATTGCTTTGAATGTGAAATAAAGCTAATTATTACATTATCATATGATTTCAATTAGTGTTCTTGTGTGATTATTTATGAATTCTAGTAGTAGTGTCTTCACTCTCTCTCATTTGTTCTCTACTACCTCTTTACAAATGAATTGTCTTCTTATAGGTCACATGGTGAGTTTGATGTAGATTTCCATAGTTTGGAAGTGGATTTAAACCATTAATGTATTTATTAGACCTCTTTATTATCCCTCTCATTTAATACATTTTTTATGACCTCCATGTTGAAATAATCATGCTTAAAGGTCCTTGTTAAGTAGTGTGATCAGATTCATGTCTAATTCATGTTCTTAGTGCATGATAGTCAAGTGAAAGGTGTTAATTTGGTGCATCACCTCCTTAGTTTAGTTTATTTTTAGCTCTCTTACCCTTTTCCTATGCAAGTAATATATTTAGTAGTAGTTCAAGGTGATAGAATCAAGGGAGCTAGCCTTATATAGATATTCACCTCACTAATGAGGGCAGCCATAGTATAGAGGTGTCTTCATGATATCACTTAAGTGAGGAGGCTTGAACAACCTCCTCAAAGGTGAAAATTTTTATGATAATTGTTTTGGCACACTTGGTAGGACAAGATAATTCATCCATTTAAGAGTTATTTGTGTGATCTTCAATGCATCATCTATGGATGCACGAACATAAGCACCTATGGTGACTTTAATGACAACCAACTTATTTTAGCAACCCAGGTATTCTTACAACAAGTAATCTTTATATTTTATCTTTATTATAAAGTTTCATGGTTGAATTTGGAGTAGACTTATGTTTTACTCAAGTTGGTGAACCCTATCAATAATATATTGATCCCTATTAGTATTATATTGATCCTTATCCATAGCCTAATGAAATATATTAGTCATATGTTGATCCATACCATCCTTATAGTGATCCTAGTTACCCTCCATATGACCCTAGCTATAAATGCGATCATCATTACTATCAAGAGCTCTATCCTCCCTCATTTTATCATTAACCCTACAAGCTTGTTATCTTTCATATCAGTCCTAACAATATTTTCATCATAAAGGTTTAAGGGCTAAATAAGAGCGTATAGCTAGGAAAATTCAAGCTAACAAAGAGAAAAACTCTCAACTTCTCATGAAGATGTTGAATAATGAATTGGTAATGAGAAAGGTAGATGGAGGTGTAGAATTTGGTTGAATTATCCCTAATCAACTCATTCAAAAGCTAAGGGACTCATTACAATTTACAAGGAGTGAGTGGGCAGCCTTTGAGAGGGGAAATCATCATGTCCTAACCAATGAAATGATGGAAATAAGATATTTGAATCAATGTATGGAGGATAGATTGGTATGATGGGAATATCAAGAATTAAAGTTTCTCCAACCTTAACCACCCTGTCTAATCCCAAGTCAATTTTATTGTGTTCCTAACTTTCTCTAACTTGAAATAAGCTATAAAAAATTATTTATTCTATGAAAGCCTCACTCATTATCCCTCAAGCTCAAAATTATCTACCTCATGAATCTTATCTTATGCTCACCCAAAATCTAAATTTTGATGAATCTCTAAGGCAACTTGTAAGCTTCTCATATCCTTCATCCATCATATAAACTCTAACACACCATCAAGAGGAGGCTTCTAAGTCCAAGGTTCTAAGTTGGAAGAAAGTGGTACAATCATGATGAAATAAAGATGAGCCATGTCTAGATCAATATATTGAGTCCAAAAGGGAACTTGAGCATAATTAAGTTCCATCTAGTTTTCCTCAAGAGCCCCAAATCTTACCCTCATGGAAGTCTATCCAAGAGAGCATCTAAAATAAGAGAAAGGCCCTAAGATTCAAGACAACTCATGAACCTATTAAATCCCCACCCATTCCTCATAAATAACCTAAAAGTTTCCCATCATGGAGGTCAATTCAAGAGATCTTTTAAATGAATAAGGAAATCCTTGTGGATAAAGTTGAGACCCAGAGTATATCAAGAGTTAAGGGGTTGATTAGTGGATAGAAGGAAAATAATGATCATTTCATGAACCTCAAGATCAAAAGCCTATTTTTGAAGTTGAACAATCAATAATTGAGGAATAACATGTTATATTAGAGGATAATTAAGGTCAAGTTGAATCTATAAGTGAGAAAAATGAAGGCTATGAAGAAAACTCTTCAAGTGAACATGAAGAAGAACTCATCATTGGCATTCCCATCGGTGAAGAAAAGAGAAAATGAGTATTTGGAGATGAAGGGAGAGGTGATATTCATCATGTATCAGTAGAATTTAAGAGATATAGCACTCTTGAAGATGAGTAAATCCTAATTTAGATAGTTACAGTAATTTCCTAGCTAACTAGTCAGCATAATGAGACCATGGATGATCAAGAACATTAGTTCTTAGAGCCTCTTGATGAATAGAGAACCTATATACATTTAAGATGAATTTGGATACTTTAAAATATTCCTCAAGTAGCCTATAAGAGGTAAAAGTTTGTTTTTAACCCTCTCCTTTGGCTAAAAATGATGGATTTATTTCTTATTTCAAAGAGAAGCTGGTTAGGCTAATAATAGAAGAATCTCAAGGTAATGTTTGCTTAGAGAGTCTCCATGAAGAGTTGTAGTTGGTTTTGAGATATAATATCTCCTCATTGAGAAAGATGAGATATTGAGCAAGCCTAAATTGGCCTCTAATGAGCATGAACCAATCACTTTGAAGAGTAAAGCCAAATTATAGAAATGACTGGTGATCTTCCAAGAAACCACCACAAAGTTCATGATCACATGACAATAGCTAGAAAGGTGATGGAGATAAGTCCACAAGAATATAATAATATGAATCATGCCTTCTCAAGTTAAAATGAATAATTTCAAGATGATATATTGCAACAATATTTAGAGATTGGCAATGATTTTGAAGCTCTTTAAGGCTATATATCTCTTATTGGGAAAGTTTAAGATGTTTGTGAAGCTATTATCTATGTTGAAGAACAATGTTTGAATCCTAAATAGGTTATTCAAGATTAAATACATAATTTCATGGAGCCTCGAGAAGCCAAGGTTGATGATGCCCCTATGATCCAAGATGTGATCATGTTTGAGATGAATTCAAGCATGAAAAAACAACATGAGGTGAATCTTGAACCAAAAGTGGAGTATGTCTTTATTAGAAACATGTTTTATGTTGATGATTCATTTTATATCATGCCAAATGAGTTGGAAAGAAGGAATAATACTACACCAAACATCATTTAAAGGGAATATTTATCTAGAGCAATACTCATCTCATGGAGGAAGAATTTTCATAAATTTTCCTTTGGATCTAGGAGGAAAATGTATTGAGGTTATTTATTTTCAATAATGTTCTTATGTTTTATTTTACCTAAGTGCTTTGTAGAATAATCATGTGTTTTTATTTGGTGTGTTTATTTATTTTATATTGTGTTGGATAAGGTGGTAAGTTGTTTTATTTTTTTAAAGAAATTTACAAAAGTGTCAAGGTTAATTCATGTTTGATTTTGAGTGAGAGATGATTCCATGCCCAATGGATGGACTAGGTAACTATTCAAAGGTGAATAGCAGGCATGCAATCCTAGGATGTCACCAAAGATGTTAGCCAAAATTGACTGTCATAAACTAGTATCATAAAAACATTTGGAAATCGAGCATGTAATTTGATTGATAGCCTTACAAATCCCTTATAATGTGTGTTTAACATTATTTAAGGTAAGTTTGACAAAGTTAAGGTTAATTATTCATTTTGGTCTTGTGCTTGTCTAGTCACTTCATGACATGTTTCAAGTTGTTCAATGGTGATAAGGGTTTAGAGGGTTTTTTTGAGTCATCTAACACATGTCAAAGTCATTTTATGCCCCCCTTTGGTATGTACAAGTGTCCAAAATATGTCAAACATTATTTTCTAATGTTATAACCTTTTAAAATGTTTTCTTATTTCGTTTTGTAAAAGTCCATGAAGGAATATTGTAATAAATGGTAGGTGCACAACATAGATTTGTCACATCATTAGAAATATGTACAAGCATGTGGAAGCTCAATGAACACTTGTTGCATCAATTAAATTAGGCTTCTTTGAAGAGTATGATAGTTCTCATGGTAAAATAAGGGGTTTTTGAAGGGTGGTTACAAGTTTTCAAAGTGAATAAAAAATTTCCATGGCTTAATCCATACTCCATAATTCCAAATCCATGAATTTGAGTGAGTCACAGGTCCAAATAGAGCAAAAACGTACTCCCTTTCCATATCAATATCCTTGGTAGCCTCAAAAGCCACATCCTTTTTCACTTGGTACAAAGAGGAGAGAGAGAGTTGGGAGATGAGATATTGGGAATAATATGGGGTAATTATGCCCTTACACTTTGGGGAATTTGTTTTTGGTCAATCCCATTAACTCTATGAACAATCATTAAGAGTGCAAGGATCTCAAAATGCCCTCTTCATCTTTGTAGGCTTAGGTTTCTATTTGTAATTCTATCTATGACCTAGATGGTGGAATAGTAATAATATATGGGTGATATCATGCTTCAAAGAGACCTATATAACATAAAATTTATCAAGTACATCAGCTAAACAAAGGGCATTTGGTAAGAAACTAGTTCTTCCTTCTTTGTTTGTATGTTACAGTCAATACTACAAACATGTTTTAGACTAGTTTAGGTGTTTTATTGTCTCCATTAGTCCTTAAGCAACCAAAATTTACCCATAAATACTCCTATTAACCCCATTATATCATATCTAAGCATTAAATGATCTAAAATAGTGAAGTTAGAGGCCAAGACATGTATTCCAAGGGAATTTTTGCATAGTTGTAAGTCAGAGACAAACCTTCTTGAGGTCATGAAGTTGAAACAGGGTTTTTAATATATCTATAATATTTCATATGGATTTATATATATTTCTCATTCCTTTGTATATCTTTCATAAAATTACCTCCACTATCCAAAGAAAGATACCAATCATGAGAATCAAAGGGTATGGTCAAGAAGGTGAGCTAGAAGTGGTAAGATTGTTCTTGAAACCTAAGTTGTGAGAGTCTAAGAATGGTTTAAAGGTTTGATTTAAGTAATAAGAATTATTAAAATTCCTCTTTTGATAAGATTTTAAAGCATATCAACCTCCTTGATATAGGAGTACTAAAGGCCTATTAAATACTAGAGAGGATAGTGTGATCTTGTTCTCTAGCTAGGATAAACTAATGTCAAATTAGTTTATCATCACCATAATAATCCATACATAGCTATAACATCAATTCAAAATCATATATTTATGGAAGGTTATTTTGAAGGGAAAAGTGATGATGGTCATGGGTAATCAGTTATGATAAGAATGGATGTTGGAAATGGATTGTGCATTAATTCATTGACCAAGTGGGTTGATAAAGTCCATTGGCATGGATGAAGGCAATGAGAATAGATAATAGATCAAGAAAAAACATTGAATAAATTATATATATTGATAAAATGGGTACTATAAGGTAAAATAACATGAAAATGATGAAATAAAGAACCTAAATTGTTACCTACAAGCCTACCATAGGCCCAAGTGAAGGAGACTAATGTGGGTATTAAGTGGAGGTGCTATAAGTTACAGAGGTAAAAGAAAATGTGAACATAGTGGAAAACCTCGTTCGGACACTAGGGGAGTTAATACCAACTCAAGACACCCCATTTACAAATTCCACCATACAATGAGTTCAAAATATCACCTACATGCTAGATATGGATAGACAAGAGAAGAAACATACATGTGGCATCCAATGGAGGGATAATATGACTATAGAGAGGTTAAGAAGAACATGATGAAAATATATAAGATTTTTAAAGATCACGAAGGTGTCTAAAATTTAAAATAAATATAATCATATTCCATACTTATAGTTAAGGATCTAAAACACTAACTATAGGCTTATTTAGAAAGATGGGAGAGAAGTGTGGGCAAAGGCTTGTTAGGGTCAATTAAAGAGGGCTATGTCTAAACCCTTACTTAGGGATCAAGGCAGATTTTAGAGTTTTTAAAATCCAATTCATTAGGAAAACCATATTTAAATCTCATAAAATGTTGTACATACCATATAATGGAGTTTTAAGGCTAAACCAAATGTTTTGAAACATTTTATTGCCAAATCATCTTCTTTGACTACATAATCATGCTGATATGGATAGGAAAGTCAAAATTTAGTATATTTTATATCACATGAGTAGGTGCATGGGGGAAAATTGAGTTTTTATAATATTAAAGGGTTGTCTACTTATAATTCTAAGCATTATTTCATTCATCTAGGTCCACAAATTCATAAATCATCCTTAAGATTCTAAGTGCTCGAAAACCCTCCTTAAACCTTGAATGCAACATATTGAAAGAAAAAAGATTTAAAGTACTCAATATGAATTTAAATGGAATATAAATCACCTATATGACCCTAATTCATCTCCTAAGAATTTGATTAAGCAGAGTGTTGGCATGTGTGGACTAGGAATGTATAGAAATAGCCTAAAAGTCATAGTTGCAGGTTTGTGAACATGTAAGGTGATGATATGTCCTTAAACAAAGTAAGAAGGATTTTTAAGAATATTAATATTATATGTGAACTTATACACCCATTTTATAGACCTCTTAAGGTGATAAATGAGATACCAAGTCACTATATTAAAGTGATGATTTTTCCATCATCTTCCTCAAGAAGCCTAGTTACATGTTTTGAAAAGGTTAATTGGAGCATGAATATATTATATACACTCTCATAAACAATAAATCAATACCATAATGATCCCTCATGATTATGAACAAAATATCACATGAGTAAAAAACTTTCTCAAGTCCTAAATAAAAGAGGTGTAATGACTCTTGAATCAAAAGGATGGAGTTGAAAGCTAGTTCTAGAACTTCAAAAGTCAAGGAGTTTTAAAGGTAAGTTTAGGGATTATAAGAATTATATAATAAAAATTTGAATTTAGGAAATAATATATTTAGATCATCTCCAAACCTCAAAACTAATTGAAATATCAATGTAATGAAGACATCTATATACTCATTTGAATAGTTAAAGTGATAGTTTAGTTGTAAAATGACTTCCATTGACTAAGATAAAGCTCTATGACATTGATATAAATATGTTATATGAATTCCATGGCATAAAATTATAATATTCATTTGGAAATCATGCCTTTTTAGAAAAGAGAGAAATATTCATGAAGTTCAATGCCAATCTTTCATGAAGAAGAAGCATGGTGAGAGACAAAGGTTGGTGTAGAGGATCTTCAAGGTGTCAAGTGTCAATTAGAGGACTTGTAATTGGCCTTATAGATTCAAATGTGTAACTTAAAATAAAATGAGTTATATTTAAGGAGATAAAAATTTACAAAGTAATTTCATATGTCACTCTCAAGAGAAATCATTCCAACACATGTCCTAGAATTTTAATAAGAAAGATAACAACACATATTTTGTAGCTTGGTGTCACTCTTTCTCTATTTTGTAACTCATTTGATCATTATGGGCATATCATGAGTTTATATTTTTTTCCTATCTTTCTCTCCTCACTTTCTCCTATATATGCATCCTTGTAATGATTTTAACATATCCTTTGGGCTAAGTATGGTGAAGCCCTGCTCAGCTAAGCACTTATACTATGCCTTTGAATGTTGAATAAAGATGATTATTACCTTCTCATATGATTTAAATTAGTGTAATTATGTGATTTTTGAATAATTATAGTATTAGTGTCTTCACTCTCTCTCATTTTCCCTCTCCTGCCTCTTTACAAATTAATTGTCATTTTATAGGTCACATGGTGAGTTTGATGTATCTTTGCATAGTTTGGAAGTGGATTTCAATAATTAGAGTCTTTCTTAGACCTCTTGATTATACCTCTCATTCAATAAATTATATATAACCTCCATTTTGAAATATTCATGCTTGAAGTTCCTTGTTGAGTAGTGTGATCATAATCATGACTAACTCATGTTTTTTGTGCATGATAGTCAAGTGGAGGGTGTTAATTTGGTGCATCACCTCCATAGTTTATTTTATTTTTAGTTCTCTTACCATTTTAATTTCCAAGAAATGGATCTATTAGTAGCTCAGGGTGATAAAATCAAGAGAGCTATCCCTATCTAGAGATTCAACTCAATTATTAGGCCACCCACAACCTTGAGGCATGTCCATGTTATCATTTAAGTGAGGATGCTTGAACAACCTCCTCAAGTTTACAAATTTTGATGATTTGTATTTATGTTTTATAGATTACATTTATCTTTTTTTATTTTTTATTTTTTGAATATTTATTTTATGTTTGGATTATCATATAACATGAAAACTTATTGGATCTATGGACCAATAGATTTTTATTTTCCTTTTTATTTTTGCTTAAACAACACACCCTAATTCCTTAAGAATCATGGAACCCATTTTTAATCTCTTGTTATGATCCTAATTACACTCATGAATAATTGGTATTATTAATATTAATTTTACTTGGTGGACCATCTCAGTTTGTGTGTCAAATCAAGCCCTAAAACCACCTCCATTTGATATAGCATGTCTGTGTGAGAAAAATTCTTATAAAATACTTAACGTGAAATTAGAGTCTTGACATCCAATTTTACCTTCAAAAATAATTATTTTATCACTCTCTAACCACACCAAGGGATAGTTTTTATTTTCATACCATTTAAACCTCTAAAACTTGTCCCATTGAGATAACGAAGCTCATGTGAGAAAATTTTATATTTTACACTTGGTCCCAAAATGACTTCTTATTGCATTTATTACACTTACATAGATTTTTAAAAAATTTATATTCCATAAGTTAGGTATAATTTAGGTGGATTTTAAAATCTTAGTTTATAGACCTAATCAATACTTTAAACCTTGATTAGGTCTTCAGGGTTTATTCCTGCATTTCTCAATTTTAATCAGGTCATTTTTACTGATTTCATCTTTAGTGTTTTTTATTAAGTAATTTAGACCTAATTGAGATTATAACCCCTAATTATGATTAGGGGAGGATAGGTTTCCCTTTTTAGTTCTAATTAGTGAAAAAATCCTCAATTAGGTCTTATCTTATCGCATCATGTGTTTGAAGTGCTTTAATTATAGGTCTTAAAAGTTGTGGGGGGTTGTTTTAATTATAGTGAGGGAAATTTACCCAAATAGGTCAAGGGAGATTAAATCTTACCCTTTTAGTTGTAATTAGGGTCCTAGACATTAATTGGGTTTGTGGATCCCTTTTGGGATCAATTTAGTGTTAATCAGGATCCAAACCTTAACTAGATCTTTGAGACTTACCCCCCTAATCCCTTTTTTAATCAAGTCATAGATCAAATAGATATATATGCACTCCCATTTCCCATGCTCAATGTTAACCATATTTTTATCCTTGGTTACAATTATAAATCGTTAAGGATATTCAGCATAGATCTATTGGGGGGTCCTAAGCTTGATCAGGTCTTGGTAACCCCACCTCAATTTTGAATATGGTATGCTTACCTAACCAAGGTTTGATCCCTTGATTAGATATTTAACCTTATAATAATGCCTTGTAATGTTAATCTAGATTTTAATGCCCAATTAGCAAAGAAAAACTCAAAATTAAAAAAATCAAACTTTTAAAATGTCCTTGTGCCTCCCAAAAGCTCAATTAGGTCTGGGAGGACTTTTTTGGAGCCTAAGTTAGTTTTTTGTCAATATTTTTCATTTTTTTATAATAATAACATTTCCAAAAATCTCTTTTTGGCCTAGATGTAATGGTGTTTTAAATTTTTATAAATTTTTCTTATGCCAAAATATATTCATGTTTTCATCTCTTGCTTTCTAAAAAGTGCTTCTAATTACAATATCTAACTTGTTTCTTTTTGTGTTTTTACAATGTGGTGGGGGTGGAAAGTGGTAGGAAAGTGTAGATATTTATGAGGGAAAAATTCAATGAACTTTTTGGAGGGAAAGGATTACTATAAATGGGAAATTTGTTGCCATTCCAAACGCTAGCTCATTTTTGCTCTTAAAGTACAATTTTGGACTAGTCAATTTATTTTTATGTTTTGTAGTTTAATTTGTTCCTCCTTTATTCCATTGCCATTATGATAGAGGAATTAATGCCTAATAAATTTTAAAATGTTAAAAAATTATGCCATTCAAATAAATTTATATTAATTGAAGTTGTGAAGTTTGATATCATTGCCTATACATGTAGATGGTGGAAGTGTTATTTTTCTTCTCACTTTCTCATCCTTAGACTCTTGCATCAGCTTTATTGGTGGTTATGAACATGCTATCCATGAGATATATTGATTACTTTATTTTTATTATAAAAATTAATGCATTTATCTTCATTTTTACATGATTTTTCTCACTTTTCCCTTTCTTTTTTTCTCTTTTTTATCTACATGTTAAGTAGGGTTAGTGTAGGTGAATGAAATATGTTTTTATTACTTTATATTGATTGCAAGATATTTTTCATTATCTCAAATTCATTATGTAATATGCATATAATGGAATGAAAAATAAATAAATCAACCACACCCTCATCTAATTTAACCCCCTAAATGCTAATTTTCATCATATGGGAAAATCTAAAAATGCATGGTTATATTATTTCTAAAATATAGTGAAAACCTACACAATTGAAATAATGAAACTTTCATTCTCTTTAAAGCAACTAAAAGGCTAAAATAATGTGAAAAATAATTTTAAATATTATAAATTAGTATGTCCCTTTAATTGGAACAGTTACACATAGACCAATGGGGTCACCTAGTATGTCATGACCCAGTATTAAAATACCTTAGAGAGACCCTAAAAGTCTCCTTTCAAAAGAGGATGTACAGGTGAATGTCCCACTTTAGTTGGTGTGTAAAAGGAACCATAAACAATTTCATGAAATATGTGTTTGAATTCCTAAAATTTTAATTATGAAAGTGTGTTCTCCATTACGTAAAACATATTTGATTTATGTAATTTAATTTTTTTCTAGTGTGTTATAGTTTATATAAGTGTGTTTTTAATAAAATAACTATTACTTGAAATTATTTTGTGCCCTATTACATATATCCTTTTGAAAACAACCCTATATTGATATTACTTAATTGAATAATTTTAATTAAATGAAGAGGATTGACAACACTCATCAATGAGCCTCTTTAGTTTTATAAGCACAAGAAGTCAGATGAGGATGAAAATCATAAGTCTTATGTACCTCTTTATTAGTTTTGGTTTCTTGTGCCACATGTTTTGTCAATGGATTAGAAAATATCTTATGATTTATATTAGGTTGTGAAACAAAATCATTCATGAGTATATTAACATCATTAACATAGATAGTGTTATCTTTAGTCAAACTTTATATCTTATGTCTCAAACCATAACATGTATTAATAGAATGTGCATATCTATGTTAATAATAATATACATTGATATCAACCCCATTAGGTTGTGCATTTATCATATCACCCTATATTGGTAGAGGGAGAGATATAATATTACACTCGAGTAGATTTTATAGTACCATATGAGGAGGATTTGATAATCGTGTAAATTACTTCATTTGAGGAGTTGATAAGATAATCCTATTAGTAGGTTGTGGCACTGTAATAACTATTATTTTTGAATCATTATTAGTATCATTTGAATTATATTTTAAATTTTATTTTATTTTAAACTTATAATTATAATATGTTTGAGAATTATTTGAAGACTTTATCTTATTCATAGAAATTAGCTTAACCTCATAGTATTTAACTGCATGGCACATCTCATAAAAAAATTAGAAGTATTTAATCATAATAGACTCGTGGAGAGATAAAATTAATATATTATTTAATATATATTATGATTCATTATCAAAAATAGGATTTTTCATTTTTAAGAGAATATCTTATCAAAAAATTCCATAGTCACTAATGGGCTCATTAGGTCCTCGCTTGAGTTTTGCAATTTGAGCATAGGAGACCTTCTCAATGATATTGATATAAAAGTGAGATAATATATGATTTTAAAAAGGATTAAAATAATGTATTGACTGGAAAACAATACCATAAAATAATCAAAATTTATAGTCCTTAAGCTACTAATAAAAAATTTGTTAAATAACTTATCATTAAAGGAGTAATCTAAGCATGTTACATGGAAGGCTGTAAGATGTTGTTTTGGATCACCTTTACCATAATATGGTATAAGATTGGGTGAAAATATTTATGTAGGAAAATCATAAGTAAAAATATTTTTGGCCAAAGGATTGTGTAATAATTCTTGATAATTTTTCAATGACCCACTTTATAAGAAACTTGTTCTAGTTGATAAACCTTGGCTTGATGACCAAGAATAACTCATATAAGCTCTTGAGTAGTACATATAGGAGATTTATTAACAATACATGATGTCACATGAGTAAAAATCCTAATAATAAAACTATTATTTTGTATTATACTATTCATATAAATCAAAGAAATAACTTATGTTTCCCTGACACCATGTGTGGGCATCACTTGTGTAGACATAGGTGTAAAAACATGAATAATAAGAGTATAAGTAAAAGTATGAAAAATTATTATAGAATATATTAATATAAAGGTTGGATTAATATCATCAAAGAGTTATATTAATATCTGGTCTAACCATGATCAAATAAGAATTGAAACATATATTACATAAGATAAAGAGGTGAAGTGAGGAGCACTAAAATGAGAGCCAAGAAGATTGCTTAAATTTATTCATCATTTATGTGTATGTATAAAAATTAATTTAAACAATATAAAATACAAAGGGGGAGAAGATTACTTATATAAAGTTCAATAACTTGCATCTTTTTTCCTATTGGCCACATAGAAGGTAGCATCTAATGAATGTGGTACATGTGGGTGGGTAAGTATTAAATTCATCTTTGGACATGTGCACACTCTAAAAACACACTAATTAGCCTTAGTGTAAATTATAAATACTTGACTCAACTTAAATAAAGGTGTATTAAAAAAAATTCACTAACACCCCCTTAAGTGCAACTTATGGAGCCCTAAGGTAAAAATAAAGTCTTATAATTATCAAAAAATAGGTCCCAAAAAGAAAAAAAATCACCTTTTGAGTGCAATAAAAGTGTCATGGAAAAAAATTCAAATAAAAATGCATAAATAATGGACTTATATTCAATCCTTATCTATTTATTATATCTAACCATTTATTGAGAATCACAAAAAAATACAAAATTTGATCCCAAAAAAATTTCACATGAGCTAAATTTTTTGTTTTCCTTCCCATTGGATTATTTTCATGCATGAAAATTTTATAGATCTATGGGGAACATGATTTACATGGATTGGAAAATGAGATGATGTAGAAAAATTATGCTTATAAAAAACACCTAAAAATAAATCTTAAGATATGGAGCTAGCCTTCAATGGATTTGATGCATGTTAATATATGTTTATATCATGATCAAATAAGAATGGAATCATAGATCACAAAAGATAGATAGGTGAAATGAGTACAACCAAAATGAAAACCAAGAATATTTCTCAAATATTCACATCTCTATATGTATAAAATTCCATACAAATAATATGTCTAAGCCTTAAATTCATCCTTGGACATATCTACACTTTAATTACACACTTACTAGTGCTAAAAGAAAATTTTACTTGAGTTATCTTAATTAAAAATGCACACGAAATATTTTCACCAATAATTTCATCATGTTTTTCCTCATATGTGGATTATTTTTCATTATTTTCATTATTAACTGATGCTAGAAAAAAAAGGCCAACTTTTAGAGGCCATAACTTTTGACCCGTAGCTCCATTTGAGCTCTTCCACATGCCAAAATGACCATATTAAAAAGGTTGTTTCTTCTCTAGGAGTTTTTAATGGCCTACCCATGTTTTAAATATTTTTCAAAGGCTATACGAGATCATCTAAGGGTCTAAAATTGTGATTCAATGATTTTTTTAGTTTTTTTCTATTTTTAAAAAAGTGTATATTTTTAGAATCGAAAGTCAAATTTGATTGAATTTTATCCCATAGTCTAATTATAGTGTTTAGGATATTTTATGAGATTTTTGGGCTATTTTGGGTGTTTTTAAAAATAGGCATTTTTTTTAGATTTATTTTTTCAAATTTTGCATGTAAACTCTAATTTTTGAGTTGAGGCTTATTTAAGCATGGTTTGGGTTTGTAATTATTTCAGGCAATCAATACGAATCAACTATAAGTATTGTTTCAAGATATTTACCTATTGGTAATTTTTTGTTTTTGTTAGTTTTTAGGTTCATTATCTGGTATCAAAGCAAGTTCAAATCTTGGAGGAGAGAAGAATGGTGAGAGGACAAGGAGGTATGGCATAGATGAACCAGACTATACAAGAACTATAGAGGAAAGTTAAAAAATTAATAGAGGTTATCACTAGTCAACAAATAAGAGAAGGTGGTGATGAGGAAGACACAGAGCATGATGAAGAAGTTTAGCAAGAAGAAGAACAACAAGAGAAACCACCATCGATGGAAGAGAGGATGGTTTAGGCTTTAGAAGGAAGGAATCAAGGAATCAAGGTTGATGTTCTAGATTATAGAGGTAGTTTAAAACTAGAGGAGTTGATAAATTGGATGAATAACATGGAGAAATTCTTTGAGTGGAAGACCATGAGAAAAGATAAGAAGATAAAATTTGCATGCACAAAATTAAAAGGTCATGTAATGATTTGGTGGGATCACCTGTAGAAAGGGAGATAGAGGAAAGGTAAAGAGAAGATTAATACATGCAAAAAGATGGAGAAGAAGTTGAGGGAGAAATTTCTTTTTTGTGAATTATGCACAAACCCTATACAAAAGATTTTAGAATTTAAGGCAAAAATATCACAATATACAAGAGTATACCAATGAATTTTACAAGCTTTCCATACAATTGGAGCATGATGAAATAGAAGAGTAGATGGTTGTAAGGTATATAAATAGTTTGAAATTTTATATTCAAGATGAATTAAGTATGCATAGAATAATTAACATGGAGGAGGCTTATCAATTAGCTTTGAAGGTAGAAGAAAAACAAAATAGACAAAATTTTAGAAAGATATATACTGGTCCAAGGAGAGGTGGATCTCCTCCAATAAGGGGATGAGGTGGGTTTAATACCACCAAATGTGGATTTAATTCTAATAAAGGTGAATCATTACATGGTTTAGAAAGGCAAGATGATAATAGATAAGGGTTTCAATACCAACAAAGAGGAAGAGGATTTTAGAGAGGAAGAGGTTATAGTGGTACTAAAGGATGGTTTCCAAATCAACATAGATAGTATGTCTATTATAGATGTGGAAAATAAGGGCACATGACATTTGAGTGTCTAAACTATCAAGATCAAGAAAGGAGGCAAGAAGATTACCCAAGAGTAAATCTAGTTGAGGCTAAAATAGAAGAGCATAATACTAAAATTACACCAGTTGATGTTGGAGAGAATCTCATGATGAGAAGAACCATGATCACTCCAAGGAAGGATCAAGTGTAGAATAAATAAGGTGGTGATACATGGTTGTGATCAAATATTTTTCAAACAAGATGTACTTCAGGTGGAAAGGTATACAAAGTAATTATAAATGGTGGTAGTTTTTAAAATATGTTTTTTAAAGAAATGATTGAGAAACTAAATTTGCAATGTGAAAAATATCCTAACCCTTATCAGATTTCATGGTTTAAGAAACGGTATGAGGTTACAGTAGATAAAAGGTGCTTAATCAAGTTTTCTATATAAAAGACTTATAATGATGAAATATGGTGTGATGTTATTTTGATGGATGCATGTCATGTGTTATTGGGGAGATTGTGGTGATTTGGTAGGAAAGTAGTTCATGATGGAGCAAAGAACACATACACTTTTTGTAAATGTGGTATAAAGGTAGTTTTTTTACCTCTTAAATAGGAAGAGAAGATAGAAATCATGCTCTATACTAAAGAATTTATCCAAGATATGAAGGTAGTAGGTTGTTGTTATGCACTAGTAGCAAAGAATGAAGAAATAGAAATGGTGCCAATACCAATAGGAGTAGCAAAAGTGTTGAAATAATATCTAAATGTTATGTTTGATGAGTTACCAGATGGTTTACCACCAAAGAGATATATTTATTATCACATTGATTTGATTCTAGGATCAGCTCTACCCAATCAAGAAGCTTATAGGATGAGTCCAATAGAACATGCAAAATTAAATAAATAGGTTAATGAATTGCTAAGGAAGAAAGTGATAAGGGAGAGTATGAGTCTATGTGAAACACCATAATTTCTAACTCCAAAGAAATATGGAGGATGGAAAATGTGTGTGGATATTAGATCAATTAATAAAATTATAATAAAGTATAGGTTTCCTATACCTCATTTAGATGATATGATGGATGTGCTTGCAGGAGCAAAATATTTTTATGAGATTGATTTAAGGAGTGGCTATTATAAGATTTGAATTCATGAAGGAGATGAGTGGAAAACTGCATTCAAGACTAGGGATGGATTATATGAGTGGATGGTGATGTCATTCGGATTATCTAAAGCACCTAGCACATTTATGAGGGTGATGAATACAGTGCTATGAGAATATATTAGTAAGTTTTTGGTTGTTTAATTTTGATTATATTTTGATATTCATTAAGACTAAAGAACACTTAGAGCATTTTAGAATGGTAATGGACTTGTTAAGAAAGGAGAAGTTATATCCAAATTTAAAGAAGTGCAATTTTATGCATAATAGTTTAGTATTTTTGGGATTTGTAGTTTCAATAGATGGTGTGAAAATGGATGAAGAAAAGATAAAGGAAATTGTTGAGTGGCCTATTCTAAAAAGCATTATAAAGGTAAGAAGTTTCCATGGTTTAGCAAAATTTTACAAAAAAATTATTTAAAATTTTAGTAGTATTGTGGCACCAATAATAGATTACATGAGAGGGAAGGAATTTGCATGGACTAGAGCAGCCACAAAAAGCTTTGAAATTTTGAAGAAGATTATAAAAGGCCAATTTTAGCATTACTATATTTTAAAAAAGTGTTTGAGGTTGATTGTGATGATTCATTTGTGGGATTTAGTGGTGTGCTAAGTCAGGAAGGGAAGCTAGCAGCATATTTTAGTGAAAAATCGAATGAGGTAAGAATAAAGTATTCTACCTATGATGTTGAACTTTATGCAATTGTACAAGCATTAAGACATTAGAGGCATTACTTGGTGCCTAAGGAGTTGATACTCTTTACAAATCATGAGGCTTTGAAATATGTGAATACACAAAAGAAGTTGAATAGTAGGCATGCAAAGTGGGTTTCTTTCTTGCAAAGGTATACTTTTTTGTTGAAACATAAATTAGGAAAACAAAATTAGGTGGATGATGCATTGAGTAGGAGGGTAGCATTATTAACTACTATGATAAGTGAAGTATTTGGATTTGAATCTTTTAAAGAATTATATGATACTGATCCATATTTTTCCAAGGTAGTTGAGAAGTGCAAGAATCCACTAACATGTGGGATAGATGTTATTCATGATGATTATCTTATGCAAGAAGGTTATCTCTTCAAAGGGAAACAATTGTGCATTCTGGTCGGGTCTCTATAAGACAATATAATAAGACAATTACATAGTGGTGGTTTGACTGGACATTTTGGTAAGATGAAGATAATTGCTTTGGTGGAGGAAAAGTATTTTTGGTCAAAGATGAAGAGAGATGTGGCAAGGTATGTTTCAAGGTGAAAAATATGTCAGGTGGCTAAAGGGCATGCATAAAATACTAGACTTTACATGCCATTACCAGTTCTAAGAGGGCCATTGATAAATTTGAGTATGGATTTTGCATTGGTATTGTTTGTTTTTGTAGATAAATTTTTAAGAATTCTTCATTTCATTGTATGTAATAAAACCAATGATGCCACTAGAGTTGAAAAATTATTTTTTATAGATATTGTGAGATTGCATGGTGTTCCAAAAACTATTACTTCAGATAGGGACAAAATTTCTAAGTCATTTTTAGAGTAATTTGTGGAATAAGATGGGTAATAAGCTATACTTTAGTAGTGCATATCACCCACAAATAGATGGATAGATAGCAATTATGAATAAGAGCTTGGGAAATTTATTGAGATGTATAGTGGGAGAGAAGCCAAAGCAATGGAACTTAGCTTTACCACAAGCTGAGTTTGTATATAAAAGTTTAGGGAATAGATCAATAGGAAAGTCACCTTTTCAAATTATTTATGGGTGAAATTATATGGGTATTTTAGATTTGGTACAATTACCAATTGTGGATCAAATTATTGATGATGTAGAAGTGTTTGTAGAGCATATGCAATAGTTGCAAGAAGGAGTAAGAAGAATCTTGCAGGAAAGTAATGATAAATATAAAGTAGTAGAAGATGTCAAAAGAAGATCCAAGGTATTTGAATAGGGATATTTGTTAATGGTTTACTTGAGGAAAAAGAGATTTCCAAAATGCACATACAATAAGTTGAAGTACAAAAAAATTAGACCATGCAGAATTGTGAAGAAAATTAATGATAATGCCTATGAGGTAAGTTTACCATATAATTTTGATATATATCCAATATTTAATGTTTTAGATTTATATGAAATACATGGAGAAGATGGTGAAGATGAAGAATTAAATTGGAAGCAACAGGTTCCAAAGAAGAGGAAAGAAAAAATAGTGTAGGTTTTGGATATGAAGATAATAAGCACAAGGCAAGGGAATTATAATAGGTATTTTGTATAGTGGGAAGGATTGCAGTAAGAAAAAAACAATTGGATTATAGAATGGGAGCTGAAGAATATTGACAAAGACAAATGGTAGTAGTACAATTAGGACAACTCATAGGAGTTGAGTTGTTTTCAACTAGAGGAGAATGATGCAAAAAAAATAGGCCAACTTTTGGAGGCCTTAACTTTTGACCCGTAGCTCCGTTTGAGATTTTACATGCACCAAAATGACCATATCAAAAAAAAAAAATTGCTTCCCTAGGTGTTTTTTAATGGCCTACCCATGTTTTCAATATTTTTTTGGAGGCCGTACAGGATCATCTGAGGGTCTAAAATTGTGATTTAATGATTTTTTCAAGTTTTTTCTATTTTTAAAAAGTGTATATTTTTAAAACTGAAAGTTAAATTCAGTTAAATTTCATCCCATAGTCTAACTATAGTGTTTAGGATATTTTAGGAAATTTTTGGGCTATTTTGGGTGTTTTAAAAATAGGTGTTTTTTTTAGATTTTAGTTTTTTTTGAATTTCACATGTAAACTCTAATTTTTGAGTTGAGGCTTATATAAGAATGGTTTGGGTTTGTAATTATTTTAAGCAATCAATACAAATATATTTTAAGTATTGTTTTAGGATCTTGACCTATTGGTAATTTTCTTGTTCTTGTTAGATTTTGGGTTCATTATTAACCTCTAGGATTATATTCAATATTGTATCCAGGTCATTAGGTTGCATAAGAAATCAATCTCAAAAAATTGAAAGTGCTTTTACTTATGATATATATACACTATTAATCTCAATGGGATGCATTGTACATGACATTACTTATTTTTATCATTATCATATTCATAATTATTCAAAAAATTAGGCATAACATCATTGATAACATGTTTCCTCTGCATTTGTGCATTTTTTTTTCAACATTTGCATCAATAGAATAAGGAATCTACATTTAATCAATTTTATCCATTTTAGATTACACATAAACATATATGGTTGAATCAAAGGAAATTTCTTATAATCAATTGAAACCCCTCTTAACCAGCCACTTCACCTTATAGGTTGAAGAGATATAACCTTCTTATATGGCATATAGTATGTTCATGAAAATATAAATAAACATAGGAAAAAATGTGTAGATTATTGCTTATTAAGGCAAAATCAGAAGTCAAAAAATTAAACCCTAGTGTAATAAAAATATGAAACCCTAAGAAGTAAAGATGAAAACCTAAGGTAGAAAATACCTAGGGTTTTCCACACTAAATTAGATGATTGGGTTCACAAAAACATTTTATTTATTTTGTGATTAATGTAATCTTAAGATGATAAAACTATTAATATTCAAATTCTATAAAATAGGTCAATAATAATACAAATTTGATTTTAAAAGGGGTGGTTGATATTGCACTAACTATATTTATAATTGAGAAAGCAATGAAGGAGAGATGAAATTATCTATTTTTTTATTTATGTTATTCATTTAATTCATCATAGTCCCTAGAAATTATGTACATCTAATTTTTAACTACTTAGATTAGGAAACATGACCTCAAACCCTTTATAGGTGTTGTTTATGAAGCTCAAACCCTTATGGAAATTGGTACTATAAAATATTTTTTGGTACTATCCTAGTTAATTAAATAGGTTTTTGTTGCCTTAGATCAGTGTTCCTACACCTATAGGTGACTTTTGTGTATGCTCTTTCCTTTGGTACTATATATTGATCCACATTGTGCTTCTCCTTCCTTTGAAAACCTATTTGTACTTTCAACCCAAGATGAACCTTGAAAAGGGTTTAAAAATGGTTTGGAAAACACAAACTAATCCCACTAAGTGACTAATTTTTACCCAAATTTCATACTTTGAAGAGGTCTCAAACCACACTTAGTTATCCTACTTAGGTGAATGTGTGCACTATCATGACCACACTAAAATGCAATGAAATGCTTGGATTTTTAAACTTTAAACCATGAAAATTTGACCTTTGTTTGTATATAGACCTAGCTCTAGGGCTATTTATTTGATGGGTTTTCAATTGTGTATGCCTTTATGTTTGTCTCAATAAAGTATTAATTGATTTTTCAATGTTCTTTCTAAGTAGTGGCCAAATAAACAAGTTAGTATGACCTTAGGTTTGAATTATATTTATAGATAAATATTTGATATTTATATTTATGATCAACACATGAAATGTGTCTAGGAATACTTAATAGAGACACCTTAATTTAAAAATTATCCATTGAGTGTTACTAGACATAATTGGTAGAAGTATAAACCTACAACAAAACCATAAATTCTTGATTATTGTTGTTATTGTGATGAGATTGAAATCATTGATCTTAAATATGGTGATAGTTTATTTAGGATTATAGAGTGTTATTTCATAGATAGGGTTATCCTTAGTATGTATATTTGGTAAATTTGGTTATCCAAGTCAATATGTGGGAAAATAGATAGGAGTAAAGCGCACCCAAGAGTCAAAAGTGTGATATGAAGTCTAACTATATCAAATTGTGTTAAAGTTGATGTTGTCAAGTGTTTAATACCAAATTTAAGTATATAAAAGTGGTAGATATATATATTTTTGGCCAAAAATAGCTTGATTTATTGAATGAGTTGGTTTTAATTTGGATAATTTTCAGAGATAGTCCATTGATTTAGTTTCCAAGAATTTTGTAAATCAATGTGTCCAAAATGTAAAGTGTTATGCTAAATTTTCCAAACATATGGTGTAAAATGTCATTGGAAGGTGCCTTTTAGGTTTAATGAATTACCATATTAAAAATTTAAAACATTAAATTAATGGATATACCAATGTGAAAATTGAATATTCATGGTTATGTAACTATAGCAAAAGTAGGATGGGGTCATATGCCTAAAAAATATAAAACAAAATTTTAAATATTATATAATAAAAAAATATAAAACTATTTTTCATTCCAAAATTAAATGATACATGTGATATTTATTCATGAAAAATACAACTCAACGATAGAGTTCTAAATCACTACTAACATGTTATTTCAATAAAGACTAATCATATAGTTAGCCAAACTTTCTAATTTTAGAAACTTTCAAAACTTACTCTTTTTTAAATTTTACATATAAGATAAGATGTGTCTACAAAAACATCCCTTATTAAATCACATATCTAAAATTATTAGGAGTGATATAAGTATAATTTCATGCCCTATTTACAAAAAAACTTAAACCCATAAAGTTATTCAAAAAAATTATAAAAAATAAAATGTATTTTTTAACCATTAGGTGATTTTAGTTGGGTTTGAAAATCTATCAAAAATGACACTCATAAATTAACATAACTTATGGATGCATGAATCTCTCCAATATATTTATTATATGAAATAATAGGCTTAAATGGAGTCTCAAGTTAAGAGTTATGCCTTCTACAAGATATGCTTCAGCATCAGTCCATCTATTTTCTACTAAGTGGTGAAAACATTGATTTTTTATCCTCTATAAGGTGAAACTAAATATTTATTTAGTATTTTATAGGAACATTTGTATGGAATGGTCATTTGATTTTATATTTAGAGGTGATATTATTAAGATTTTTATATTGGTAAGTTGAAATCAAATAATCTATTTATAAGATGAATATGTTTTATTACTTTCTTGGCCTTCTTTTATTTTTTCTTCTCTTTTGATGGTTGATTGGTGTTCTCCTCTCTTTTGATGATTTATTTTACTTCATCTCTCGTCATTTAATTTTTTCTTGGAATGATGCTCTCCACCTATGTATTTTCATAATCTAAAACAAATCTCATGGATTAGTACCCAAGTGGGTATACCTCTTAACCACATTTTGGAATTTATTCTATGATTTTAAAATATCCAATCATTCAAAAGGTAAATATCATATTTTATTATTTTTAGTAAGATATAGATTAAATATTCCATTATACTTATTTTAACGGAAGTGATGTAACTAGAAGTAGACCCCATATTGATATACTAATTAGTTGGTTAAATAATCATAAAAGTAGTGAATGGTTTAGATTAAATATTAGAAGTAATATTTTTTAATTGTGAAAGTTTCCAATCACATATTTGGAATAAGTAATTTAGGATACCTTTAAATTTAGTCTTTAAGGCATTATTATTTATCTTTATCTAACAGAGGAAAATTAATCCAAGAAAATACCTTTGTACTCTAATATACTATACCATGTTTGTTTAACCCATAATGTATGTTTATTATCTAATTTTTCTTAAGTAAATGCATACACAAATTTGGTGTAAATTTTGAGAATGAAAGACATTTAATTGTGTGAGCCCACTGGCCATAAAGTATGTTATTTTCTTAAAGATATTTTTTAGATTTTCAAGATGTGTATTATTTTGATGGTGTAATTATGAGATCTTTGAGTTTACTATTTATTACCCATAAATATCATCATTTAATATATTTATTTATTTAATTAATGATTTTTGTAAATAATAAAATTAACATCTCCATCATTATCTCATCATAAGCCATACCCACACATTTAACATATTGTTTTGCCTTATCATTTGATAAAACATATTTATATGGTGACCATAATTATTTAGTCCTTTTTGTGGGTGAATATCAAAATATATCATGTATTCCAGTGCATTTTATGTTCTAAACTAATATCTTGATATGATTCAAGTGGTAGGCTATTACAAAAGCTTGTTAGGATGTTTGTTTTGTAGGTTTTAACTTTAAAATAGGGTATATCAAGGCATCATGAATTCATTTTTTTGGCTTGAAATAAATATATGCTTGAATTTAGATTAATATTTTGTTGAACATGCCAACTAACCCAATATTATGCTCTTTGATGGAAAATTTTACAATTAGAAAAAACTCTAGATTGTCTACATTGATTTTTTGAAAACTAATCCTTGAGTAGACAACCATTTATTGTTGGTCCTCTAAATTCACACACACACACACACACACACACACACACACACACACACACACACACACACACACACATACAGAGAGAGAGAGAGAGAGAGAGAGAGAGAGAGAGAGAGAGAGAGAGAGAGAGAGAGAGAGAGAGAGAGAGAGAGAGAGAGAGAGAGAGAGAGAGAGAGAGAGAGAGAGAGAGAGAGAGAGAGAGAGAGAGAGAGAGAGAGAGAGAGAGAGAGAGAGAGAGAGAGTTATCTACCATTGTTTTATGTAGTATTTGTGATAACATAAATAGTGCCTTTATTTAATGAAAGTTATGAATTCTAGGTTAAATTATTTATAGAGAAGGCATCTCAAGTTATTTTTATTTTATAATTCCTTGCACTTAAATTTAATTTAATTTTCTTCTTGTTCATTTTTTATTATTATACTATAGACACCTTATTTTTTCCACTTCAGTGTCATTGCTATTCATCAAATTGATGTTTAATAGTATCACATGTTCAAACCCTAATTTATTATATCAACCACAATCATTAAATATTATCATCATTTTCATATTGAATCATTATTATAAATCCATAATCATGTCCTTACATCATATCATATCATCAATTTCATCAGCCACATCCTAAATCAAATCATCACTTTGAAAATGCTACCTTAGATAAATAAATTGGATATATTATTCAATTTTGAACATTGAAAAAATCATCACAAATCAAATCAAGGATAACTAGCTAATAAAATCATGCAAATTTGGCTAATCTAATCCTAATGAAAAGATCCATGCAATTGGATAATTCCATATTTGTCTAAAATCCAAAAATCAATTTGATCACAAATCAATGATATCATCTAAAAATGTTCAAATCCACATGCAAAGTCACAAATTTCAAGGTAAGGGGAAAGTATGAAATAAAATCAAATTTTAAATTCAAAGTTATCCCCCTCCTAAATCCCCATACAATCAAATATTATTCCAATACAATTCATCCCCATGCTTTACAACTCAACTTCCTTAAACACTCAAAATCTTCATATTTACTCCTCCAGCTCCCCCTATTTATAAAGAGGAAGACCAATCCTTGAACCTAGATATTGAGATAAATATAATGGCCTAAAATGATTCACAAAACCTATAAATTGAGGGGCCATCCTCATTTCATTAAAATCATAAAATTAAATGTTGTCAAATCCATCATCTAAGTTTGAATCAATTCATACAATCATCAAGTCAAAACATCAATTTGCAAAGGGGAAGTGCTACCAAAATATCCATGAAGTTGCAACTACATTCCACATCATTTGAATAAGTATCCATGTCAAGAGAATCATAATTTATTTATGGTAAGTGAAGATATATATCCGTTAATCCCTCTTAGCTTAATTTAAGGTACTCATTTACAAGTATATTTAGTATGTTTAGCATTTCATTTGTGTTTTTATTGAGTTTTTTAACATTTTCATCATGCTTTAATATATTTATTATGTGTATACATTTGGCATGCCATTTTTGAATCACAACCTACAATCATCTTTAACACCAACCTAGAATGTTATTTATCAATTTAGAGATATTTAGGACATAATTAATAAAAAAAAATACTAAAATTTATGTTTCTAAGTTAGTGGTGGAGTATTCATTTCTATTAGAAAGATCACACCTAAAATTAGTGGATTTGCCTTATATTTTGGCATATTATCATTCTATATGTAGTAACAAGATCACCTCTGTCAGTCTACATTTTGTCTATGTCTTAGTAGTTGAATTACCCTCATAGCAATAAGATCAACCTGTATAATGGCAAGATCACCTCTATTAGTCCACACTACGTTTGTGTCTTAGTAGAAAATTTTCCTTGTATTCTGATGGGATTACCCTATTTACTAGTGGGATGACCCTATGTATCAGTAAGATTTCATTTTTTTATGTGTGTTTATAATATTTCAATGGGATCACCCTATAGTTTGGCATGATTACAATGTGATTTGGCTAAAACATTCCATTACTAAAAAAAATTCCATATTCTAATTTCTATAGGATTTTAACTTAGTAAAGTTGTTTTTATCAAATTAATAACCCCTTTTTACAAGTTTCACCCATCCAAAATCAAAAATAAAATAAACAAAATGCATATACATTTAGTTTAGAGCTTAAAAAGAACTCATATTTTGATTTGGTACACGAAAATAATCTTTATTTTCATTGCTTACTTGTGTATGTGTTTGGAATATTCAAAATGTGTATTTAATCCTCTTTCACCTATTAGGTAGCCTTGAGGATAAAAAACATTTTGAGTGTATTTTTTTTTCCTCTCATTCAAATGAAGCTATGTATGCTTTGCTTTTATAACTATAAGGCAAAATTGAGGATTAAAAATAGTTAATTCTCCTTATGTTCTCTTTGGATAGGGTTAGATAATTAGGATACATCCCATAAAAATTAATACCTACTCATATTATGATGAGGTAGATAAATTAGGAAGGATCATGTCATTATTAGCCAAGTAGTTGTGTGTTTTAAATACACCGTAAAGTGATGGGATTTCATCCTACAATACCTAAGCCATAGAAAACACTTCTGAGGAAAGATTTTATAGCATCACTCCACTCAAATCCTATAAATGTAGTTATCATGTGGGACTATACCATTTCATAAAACCTATTAATATTTCTCTTCCATGAACATGGGTCCCACCATATAATGAGGTATATAGGGGACACACCTATAAAACCTTATTTAGCCTAACTTAAAACATTTCAACCAAAATTTATTTATAGGGCATGAAAAACATCATTCCCAAAGATACTCATGACATACCACTTGAAGTAAGGGTTAAGAGATTGACCTAGTCATGATTCTTGTGAGGTAGATATGTGGGCTACATATTGGTTGCACACCCATCATTAATAACATAGGCATGTGTTGCTTATGTGTTATTAATTGATCCTCATCAAGATAAGTATTGTTTAAAACACTAATACATCACCTTAAATCATACATGAAATCTCCAAATCAAATAAAAGTCAAACATCAAAAAAATCAATTCAATAAAAATCAAGTCAACCATCCAAAAATTAGAATTCAAATAATCCAAAGTCAAAATTCAAACATTCAAAAGTCAAAATCCATGTCACAATTTAAATTAAAAATTTAAAAATTCAAACGTCAAATCCAAGTCATAATCCAAGTTAAAAATTTGAACATTCAAAATTAAAAATACAAGTCACAATCCAAATTAAAATTTCAAGAATTTAAATTAAAACATATTAAATAAAGTCAAACATTAAAAATTGACTAAGTGCAATCTATGTCAAATCTCCAAAGTAAAAAACTAGTGCAAAATGATCCAACTAGTCAAAACGTCTAATATTGAATAACTCAAATAAGATCTGAAATCCAACATTAATCCACATTAGAGATCAACCAATAAAAATCCAAAATCATCCAAAAATCACCCACAACCAAGATCAAACACAATAAACCAACTAAATTAGATAAACGTACATGTCAAGATCAAACAAGTCAAGTTAGCTTAAGTATAAATCTAATCCAAAATTCAAAGAAATTTTAAAGCAACTATCAATAAAAACAAGTTTATAATCTAAATCTAACTTCAAATTCATCACATTTTCCATCAACAAAAATCAAAGACAAATTCAACATCTATAACATGTTTAACTAGAAGTGGAGCTAAATACAATCCTAACTTTGATGATGATTTCATTGAAAATTTATTTTAATCTAATCAAGATCGGGAAGTTCATACTAATAGTGATGATGACTAAAGTGAGTATGAAATTGAAACTCACAGTAATATATAGAAAAAATCTAAGAAGAATCCAATTTGAACAACAAATCTTTGAAAACAAATATGACATCCTTCTAAGACTACTAGAACTATGTGCCAAGTTCCCTCTTAGATATACCTCAAAAATTTTGAAACACCTTATCCACACATAAGAAAAGTATGTCCAAGACCAACATAAAGATAGGGTTACTTATAGTCACCAAGTCAAACCTAAACAAAATGAGTAAGTCTCCAATCCTGATCCCACTAGCAAAGAGAAATCACTTGAAGTGAAACAAGTGCCTCAAGATCAAACCCATATAATGCTTGAAAAAATTTAAAAATATAATTAATTTACAACTTAGTTTCCACCCTTAATCCTCACCCATATAAAAATAAAAAATAATATAATTAGCAACAATAAGTCAAGAATAATGTAAATGTGGGTAAACCACCCCTCAACAATCAAAATATTGGTAAACTACCAACCACCAACCCAAATGATAATAAGATGAAGACCAATAATCTATTATTTATATCCTCTAAACCCAATACCAATAAAAAATCATCCACCAATACACCAATCAACCCTCAAACACATAATCAATAATCATATACATCATCTAAAACCATTATATGTACTTAGGAGTGACAATAAATGAAGGATGATATTCAAACACTATAAGTAGGTAACTAGAATAGGAAATACAAATTTTAAGAGCTATGTCCATATCCTTTTGATAATAGTATCTTAATAATCCCTTTTCTCACTCATTTTGAGCCATCCAATTTTGATAAATATAGAGGAAAGGGGGACCCTAGAGAGCATGCCAAGGAATTTTTCATGGCATGTCAAGTAGTGGTATACATGTATGTATTTATTCTTAGATTATTTAGTATAAGCTTGGGAGACCTATCCCTCAAGTGATTATTTCACTTACTAAGAGGGTCAATCACATCTTTTGCCAACCTGTCTAAAAGGTTTGAGTGAAACTTTTCCTATGATGTGGAACAATAATTAACCATGATGAATCTATGAAACATGAAACAATGCAATGGGGAAAGCATCTCATCCTTCTTATAACATTGGCAAGGATTAATTGAACCAATATGTATTTAATTCAAATCATGATAAAACTATATATACAAATCATCAAGATAATTTAAAAAAAAGGAAAGTGATTGAGGACCATATACAAAATTTCATCCAAATTATTCTATTTTAAAACCTAATCACACTATAATAAAAATTTAAATCTACTCAAAAGGGCTTGCATTAAATTATCTATTTTATTTTATACTAAAATATTGCCTAGGAAAATGTTGATGTAGTTACATCCCATACTTAAGGAAAGAAGTTAATTTTTATTCTCTCAATCTTCCATTTACACTGATAACAACTATGAGGGGTCTAATTTTGGCATGCAGGATATGTAGTGTAACCCCAACTTGGTGGTTTTTTGATCCAACTAATTTCCCCTTCTCTCTTTTCATATATTATATTCCTAATGGGAAACTAGATCAAAGGCATTGAAAAAGAAAAAATAAAAAATTATGTAAAATTAGAGAAGAAAAGATACATGTGGCTACATCATCCAATTGCACTCAAACACAAGAAAATTTAGAATAAAAAACCATGCATAGTATAAGATTGACACTCCAAGAAAAAAATGAAATTAAAACTTGTTCAACATCATTCTTACCCTAGTTACATTGATGTATGTGATATTATTATTCCTATATAAGTAGTGGGCTAAATTTGACATAGAGATAAATGTTTGCACACACACATATATCTTAATATTTCATAATTATTTATATAGTATGAATTATAACTTTTAACCAATCCTAGAAGGCAATGAGGGTTATAAAAGAAGGTATTTTTACATGATGTCCTATTTGGTTGACACCTATTTTGCCACAATCCCCTTAAATCACCCTTATTTTCCATAATGGACACCTTATAGTCCCATAGTGCATGTGGTTTATTCTAAACTATACATCCACATTTTAGGGTTCACATCTACTAGATACAATCATTTCCATCACTTCTTGTGATTTTTAATCAATGAGAGAATAATTCATAGGCTTTAGAAAGAGATGAAGGCATATATAACAATAATTGCATCTTACTAGTACTACTAGAGTTTTATTGTAATCAAAATCCAATGAATTCATAGATCCCCATTTATATTTCCCTATTATGTGCCAAGAAATCTAATAGAGCAATAAACCTTTACCAATATGTCAATGGTGTGGTGGGTCACTTTATTAATAGGAGGTATAAATCCTACCTATATTTACCTCTAATTTTTGGTCACCATGAGCACAAAAAATTCCTCTGAAACAACAACCATGTCAATTCATAGGACATATTTTAGTGATCTAAAGTTATATGATGATAGATAGCAGGATCCTTAGGGAAGGGTCTAGAGGCATGTAGAAGCATTAAGGGCTAGACTTAACATCACTTACCACTATGAGCTCTATGATGATGATATGTTATATTTGAACATTGATGATGATAATGAGTCGATTGAGAAGTTATGAGTAAATATGTATCAATAACATACTCAAGAATAGGGAAGACATGTTCTATAAGATATGCCTAAAGAACTTACTCTATTAGATAATGCACCAAAAATTGATTAGATATTTAAGGATACCATCTTGTAAGTAATCCCCATTGTTTCACCCTCTTCTTCTTCTTCTTTAGTTGTTGCTCCTTTAGAGGAGGAAGTTTATTAGGTAAGGATACATATCCTAGTGAAACTCAAAAGTTTATGTTTATTGAGCCAAAAACCCCCACTTCTACTACACTATATTCTCAATAATTTGATTCACTCATAAAGCTTTCACCTAGTCAGGTTGTTTTGGTATACCTTATTGCTTCTAATTACACTTTATCTCCCAAATCTCCTTAAACTTATGGTTTTTTTCCCTCTTGATAATCCATCAACCTCAAGAATTTCACATGTTTATATTAGGCATGGTATAGTGACACATATTAATTAAATTCTATATACCCCAATTTTTATTACTTGGGAACCTAACCCAACACATAAGCTTACTCCAACTATGCATCCAATCTATCCAATACCATATCAACATAACAACCTTGTAATTATGATTTTTGTATTTGATCTCTTGGTTCCCCCTATGTTTACACATAACATCCTAATTATTCTAATTATTTTTCATTGCCCCAACTTCACACCAATAACTACTACCAATTGGTCCTCAGTTTCATATGTTTTAGTTCCTCCTATATTTAGTTTAACCAATCCCATTTCCTTTTTTGAGGTTAAGGAGTAGACTCCCTAGTGTCATTGGTCCTACCATATACATGTCATAGGACCAAATTATGGCCTACATGACCCCTTTTATAACTAACATCACCATTCACTATGACACCTTCTCTACTAATTACCCACATTCACATTTCACTTCCATCCAACCCCTTCTAGCACTTGTGGTGCCCCCATCTACCTCACGAGTTATTAATAATTTGATGAACCTGGGTTTATTCAATGAGGGAGATTAGATATATGTCTTTTAAAATGATAAAATTTAGAGGACTAAAATGATTTATCAAGGTGACCCAAATATCTAGCTTAAGTTTGACAAAGGAACTAGGAATCTCAAGAGGGTCATGACCTCAAATTTCATTCAAGAGAGAATCCTAGTAATATGGAAAATAGAGGAAGACTTTCTCTCTTTTAATTATAAGAGAAGAATTATTTGAGAGGACCCCATTTATGAGTAACCTATCTCAATTATTAAGGCCACCCATGAGATGGTAGAAAACATGATGGAGGATTTAAGGAACCAAGCTAAAAATCTAGAGGCCTAGGTGAGAACCACCTTCCCAATGGACCTAGTGAATAAAGTGGAGGGGGATCTTTCTAAAAAAATTCATGCCTTAGAAGAAGTATGTGAGACATTATCTAAGAATAATTAACTGTATCAAAATTAAAAAACACTATTTGGTGTATATTACTAAAACAAGTAAAACATTGAATAAAATGGAAGTTGTGATCAATAGGGGAATGTTCCCTTGGATAAATATCATGCCATTGATGGATCTAAATTTATATCAAACATTTTATTGTGAACATGAGGACTTCATTCAAAAAGTAATTGAGTCATTAAAAAACAATTGTGAATCCTTTAGAAGAGAGCAAAGAGAATATATTGGGCTACTTTAAGGAGTTCAACACAACCATATTTTTCAACCAAGGTGGCACTATTATTTCCAAGTAAGATTCTAGGGTGCATATTAAGAGACTCAAAATATATTTTAAAAATAAAGTCACTAAGGATAACTAGGAACAAACATAAATGATTATTGACTTAGCCATGTAGGCCACTAAGAACATAAAAAAAGTGGGCATAATTAAGATCAACCTCAAGGCCCCTCATAAAAATCACATAGATATATTGACATGTGGAGAGGTGTTGTTTCACAATCAACCTATTAATATTTATAAATTTGATTGAGAATATAATTTGATTGTTTAGACCCTAACGACTTAATAACAAAAAATCAATTGGGTGTTGCTCCCATAATTGGTTATAACTAACCACAAATCATCATGTCTCTAAATGGTCCCAGTAAATGGGAATATTGTGTTTTGATTTTATGTTCTTAATCTTTTTTCTATCATATTTTATTCATGATTTCACTTGTAACAAACTGGGCTATAATGACTATAAAGTGGATTTCATTATCTTGGATAGAGGGTGTCATCTCACATTGTTTTATATAAACCTCTTTGTAATTTCATGTTATCATTGGAATTTTGATGGAAAACTAATAAAAATTCAAAATTTTGAGAGAACATTCATTATTTCCTTTCATTTTCTATGAGGCCCTTCCATGATTCTTAATATAGATGTGACTAATGTTTAATACTATCATAAGATATGATATATATATATATATATATATATATATATATATATATATATATATATATATATATAGTTATAAGGTGTGTTTATTATTGTGATTTAATTGCTAACCTACTTATATCTACAATTCATTGTGTTTATTTAAAATAGTTATAAGAAGTTGTGTTTGATAACAATATGTTTGTCTATTCATATTATGATATAATGTTGCAGGGATCATTCTCACCACTAAGTTCCCTAAGCTATCTACCATGTATTGTCTAGTTTGAGCCCAAACAAAACTACATTTATATAGATAATCCTAATCAAGACCATAAAAGGTCAATGATAGGAGTCGCAAGCCCCATATAACTTGAGAAATATATTTTATACATTACCCTTTTCCGTTTTACATTTTTTATGTTATTCAATATTGGATTTAGAATAAATAGTTAATATTGACCATGATGAAATTGAAAAATATCTCGATATACATGTTGAGTTCAACATACGCCCATATTTGAAAATTGAGGACCCTTGTTCAAATTTCATAAATTTGTCCTTTAAATTGAACATCCCACTTAACCAAGGTACATTATTTGAGTATCATGGTTATTATCATGTTTACATTAGCATGTTAACATATAATCTTCATTTTAAGATCATCCACACCACTAGCTTAATTGAAATGTTTACGCATGGTCCTTGTTTTACTTCATCCAATGTTGATAATGTTTGATCTTTATGTTTCCAGGTTACAAGTCCAATAGAGTTATATTTGAATGAACAATGTTTAGGGTTGTGCTTTAATGACAAATTAACCCTTAGTTGGCTAAATAATATGATCTTGTTTGATCCTTTTATACTAACCTTTGGTCAATTAATTGAATCCATGTTTGAATATCGAAAAACCATTAGTTTAATTATTTTAGCATAAGTTATTTTGAATTGAATTTAAATTTACGTGGGATTCAAATTTACGTGGGAGAACTTTATTAGTTTTTAAACTTATTTTAAATTTTATCCTAAATTTTTAATCATGTTTATTAACACAACTAAAAATGTAGTCTAAAACTTTATCCTAAGTCTCTTTATATTACCTTGAGCCCTTAGTTTATTTTCATTACCCATAAGAATGAATTAACGTGAAGATGTTAACTGTCAAGATATCGATAACTTGGGTTGAAGATCAATGATCCACATGAAATTTCTTGAGTAAAAATGTCAAAAGGTTCTAAGATCGATGCAAGACTAATAAATATCATGATCTTGGACATAGCTCAAAAATCCAACAATGAGTAAAGAGTCAAATTATAAAAGATCCTATGAGGGAATGTGAAAGCAATAAGTGTTACAATCTTAGCAAAGAAATCAAACAAATCAATAGTTTGCATTAGGCCTTGTTAATAGGGATAAAAAGTAATCAAAGATCCATGTTCATTCATACATCCCATAGATCAATGCTGTAAATGAAGGTGGAATTTTCAAAGAGCCCAAGCTGAATGTGGTAGTGACACATGTCACAACCATGATGAATTAGATGAAGATAAACAAATAAAATTCAAGCTTCTAGATCAAGATTAATGGTGTGAAGTGGGTAAAAAATTCAAAGAACCTAGATCAAATATAATGCTACCATGTGGCCAAAGGGTGTTAAGTGATGTAGTGTGTTTACAAGATACATAGAGAGCTCATGGAGCTACCAAGTGGCACACTCTCAAGATCTCAAATGGAAGATTAATAGCCTATAATGAATTCAAATCTAGAAGACTTTTTAATATATCAATAGTATAAATTGATCAAGCTTCAGTGACATTTTAAATAAATGAGCAATGTGAGATGGCCATGACACATAAGTGAGACATGTCAAATTGGAGATCTTGTGGAACCCAACATATTAAAGGTATAAATGTGCAAATTAAATGCAATCTAAGCCACAAAATCTCATTGTTTGAACTAGCTGACCACCATTAAAACCCTGCATAAACCTTTAAGAAAGCCTTAGAGTGTACATATTGCCCTAATTATCTTTAGAATCATTGTAATTAAATTATAATATTTGGGTTTCCATCCCCAATTAGATAATTCAATCAAGATTATAATAATGGTGACCTATAAGCATGTTTCAAAGGAAGATGTTGAGGTATATTTGACAATAGATGTAGAATGTCATGTGTTCAAGGACACAAATTTTGTTATTGCTAATTTGAACATAGGGGATAACAACTAGTCTAAATTGTTATTAATAATTGAGAATCAATAAACTATCACTAGGGAAGAATAAAATGTTCTCTCTATAAAGAGAGTATATGATGACATTGTAGCAATCCAGATGACTGGTCTACACTATGTAGCTACAAAACCAAAGGTACTCTATTACATTAATACTCTTGATCTTATTTTTAAGGAAGCTAAGATAGATAAGGGCATGCTAATTAATGAACATAATCATAATAAAGTAGCTTAAATTTATGCTATTGCATTTGAGTTTTATTAAAAACTACCTAAGACCCAAATTAACCTAACCTCTATCAATTCCTAGGCTAAAGAACATAATTTGATGGACAACCTAGCCTTGTGGTTAGAATTTAGAAAACAAGTATTTTATGACCTAAATAATAACATCTATATCAATCAGTTCAGACTTGGAATTAGGATGATAATGACAATGTTGAATAAGTTATGTGGGTGTGCGATCACAACATATGTAGATCCATTATGGGTGCCCATGGTTTACTTCATTGTTGAAAAGGTAATAGTTCCCCCACTAGGTGAGATAATTAACATCTCTTTGAGTAAATAAATATATGCAATCGATCATAAGAAGAAGACTTGGTTTTATATGATGGCCTACCTCCTAGATGCCTTATGTGCAAATACAAAAATCCCAAACTTGAGAGAATGGTCTCCAAATGGAACCCAAACTATTTATCAATATTATTACAAGTTACACATCTTCAAATATAGAGATCACATTTAATTTATTTGTGATTGTGTCTACCTAGAACTAAGTGAGGCCATAGCAAGCATTCCCATGGAGAGAGTGAACCCTCTAATCAAGAAGCTTATTGAAGTTTTTGGGTTTATGATTTAAAATTATATTTATTGTTTAGTCTTTATTTTAATTTGTTTATGTTTTAGTTGGTTTATTGGTTGGTTACCCATGAGTTGGTTTTATTTAACCAACTTCTCTCTCATAAGATTTTTAAATGCTTACATTATACAAAAATAAATAATTTTTCACATTGAATTTTTGTAATATATTTTTGTCTTATTTCTTTATCTTGGCCTACATTGATATCAGAGCCACGCCAATAAATTTGTGGAGGAATCCATGATTTTTAAAGTGGAAGGAGAGACATTTTTATGAATAAATTTATCATAACTCAAGGAAATCATGGAGGATTGAAGAATGGAAATGCCACTTTGTAGCTAAGACATTGTTTAAAAAAAACAATTATGAGTATATGGCTCAATAAAAACTAGCATAATAATTATTTTTGAATAGTTTTTTATTCTTGTAAAAATATATGGCATTTTAAAAATATATGAATTCATTCCACACGGTGATGGCCAGAGGTGAAAATAAAACCATTTGAGAGATTGGCCTCATTTGCGGGAGTGGCAAAGACTACGGTTATTTTGTTTGAAAATTTAGGGTCATAAAATGTATTTAGTTGTATTTTTCCTATAGTGATCTACTTAAAGTGAAATAAAACACCCCATATTTTTATGACCACTCTCTTTATAATTTATTACATTGTAACCACCATTTTTTATTGTGTTCTGGGTCTCATTCGTATGGCGTGCATTTAAATTCAACCCTAGGGAATATAAGACTATCCCAACATTTTGATTTTATAGACATACCCACTCTTATTTATGTAGCTTTGATGGACCCTAAACTCTTTATAGTATAAAATTATGTTGGTTGCTTCCAAATTTTTTGAATATTTAGTTTTGTCCTCCCTCCATGGATAGTGAGGTTGGAATCAATTTGGTTAAGGATGATAAGTGGTATTATTTGAACCAGATCCAAATGTCATTAAGCAAGCATGATTAACATTTGGAAACAATGGATGACATGTAGAAATAAAATTTCAAAGTTTTTCAAACCTAAAAATTAGAGAGGTGCTATTGTTTTCACATGTAAAATAAAAAATTAGGTGAAAATATTTACCTTGCACTTGTATTTTATTATTATTGTTCACATCCAAAAAATTAAGATCATATGAAATAATTTGATTAATTATTTTCAAGTTGTTTAATGGGGAGATGGTTATACAAAAATTTTTAAGTCACTTACAATAGAGAAGGTCAAGGGTTCGCAAACCCATTCAAATAATTTTTTGATAAAATTTAATTTTTGACCTTATTTTGTATTACAAAAATCAAATATTGGAGAAATAAAGGTGTAATAGCAGTTATAAGGTGTAATATTTTTTTACAAGTCCCAAAATTCTCTTCTATTAAGAAGCTATTTGGAAGGTAAAAGCAATACCTCAATAACATTCCCTATTCTTCAACATTATTTTGATAAACACCATGGCTAAAATTATGAGCTTAATTTTTGAAAATGGATGCTTAAATCCTAAAAATTATAAGGAATGGTCAATGAACATGGAAAATACTTTAATATTCAATGACTTATGGGAAGTATTTGAAAATCAGCCAACATTTCCCATCAATGCCACATAGCTTGCAAAATTTTATAAAGGTGATAAGCGTGCCCTTGCATTATTGAAATTAACTTATAGTGCACAAGTTATAATTTACATAGAGGCCATAAAGTATAAAGCTTGGGAAACATGGAAAGATCTAAAGGAATTATATGATAAACAACCTAATTACAAGAAAATTGATCTTCTTATGTAGTTTCTCAACACTAAACTAATAGATGTTGAAGATGTTTTAGAATATATGTCACAAATTAATAATTTGAAACAAGAATATGGTACTATTGGTAGGAAAATTGATGATGAAATTTTCATTTCTATTGTTTTGAATGGCCTTAGCCCTAACTACAAGAAATTTATAGAAATGTTACAACTTAGTGATAAGCTTAACAAATCTATTTTTTATTTCATTTGTGAGTTTCTCACTCAACATGAGTGATAATTTACAAAGAAGAAATAGAAACCTACTAAAGAGGCCCACTATACTAAAACAAGTAATCCATTATATGAGCATAATAGAAAGCATTCTTTGAAGCATTTTCAGAGACATAAACACCCTTCATAGCACACTTCTAGACATAAGCATCATTTTGGACATAGGGATCATTATGAATCTTTGAAGCATAGAAATCACTTTGGTTCTCTAAATTGTAGACATCACTCTGGTTCTCATAAGCATAAGCATCACTAAAAAAATTCACATGGGCACAAGCATAAGCACATGCATTCTTATTCATGTGGCTATTATTCCTCTAGTTCTAATGGATGTGAGAGAACATGCTAAAATTATGGTGGCATAGGACACCTCTCTATAAATTTCCCCTCTAAAAGGAGGTCCTCTTGACATTAATAGAAGGAAAAAGCAAACATTTTTGGTCACTATTGTCGCTCTGGTCACTCTTCTAGTTCCTCGTCTGGCTATTCTTATACATATTCTTTTGATGGATGGGATGACTATGAAGTTTCTTGCTCTATAGTTGATGAATATATATTTTGAGACAGAAACACACCCATATTATGCAAGCTACTAGGCTCAGAATTGGGATTTGATCTAGTAGCATTTTTTGGCTTGTGTACTTTGATTTCATAGATCTAGTGATGATATGATCTTTGATGTGGAGAATTTTAATGGTTTGTTCTTGGTTTATTTGTTGCATGGCTTATCACCTCTTGTCTGATAGGGGAATAATATATTTCATATTGGTTTTTGATCATTCATTAGTGGTTGTGGTATGAGTCAACATTGAGTTTCTAGCATTGTTAGTGTTGAGTAAAGACTTGGGGGAGATGTTGGTATTTATTGAGCATTAGTTTGAGATGTGTCATACATAGTACTAGGGAAATCACTTATTAGATGGATTATATGTAAGGATTTATGTATTTGGATAGGGTGTGATATTTTTCTACTTTATTTTAGGGATGATCAGGGCATTGATCAGCCCAAGATGCACAATGTACTAGTTATAATTATAACAGAGTCTACTTGGATGACTCACAGTTCATTGATTCGGTCTTTCTATACCCATCTAGATCAAGGGGGAGTTTTTTGGGTTTATGATCCAAAATTAGATTTATTTTTAGTCTTTATTTTAATTTGTTTATGTTTTATTTGGTTGATAGGTTGGTTACCCATGTGTTGGTTTTATTTAACTAACTTCTTTCCCGTAAGATTTTTAAATACTTACATTGTAAAAAAATAAATAATTTTTCAAATTGAATTTCCTAAATATATTTATATGTTATTTGTTTATCCTAGCCTAAAGAAGCTATGGGAGATATATATTTATACCTAGATTATACTATCACAAGAATTAAGGGAACTCAAAATTCTCCTCTCAAGTTTCTAGTCCATGTTCGTGATAAGTTAATTGAACAAGAAGTGGCTTACTAGTTATTCCATGGCATATATGGCCTTTACAAGATAAACATAAAAGTACTTTTGCATAGATTTCTAATGACAATTGGCAAGACTACATTCAAATAGTGGTATCACATTGAGGCAACATCAAAAAATAAATCAACTTTCAATCTATAAATAGATGAACTTAGACAATGGGATCCTTATCAAAGAGTTAAAGAGCCTTTGAAACTCAAAGGGATTCTAAATGTGCCATATGAACATGAACTTGGTGCTTTTGATCTTATATACACCATGATATCTACTTACTTTTAAGTCACTAGAAGATTGAAATAACACAACTTGAGACCTAAGTCTAGACTATAGAGAAATAAAAAAATGGATGATAGGTGGCAATTAGGCCTCAGACAATATCATTTAGTCAATAGTGAATCTTCTAGAATTCCATCAATCAATGCACAAATAAAGACACAAATAGAACATAACCCTGAAGAGAAGAGGCCAGATGAAAGAAATCCAAGTGAGATTACTTCTACTTCATCAGCTCTAGAACCTTCTAAAGTAAGATAACATGAATTACATTAAGAGGAGGTTCATATGATAGTCATAGATCTTAAAGAGTTTCTTAAGGATGTATTGAAAATGTTATCTATGACATATACATATTTAGATGAAGAATAAAACATAAGTTTTGAGGAAACTAAGGATGAAAAAGGGAAATATTTTGACTTATTAGTTGTCGACCCCACAAGAGGAAAGTAGAGACTTCCCTTCTTACAAAATCTAAGAAGCCTAAGGTGACCATCACTCTTCCCATAAAATAAGTCAATTTATTTAGTGAAAAGAACATATTATATGGTATACCTATTATTGAGTGGTTCTTGTATGAACCTAGATTATATAAGCTACCTACTTACCACCCATGGGTTATGGTGAAATCCATTAATATCTCTATGGATTAAGAAATGAAACCATGGATAATTGCTTTGCAAGAAGAGGAGGAAAGAAGATTGAATAATCCAAGCCATTCAATAGACCAATCAAAAATGGAGGTCCAAATCCCACATGTGACCCAATTTTCAATTGGAGTCAAGTTTGATCTAGAGACTATTGGCTTGCAAAGAGTGACACAGAAAAGGGTTATGATAGGAGGTGAAGAAATTGTGTATTAAAAATTAGATCCATTGACTAGTTTAAATCATAAGGAAGGACAAAGGCTTGGTGAAGATCTTATTTTTGAGGAATATGTTCTTGAATTAGCTCAAGAATAGATATAATAGTTACAAACTACTATCAAAGGGATAAAGAAACAAAAGAACTTAGAAGAGCAATCTAGTTTGTCTATTCTAGGAGATATGATACATAAGTTTGAGGCAACCATGTATGACCTATTCAAATCCTTGAAGGAATTAAAGTCCAAGAAGGATATAGTTAACAAACAAGGTACTTTAGCTTCAATCCAAGTAGGCCAATGGTAAGCTTCAAGTAAAAAAGTAAAGGATTTGATCAATGTTTTGATAGAGGACCAAATTTCTAGGTTCAAAATAGTTAGCTTGGCACACTTGAATATGGCTATGGATATATTGATAGAGAAGATAAAAGATTTGAACAAATGGCCCAAGGAAATTGGAGATCTTTCTAGTGATCTCAAGTAATTAGAAAACATGATGATGCACATATTAGGGAGCCTAATTAAAGATATAACTATGCTCAATCCTATGGACTTGATCATAGATGAGGATTTTAAGCATAGGGAAACTCAATTTATACAAGAAGTAAAGAATCAAATCCAAGGTAAAATAGGGATAGATAATAAAAGGATCTTGGATATGATCATATCTGTAGAAGAGAATATTTAAAATGTAAGGAACATTAAGGAAGCTTTAGATAGGGTTGGTAAGGACCTCAAAGGCCTAGAAGATCAAGGAAAGGAAATTTTTATGGAACCAATAATCAACCTTAGGTTGATTGATGAGAAACATAATAAAATAATGAAGATCCTGCAATAGAGACAAAGGACTACAACTATAAGTGCTTCTCAAAGTCAATTTTGTTGACTTTAGCATATTATTTTGTAACTGAACATGTATATAATTTTGAAAAAGGAATATTCTTGTTAAGCATGTACATCTTGTAAAGCACATTGCTTATAGGTTAGTCTATTTAGAAAATGTCTACTTCTAGAAAGTTGTAAAAGGATAATTGCTCATGACACTTGTACAATTATCATTTGACATGATTGAATGACATACCTCCTTCTATAAAAGGGGTATTGTCATTTGTAAAGAGGAGGGAGGTTTTGAGCAAAAACTATTCTATAAACTTGGAGCAATTAATACAAGCAAGAAATTCTGTAAAGATTGTCCAATATTTGTTTATGTGTTTGCTATTATGGCTGCTCTCTTAATTATTTGTTTGGATGTTCATATTTGAATTGTTTTCATGGATTATAGATGTGCATATTTGAGTATAGATTTTTAAATTTGTGTTTATGATAGATTGATTGAAAGATCTTAGATTTAGTTCATTTTCTTTGCTATCTTGTAGATGTGCTTATGCAATTTTCTTGTAGAAGTAAATATTTAAATTGAATATGGTCTATTATTTGCATTGTTTCAACTATCCTTAGATGTTTTCATGATATATGATAGGATTTGTGATATATCTATTTCATGTAATATATTGGTTTGATTGCATGTTTGGATGATATTTAATCTTTGTCATAATGTCTAGATTGAAGATCAGTAACATCAACTCACTATAGTTTAGTTTCCATTGTAAATATATGTGCTATATTAAAATTTAGATTTTAGGTTTTGATTATGATTAATTATGGCTAGTTTAGATTACTTTCATATTCACAAGAAAGCTATAACACCATGGTTTCTCCCAACAACCATTTTCATTTTCATTTATGAAATAGTAATTAGCTTTACTTCTACTCCACCAAAGATATCAAGAATATCAAAACAAACAACTCATTCAATGGATTATTTGAATCCAAAAATGAGAAGTGTTTCTTACACATTATTAAAACCTTATGATATACTTTTAATCATCAACAGACTATCAGAGTTGTTGCTAGAATCCGGATAATGTGAGTGCAATGGAGATGTGATCACACAAGATAAACAAGTGCACACCACTAAAGCAATTTGAAATTGACACAATAAGATAAATAGCACAAGACAAAATGGAGAAGACCAAAATCTCATTAACATGAATTGGCCAAAATGAAGAATACATATAGGAGAGCTAGTAAGTAACTCCTCCACAAATGGTGGTCAAAGCACCCCAAGAATAGACTCCTCCACAAAAGGTGGTCAATGCACCCCAAGAATAGACTCCTCCAAAAAAGTTGGTGACAAGGTGCTAAGAATAGAGAAGTAACTCCCATACCTAGAATAGCTGATCAAAGGAGTCACTTATGACATTCTTATGACACCTTATGACACAAATATGACACATAATCTCCACATAAGCTATCATATCCCATGAATGTAGGAAAACTCCATGTATGCACAAATATATAATATTCCCTAATTAATAAATAGGGAAAAATAAAAACCTACACTAATAACCCCCCCATAAGCACAGCTTAGGTGGGTAGTGTGGAAATAAAAAATGGGTCCCAACAACTAGGCCTGATGAGGTACCCATGTACAAATGCAATCTATCATAAGATAGAGAAAAGGAGAAAACCCATAGGAAAAAACTCCCCCCCAAAAGAGAGACATAAAAGAAGAGAAGAGGCTAGAAGCCCCCCCCTTAAGATGATGTTGCTGCAGATGTAGACTACACCCCAAGAAGAGCTCATAGATGAATGAACTTGCTCTTAGTGAAAGGTTTGGTGAAGATGTCTGCAACCTACTCTGAAGACTGGCAAAATATCAAGTTAATGACCTGACTATGAATAAGCTCCTGAATGAAATGCATGTGAATATCTATGTGCTTGGTCTGTTGGTGTTAAACTGGATTCCTGCAAATCTAAATAGTACTCTGGTTATCACAATAAATGATGGTGGGCTACCTGATAGGAATGCCAAACTCAGAAAGAATCCCCTAAAGCCAAATAGCCTCAGTAGCTACATTAACAACTCCCCTGTACTCTACCTTTGTGGATGATATAACAATAACATTCTGCTTCTTGCTAGACCAACTGATAGGACCAAAACCTAGAGAGAAATTGTAACCAAAAGTGGACTTGCGAATTTGGCCTAGTTTGAATCTATATATCCAACTAAGTCAACCTCTATGCCAAATTTGTATTGAATCCCATATCTATGTGAACCCTATATGTAATGCAAGATCCTCTTAGCTACTTTCCAATGCAGCTCATGGGGTTCCTGCATGAATTTGGAGACAAGTCCCACTAGATATGATATGTTAGGCTTGGTATGAGTTAAGTAGATGAGACTACCAACAAGTTTTTAATATTGAGTAGCATCAACCAATGGTGAAGAACAATCAGCCTCAAGCTTGACTCCTGATAGAAAGGGAGTTGGAGATGGCTTGTAATTAGCCATGTGAAATCGAGCCAATAAGTCAAGAGCATATTTAGGCTGTGTAAGAGAAATCCTTGAATCTGACTGTGAGATCTCGATGCCAAAGAAGTAGTGTAACAAACCTAAGTCTATCATGTCAAATCTATCCTAGAGAGATGATTTCACCACTACAATAGCCGATGAATAACTCCTGGTGATCAAAATTTCATCAACATATAGAACCAAAAGCATAAGCAAATCATCCTGCCATAAGTAGACATTAGGATTAGAATGGCACCTAGTGAAACCCACTATGAGAAGGAAGGAATCCATCTTGGCATACTAAGCCCGAGGGGCCTATTTGAGGCCATAGATAGATTTCCTAAGTCTGCATACTAAGGAAGAATCTTGAACAAATCCTAGTAGCTGCTCCATGTAGATCTCTTCCTCTAGGTCTCCATGAAGAAAGGCACTCTTCAAATCCATCTGATGCACATCCCAACTATGTGTTGTGGTAGTAGCTAAGGTGATTCAGATAGAAGTCATCTTTGCAATGGGTGTAAAGGTCTCTGAGTAGTCAATGCTTACCACTTGTGAGAAACCCTTGGCGACTAGTCATGCCTTGTACTTATCAATCAACCCATCTACTACAAACTTAGTCTGATATATCCACCTACATCGAACCATATTTCTTCCATTAGGAAGTGAAGTCAAATCCCAAGTGTGATTTTTGATTAAGGAAGAATATTCTTCCTCCATAGCACTATCCCACTCAGGTACCCCCAATGCCTCTCAAAAAGTCTGTGGATCTGAAATTGAAGCAAAGAAGGCATTTGGATCTCTCTAAAAATCCACCCTAGTTTCTCTATCCTTGCCTATGTCCTTTTTAGCCATGCTAAGTAGCAGTAGGTGCCTCCAATTCTGCCACACCACTGTCCATCTAGCAGGTCTGCAAGTTTCTTTTCAAGCAAAAAAACTAAACTGCACTTCTTTTTATGAGAAAATTCTGCCAAGACTGTCTTTTTTGAAAATGGTGCTTTGTTTTTTCTTGTTTGGCATCCCTTTTCTTACACCTGGTGCTTCTTTTTTTGCACTTGTTTTGTCTCTTCTATGGTAAAAACTAGCTGGAAGTGTTAACTCTAGCAGTCTATGTTGAAGTACTAAAATCTGCATTGCGTTGGAAGAGTTGAAGGGTGCATGTTCATTGGTGAAGCTCTGATTTCATCTTCATGGTAGTGCATATCAAGTCTTAGACATCACACAACATCTATCTCCCTTTCTCTTTTTAAAAAAAGTAAAAAAAAACTAGCTAGAAATTCATTTTTGCCTTACAAGTATTTTTTACTAAAAGAGGAAGGTAAACTTGCTTTCACACATACTGAGACAATTAGATTTTGGTTTTCTCCATTTTTGTCTTGTACAATTTATCTTCTTGTTATTTTCAAATTGCTTTAGCATCTATGTGGTGTGCACTTGTTCATCTTGTGTGATCACGTCTCCATTGCACTCGCATGAAAATTAGTGCTACATGGAGGGCATTTCGCTAAAAATTTGTAAATTCTAAGTGTCTTTACTAATTTTAGTGAATTTTTTTCAAAGATCAATTGATTATTTGTGTTTTTGTTAGCTCAATTGTGTAAATACCATTGACATTCATGGTTTTAGACTAGTCTTTAGGCTTATTTAGCTAAAGATAGATATTCTTTGAAGATTCATGAGAAATTATTGCAAAGGTAGTTTAAGTTTTGTAAATCTACCACATTCAAGGTTAGTGATAGCAATTTTGTTAAAATATTGGCTGATTCTTTGAAAAATTAGGTTTATTTGAACTTAGAAGTGTAAATATCATTTATAATTACAAGATTAGAGATATCTTTCAACTAATTTAGTTAAAGATCAGTGTTCTTTGAAGAGATTTGTATAAATTTGTATAAAATTGGCTTAATGTATAAGTTTGCTCATTATTATCTGCAAAGATAAGATTTATATGTCATATTTTGAATAGGATTTAGATTCTACAAGCTAGAACTACAAAGAATCAAGACTAGTTCATAGTCTGAATCAAGGTTACCTCTCCTTTCATTAGAAGTTCATAGGAAATCAAGAGAAGATAAAGGTGAGGGAAGGGTTTCTAAATCTCAGCCTACTTTACCTATTTGTGGTTCTCTTGTGTTCAATCCTTATCAAGGTATGGCTTGGTTGGGTGGATCTTCCATTAATATGCCTGGTCAGGTACATGACTTTCCTAGAAACCTTGAGAACTATATGCCTTCTTTTATTCCTAATGGTGAGGTTACTACTGAAGAACATATCCAATATTTTAAATTTACTTTAATATTTTTGAATGTCATTCATGAAGATGTTACGTGTAGATTGTTTCCTTTTACTTTCAAAGATGCAACATATGATTGGTTTCTCAACCTTCCTAAGAATTACATTACCAGTTGGAATGATTTTAATAGTATTTTAATTGATCAATTTGGAAAGATCATCAATCCTTATATTTTTTATCAATAATTCACTACTATAAAAAGAGATTCAAGTGAAACCATTAAAGCTTTTAGTGATAGATTCTAAAAGATGTTTAGCAGTACCATAGCTCCTTATAAACTTGATGAAGCCTTAGATTTAGAGATTTATAAGGATGTTATAGATCCCATGACTTATGTGTTTTTTAAAAGGTCTATTGGAGTTATAAACACATTAGCCTTGGCCTATGCTGAATCTATGACAATCAATGACCAAATACAACCCCATGGTCAACTAGCATATGATATCCCCAATGTCAATCCTAATCTAGTTATGCTAAATGTCATTCTTGATGCTAATCAAAATGTGCCTACTCTAAACCAAACACTAATTGGAATCGATTACCTTTGAGCCATGCCCATCTTGGATAAAACATAGGGTTCTTAAATAATACTGAAAATGGATTTCATCTACAAGATCAAAGAGCTTTGGTGCCAATGGCTAATAGTAGTACTCAAGTTCACAATTCATAGGCACCAAAAAGTGAGAATGACTCCATACTCAAAATGGTTCAAAAACTAAGCACTAATTTCTTTCAGTTACAAAAATAAGTAGTTAATACTAGGGAAATCTCTAATATAATTCTTATCAAAGGTTCAACTAATCTACAAACATGTTTCACAATGACAATAATAACAATGAGCCATTTACCAATAAAAATAATTTTGAAATAAATATATGTGATGTAGTTTTAATTGAATATTGTAGAGTTCATAACACTTCAAAGCATGATGAATTATATTGCATAGAATTCTATACTGACATTGAGTTATTTCAAGATGAGTTAGATACATTTGAAGGTGGACTTAACAAAGATAATGTGATAGGTAAATTTGGTTCTTTAAAGTCATCTAAATCTACTGACACAACTTTGATGGTGGAGACATTTAAATTTCCATTCCAAGATGAGAATGAGCCTAAAGATACTCCTAAAGATATTCATGATTTTCAATAGTATTTGAAGAAGACTTATCCTTTGAAGAATAGAGAGTAGAAACAACCATTGATAACTTCAACTCCACCAAATAACTTTGACACTCTTAATTTTATAGTTGACAATAATCTAGAACCTCCAAAGGGAAGTACCTCTAGAAATAATGTTGATTCATATAGTTATTCTACTAGGAGTGGATATAATATAGTTGAGGATATAAAAAATATTAAAGTTAATATCTCTTTATATGAATTAACTCAAATTACTAAACAAATAAACTTATTATTTTAATCTTTATCCAAGAAGCCTAGTAAATCACAAAAGGTTGCAAATGCCAATGTAGTTATATATAAGAAAAAAATAGAGATTCCACTTTTATTTCTAAAAATTTAGAGTTTTTATTAAAAACTTGCATAATTGTTTGCTAGATTCAAGTGCTTCTACCAATATCATGCCAAAATGCATTTTTGAAAAACTTGGTTTAACTCTAATTAAGTCTGATAATGTAGTTACTCAATTAGATAAATCAAGAGTTAAAGTAATTAGAGAATTGTTTATTGTTCATATGCAGCGTGCCTCTGAGCCAAGGATACAAAAAGTTATATATATATATATATATATATATATATATATATATATATATATATATATATATATATATATATATATATATATTCAAGTGGTAGATATTTTAGATGCCTATGGAATGCTACTAAGCAGAGATTGGACCAAGTCCTTCACGGGATATATGTCCATTGACTATTCTCATATGTGGCTTCCATAATAGGGAGTTCCCAATCAATTTTGAATTGAAAGAGAGCTAAAAATAAAACACATGATCACTAGATACAATACAACAATTAAAAGTTTAACATGGTCAACTATGATTTAGGAGTTTACACTCTTGACACTCCTAAGGTATATGACTCTAAATATTTTCATATTATGCATAGAATGTGGAAATTCTATTTTAATGGTAGTAAATGTAAATATGGTTCTGGAGTAGGAATTGTTCTAATCAATCCCATTGGGAGAGATTTTAATACCTATTATAGACTTCAGTTTCCTTACACTAACAATTTGATAGAATATGAAGCTCTAATCTTAGGATTAAAATTTGCTATCAAGCATAAGGTCAAAGAACCTCTAGTGTATGATGACTCTGAGCTAGTGGTTATTCAAGTTAGAAGTAATTACCAATGCAAATTGTCCTATCTTAATAAGTAAAAGTATAGAGTGTGGGGCTTGATAGAATACTTTGATGCTTTTAATGTTGTCTCAATTCCTAGGAAGGAAAACAAGATATTTGATGAGCTAGCCTCAACTACAACCAATTTTATTCCTAATCAAGAATCTAAACTAGGAAACCTTAGCATTGAGTTGGTTCCATGTCCCTCTCCCTCAATTCCTAGTAATGTCAATCATTTACAAGTATTTAGTGATGATCAGTAGATCCTAGATTTCATGAACAACTTAGGAGTATTTAAGTCCCACATCATTGATGAGTTCAATGAAAATTCTCTTGATAAAAACAAATTTGATGACAATATTATTAGAATGAATGACAAAAAAATTATCAAAGGCATGATTTCCTTAGAAAGATTATTTGATCAAGACAAACTAGTTGAACCTATCAAAGTTCCCATGGTGAATGGGAAAGATTATAATGTAGTTGACATTAGGACTCTAGGTCAACCCCAGTTGGGAAGTATTGGTACATCCTGCATAAATAAATAATTGAGAAAGGCTAAAGAGTTTATGGCCAAGTACAAAGATGTTATAACATGTTCCTATAAAAACTTAAATATCTTTGATCCTAGAGTCATTAAAAGAAGTTTGTAAACCTTTTAGGTAGAAGAAAAGGCCAATAAAACCTATTTTAGAACCATTAATATCTAAAGAGTGTCAGGGGATCTGTAGCTCTACCAATTAGAGCACAATTGATTACTTTCTTATATGCAATTAAACACGGAATTATACCAGAATGATAAAGTAGCTAGAAACTTGAGACAACAAAGAATTTGAGAGACAATACACACTCTTGTATTAAATACTACTAGAAGAAAATACAATAAGGAAGATGTCACTTCTTTCTCCACCTCAAAGGCTTGCCACACCTCAATACCTTCTTCCCTCTCTCTCTTGCTCAACACAACAACTCTAAAGCCTGAGTTGCTATCCCTCCTTGAATGCTTCAGCTGATCTCCTTGACCTTACACCTGTAGATCTCCTTGACCTTGCTAGCTTCAATGCCTTTACTTGCCTTAGAATTGATTTACAATACATGCCTTATGGGTCTATAAATAAGATCCCATGCTTACAAAAATAGAAGTCTAACTACTAAAATTAGACACACAGCCTGTGACTTAAATTAGCCCCTTAGCATGCAAACACTCGGTTCAACTAACTGACTGTTCGTCAACAGCAGTTCCAAAAATACACAAGCGACCGACGCCAGTCCTTGCTGGTCTAGTGCTGCTGACATCGGCCGACTACCTGCCATCGCTGGTCTCCTTCTCCACTGCACTTGACCGACGTCAGTCATACTGCTGATGCCGGTGGCTCTGGTTCTTCAGCATCCTTCCTTCTAGTGTCTGCAAACAGTTGAAGCTTTTAGCTCCACACCACAACAATCTCCCACTTGGAGATAAACAACTACAACCTGTACTTGTACCTGTACACCATCTATTTTGTTCCTTAGGCTCTGTATCCCTCTTCAATGTCACTCTTGAAGACCAACCACCACGTAAACCTGTGATGTAATCCCTGTATCTTATGCCACAAGAATTTTGCTGCTCCTAAATTCTCCATGACATACTTCTGAACCAACTCTACCCTTAGCTCAAAAAACTCCCTGTATATGAAACCTTGCAACAAGTAACACAATACAGTAATAGGATAATGTAGCTAATATTATCCAACCTGGTAAAGATAAAATACAATGGTCAAACCTCCATTGTTCTGCAGCATAATCAAGACCATATACCATAGCCTTCTATCTCATGTATCCATCCACTCTCTTCTCTAAAACGGGAATCCATCCCTCTATCCAGTGCTTTCTTCCAGCTAACAACACTACCAACAAATACCTATTTGGTTCTCCAAGGACTCACACTCCTCATCCATGCCAAGCTCCCACTGTTTCTAGATTCTACCTGCATTGCTTCTTCCATCTTCCTAGTTCATGACTATCAATAAGCAATATAAAGAAGGTGAACAACAAATATGAGGTTCACATACCTTTCCTGACCTCCACATGGGTGTTTGAGACTTAGTAATTCACCCAACATCTGTTCCAGTGACCAATCTAGGCCATCTCCCAGTCTGCTTCCGACCGATGTCAGTTCCCTGCACTGATCCTGAGTATCGACGTCGTTTCCCTGGTCGACGCCGGCATCCCTCCTGCCGATGTCGGTCCTTATGACCGACGTCAGATTTCTCCTATCCAACCTACCAACCCTGCTGGTCTGCACATGACCGATTTTGGTATCTGGATGACTGACATCGGTGCCAAGCTACCAACATTGGTGTCTGTGTGTTCCTGTAAGTGATGAAATTTTCATCTGCGAGCTCTTCTTGGATCAAACCTCTATCCATGCTACCTTGCTCAGACTTATTCAGCCCCTGTGACTGATCTCTATCCTTCATCTCCTCCATAAACACCAAGGCTTCTTTGTTTCTGTCAAAGGCATCAAATTTCGTCTTTCTGTAATGAACTGTATCTGTGCACATACCTTTTGAATCAAGAACTTCCATTCCCTTCCTGTTCTTGTGACCAAGCCTATTAGGCCACATCTTCGAATCTACACCAGAAGTAGAATCAGTAATACAAGTAGACAGATAAAGGGTATCTACTTTCTTACCTCTTGCTAGAACAAGTGCTCCCTTGGTAACCTTCCAAGAATCTACTGTGAGGGTTATTGTGCATCCCTCATTTCCCAACCTTCCTACAGAAATCAGACTCTGCTTCAGAATTGGAACATGCATGACCTCTTTCAACACCCACATGTTGTCAATCTGCAATCTCAGCTGCACTTTCCCTTTGCCAACTATCTGACAAGGCATACCATCCCCTAAATAAAGAACTCCAAAGTCTCCCTGTTCATACTCGTAGAACAAATCTCTGTTTGGGGATGCATGAAAAGATGAATCAGAATCTAAAATCCATGATCCTACCTGACTATCTGAAGAAAGTATGAGAGCATCCTACATCACAATATTTGCATCCTTTGCTTCTCCCATACTTGCATGTTGATTCTCTTTATCTCTCAACCAACACTCCTTTGTATGTCCTTTCTTTCCACAAAACTAGCAGGTAATACCTTTGGACTTGGATCTCCTTCCCGACCTTGATTTCCCTTGCTCAACCTTCTCCCTTTGCCTTTCCCTGCTTTCTGCATTTAGAGCATTCCCTGATGATTCTCCTGTGCTTCTCTTGCGTATTTCTTCATTCAAGATCACACTCACAACATCATCAACTTTTAAGATTTTAGAAGTAGATGCAGAATTACTTACTGCCATAACCATACTATCCCAACTTTCAGGCAAAGAACATAAAATCAAGAGAGCCTTTACCTCATCATCAAAAACAATATTGACTGAAGCTAATTGGTTTACCAAACCATGGAAATCACTGAGATGAGTATGTACCGATCCACCTTCCTGCATTTGCAAAGTAAATAGCTGCTTCATAAGATATACCTTATTAGAAGCAGAGGGCTTTTCGTATAAATTTGCCAAGGACTTTATCAACTCTTCCATTGTCTTGCACTGTGATAAGCTGGAAATCACAGATGATGCAAGGCTCAACCTTATGGAACCGAGAGCCTTTTGATCAAGAACATTCCATTCTTCATCCTTCATATCTGTGGACTTGCATGCAACCCCACCCAACGGTAAGTACAGATCCTTCTGATACAGATAGTCCTTAATCTACATCCTCCAGTGTTGATAATTCTTTCCGTTAAACTTCTCCATTCATAGCTTACTTTCTCCTGCCATTGCTGAACTCCCACTCAATCAGAAAACCCTATGAATGACTTGTAATCAAAAACAATACCCTGCTTCCTGCAAACCGTAGCTCTGATACCACTTGTCAGGGGATCTGTAGCTCTACCAATTAGAGCACAATTGATTACTTTCTTATATGCAATTAAACACAGAATTATACCAGAATGATAAAGTAGCTAGAAACTTGAGACAAAAAAGAATTTGAGAGACAATACACACTCTTGTATTAAATACTACTAGAAGAAAATACAATAAAGAAGATGCCACTTCTTCCTCCACCTCAAAGGCTTGCCACACCTCAAGACCTTCTTCCCTCTCTCTCTTGCTCAACACAACAACTCTAAAGCCTGAGTTGCTATCCCTCCTTGAATGCTTCAGCTGATCTCCTTGACCTTACACCTGTAGATCTCCTTGACCTTGCTAGCTTCAATGCCTTTACTTGCCTTAGAATTGATTTACAATACATGCCTTATGGGTCTATAAATAAGATCCCATGCTTACAAAAATAGAAGTCTAACTACTAAAATTAGACACACAGCCCATGACTTAAATTAGCCCCTTAGCATGCAAACACTCGGTTCAACTAACTGACTGTTCATCAACAGCAGTTCTGAAAATACACAGGCGACCGACGCCGGTCCCTGCTGGTCTGGTTCTGCCAACGTCGGCCGACTACCTGCCGTCGCCGGTCTCCTCCTCCACTGCACTTGACTGACGTCGGTCATACTGCCGATGCCGGTGGCTCTGGTTCTTCAGCATCCTTCCTTCTAGTGTCTGCAAACAGTTGAAGCTTTTAGCTCCACACCATAACAAAGAGGTCAAGACTCTATTGGATGCAAAAATAGTTTTTCCCATTAGACATTCTGCCTGGGTAGCCAACTTAGTACCAGCTAGAAATAAAAATGGAGAAATTAGATTATGCATAGACTTTAGAAATTTGAACAGAGATTCCAAAAAGGATAATTATCATTTGCCTTCACTTGACCAAGCCATTCAAATTATTATTGGTTCTACTATGATGTATTTTCTTAATGTTTTTTTTAGGATATAATCAATTACTTGTGAATAAGGAGGACAAAATGAAGACTATTTTTACAACAAAGTGGGGTACTTTTACCTACAAAAGAATGAATTTTGGAATAATAAATGTAGGAGAAAATTTTCAAAGAGCAATGGACCATACTTTCCAAAGTCTCATAGGTAAATTCATTATTATATATATGGATGTTCTAACTATATTTTCTAAAAATAGGGAAGATCACATCATGCATTTACAATAGGTATTTGAATGTTGTAGAAGGTATGGAATTTCCTTCAATCCTAAGAAAAACATTTTTTGTGTTACAAAAGGGAAATTACGAAGACATGTTATAACCAAAGATGGTATTTATATAGACCTTGATAGAGTTGATTCCACATCCAAGATAGAATCCCCTAATAGTAGAGGAGAATTAAATTATTTCTTTGGGAGAATCAATTTTGTAAGAAAGTTCATTTTTGGTTTTGCAGAAATCGTGAAGCCACTTAATGACATGTTGAAGAAGGATTCTAAGGTTATTTGGAATGAAGAGACAAATAAAGCATTCAAGGACATGAAATAGTAAATTGGATGGGCATTGATGTTGATAGGTCTTGATTTCATAAAATATTTATATCTCTATTATTTTACTTCTGATAATACAATAGTTGTTGTTTTAACTCAAAATAGATAAATGTGATCATCTAATTATATTTATGAACACTAGTTTTAATAATTTTGAGTTAAATTATTCTCTTATTGAAAAATAAGAATTATCTTTAATAAAGGGAGTTAAAAAGTTTAGACATTACATTATTAGGAATAAAGTGCATGCAATATTGCTAGACCTTGCCACTAAACTTATGTTTAGTCAATGTGAATTGGGAGAGAGAAGAGGTGGATGGATGTATATTATCCATGAGTATGATATTGAGATAAAAAATTCCAAGTTGGTAAGGTGTCAAGTATTGATTCAAATTATTTTCAATACTAATCCTAAAGTGAATGTCATGCAATTTGATTAGCAATAATTCTAACCAAATGATGGGTATGATACTATTAGTCATCTTCTAATCAATGTTTTTTGTCCAACATGATTGAGTAGAGAGCAAAGAAGATATTTTAGGCTCAAGGCAACACATTTATTGATCAAGGATGGAGTACTCTTCATAAAAATTATGAAAGGATATACTTGAGATGTGTTTCAAAGGAAGAATTAACTGATATCTTGAGTACTTTTCATGAAAAATTTGGGATTGGACACCCTTCTAAAAAACTAGCTCATAATATCTTGAGGGTAAGATATTATTATCCCACCATCTTCAAGGATGGACATAAACATGTTAGAGAGTGTTATCAATGTTAGATTTTCAACACCAAGGAACCAAGATAAATTATGCCATTTAGACTAATTATGATTGATAAACCTTTTGCTTAATGGGGATTGGACTTTGTAGGGGTGATCAACCCCAATTCTTTAAATAGATAGAAATATGTGCTTACTGATATTGATTACTACACAAGATGGACAGAGGTTTTGGAAACTAATCAATATATAACTAAAGATGTAATCAAGTTTTTGGAAGAAAACATTTGCACAAGATTTGGGACATCAGTTTCATTAGTTTGTGATAATAGATCATCCTTCATATCTATTGAGATGACATATTGGGCTTATGATAACAAAATAATTCTTAAGTTCTCATCAAATCATTACCCTCAAGGTAATGAAGCCTTGGAATCAATAAATAAGAACTTGATGAAAGCCATTAAAAAAGTTTGTAGCTAACAAACCAAGGATATGGCATAAATTTCTTAAATATGCTTTATGGGCAAATAGAGCAAGTTCATGCAAGAATACATGGAAGAATACCAAAAATATGCTAGTTCAAGGTTTATTGACATTATTCAAATGGAAGATGTAAGGGAATAAGCATTTTCCAACTTCAGTAGACATCAAACCATAGTCAAAAGTGTTGGGGATCAACCAACAATTTGATTACACTTTTGAAAGCAATAAACGCAGAATTATATCAGAATGATAAGTAACTAGAATCAGATAATAGAAAAGAACAAGAGATACAAGAAACCACCCTAAAAACTTGTATTAAACTCTTTACAGAATGAATACAATTGAAGAAACTTCTTTTCTTCCACACCTCTCTCAGATGTACATATCTCTCTCTAGATCTCTTTTCCTCAAGAGCTCTCTCTCTCTCAAGTACAATCAACTCCAACAACTTGGAATGATTCACCTATACAATTATGTACTATTTTATTCAACATACATTACAACTCAATAAGCTAAGAAGATCTAATCCTACATATAGAATTAGGAAACATGAGCATGCATTTACAACCAACAGTTATGCCTCTTAAATAAGGGCTCTAAAACAGTCTTACTAATAATAGAGATGCTGACTTAAGACTATGACTTAATCCTAACATGAAAACACTCGGTTCTGTCCATGAAAATAGCTTTTAGAATGCACAAGTAATCGACATCGGTTCTTGCCTGCTTGCCTGTGACCGACGTCAGTCGATCCCTGTCGACGCTGATGTCTCTTGAACTGCTCTTGACCGACGTCAGTCGCCTCTGACTGACACCGATGACTGTGTAAACTTGTAACTATTGTAAAGCACTCCTTTGGTGAAGCTTTTAGCTCCACACCTTATAATCTCCCACATGGAGATAAACAGCTGCACTAGTACCTATACAGCAACATCTTCTAGCTCCTCCATCTTCAACTCAATCATGAAGACCAACAGAAGTTGAATGAAGATTCAACTTCTCCTTTGTAACTGGCTTGGTTAACATATCCACAAGATTCTTATCTTTATGGATCTTCTCTAGCTTCAACTCACCATCTTCCAATACCTATCTTATGAAGTGGTACCTAAGCTGTATATGCTTTGTTCTTGAATGAAAGGCTGAATTCTTAGCCAAATGAATTGCACTCTGACTGTCACTATACAATTTGAAATTCTCTTGCTCCTTTTCAAGCTCTTCCATGAACCATGTCATCCATATCATCTCTTTGCTAGCCTCTGTGACTACAATATACTCTGCTTTTGTAGTTGACAAGGCAACAACCTTCTGCAACTTTGATATCTAGCTAATCGCTATTCCACCAATAGTGAAAACATATCCTGTGGTGCTCCTCCTGCCATCTAAATCACCTACCATATCTGAATCTACATAACCATGTAGAAAAATATTTGAACCTCCATAGCACAAATTCCTACTGCTGGTTCCTCTCAGATATCTAAGGATCCACTGAACTACTTTCCAATGTTCCTTTCATGGATTGGCCATATACTTACTTACAACTCCCACTGCTTGGGCAATATCCGATCTAGTACACACCATTGCATACATTAAACTCCCTACTATAGATTAATATGGAACTTTACTCATGTACTCTACCTCATCATGTGAATTAGGACATTGTTCTTTACTCAACTTAAAATGTCCAGGCAAAGGTGTGCCTATCGGTTTCGCATCCTGCATATTGAACCGTTTCAACACCTTGTTCACATAATCCTCTTGAGACAAAATCAACCTATGATTTTTCCTATCTCTCTTAATGCTCATGCCAAGGATTTTCTTTGCTGCTCCCAAATCCTTCATGGCAAATGTTTGAGCTAATTTCACCTTAAGCTTAGAGATATCATGCATGTGTGATCCTGCAACTAGCATATCATCTACATACAACAACAAAATAATATATCTACCATTATCCAATCTCTTAAAATACACACAATGGTTAGATTGACACCTACTATAGCCATGCTCAATCATAAACTTGTCAAATCTCAAATACCACTGTCTAGGAGCTTGCTTGAGGCCATACAAGCTTTTCTTCAATCTGCACACTAACTTCTCCTTACCTTTGACCTCAAATCCTTCTGGCTGTTCCATATATATTTCCTCATCCAAATCTCCATGAATAAATGCTGTCTTAACATCAAGCTGCTCAAGATGCAAATCCTCAATAGCAACTAAAGACAGTACAATCCATATATAAGTCATTTTAACAACAGGAGAAAAAATCTCACCAAAATCAATACCTGGCTTTTGTGCAAATCCTTTCACTACCAACCTGGCCTTATATCTCATCTGTCCATTCTCACCTTCTTTCAACCTTTAGGTCTATTTGTTCTTTAGTGTCCTCTTACCAGCTGGCAGCTCAACCAAATCCCATGTTTGGTTCTCTTTCAAGGACTCCATTTCCTCAACCATGCCATGCTCCCACTAATTCTTGGACTCCACCTATATTACTTCTTCAAAACTCTCTAGTTCTCTACCATCAGTTAGTAATAAATAGAATAATGAAGGGGAATATCAAATTGGAGGTTTACTTACCCTTTCTGACCTCCTGATGGGTGTCTGAGACTCATCCACAACACGTTGTCTGCCCAAATTCTCTAACAGTGACTGACCTCAGTCACCTCCAGGCCTGTAACTGGCTGACATCAGTTCTTCCTGACTGACATCAATTTCTTTCTTGCTGACGTTAGTCTCTATATGACCGACATCAATTTCTATTCTATCGATGTCGGTTCCTGCTTGGCTGACATTGGTCTCTGTGTTTTCCTTTCTGTGATTAATTTTTTCCACAAGCTCATTTTGGACCATCACCTCATCCAATTCTCCATTGCTCTGCCTAGATTGATTCAACTTCTTCAACTGATCACTATACATCACTTTTTCATTGAAAACAACATCATAGCTCCTAATTATCTTGTTAGTTCCTAGATTCCAAAACCTAAATCCAAAATCATCAGAGCCATAGACAATAAATGTGCACCTCATAGACTTAGCATCCAGCTTCTTTCTATTTTTCTTATCAACGTGCACAAAGGCTTCACAACCAAAAACTTTGAGAAATGAGAGATCTACCTTTTTACCTGTCCATGCCTCTTTTAAATTCCACCATCCAGAGCTATAGAGGGTCCTCTGTTAATCAGGTACACTGCAGTATCAACAACTTCTACCCAAAACTCTAAGGGCAAACCAGCATGCAATCTCATACACCTTACATGCTCCATGATTGTTCTGTTCATCCTTTTAGCAACTCCATTTTGCTAAGGTGTCCTTAGAACCATCCTTTGCCTATGGATTCCATGCATATAACAATACCCGTTGAACTTATAGCTGCATCACTCACCACCATTGTTAGATCTCAAGCACTTCAATCTTTTGCCTATTTCATTCTCAACCATAGCTTTTCAAATATTAAAATTCTCAAATACATCAAATTTCTTCTTAATACAATAGACCCATACCTTTCTTGTAGCATCATCTATGAACGAAACATAGTACTGTGATCCTCCAATAGAAGCAACCTGAACTGCTCCCCACACGTCTGTGTGAACAAGCTGCAACTTATGCTTCTTCTTTGTTGACCCAGTCTTGAGAAAACTCACTCTCTTCTATTTTCTAAAAACACAGTGCTCACAAAAATCTAAATCTATGCTTTTCAAATCTGAAAGCTTACCTTTTGACTTAAGAATTGACATTCCCTTCTCACTCATGTGGCCAAGCCTTGAGTGCCACAATTTTGCATCCACATCTGAAGTAGATAATACAGAAGGAGAATTGTTAGTAACATAATTACATAAATAGAGAGTACCTACTCTCTTACCTCTGGCCATTACAAGTGCACCCTTGGTCACCTTCCAAGATTCAACTGTGAGAGTTATTGTACAACCCTCATCCCCTAACTTTCCTGCAGAAATCAAATTCCTCTTCAAGCTGGGAACATGCATAACGTCTCTCAACACCCCTGTGTTGCCATTCTACATTTTCAGCTGCACTTTTCCTTTGCCAATAATTTTACAAGGCTCATCATCCCCTAAATACACTATTCCAAAATCTCCATGGACATAGTCACTAAAATATTCTCTATTAGGGGTAGCATGAAAAGATGCACCAAAATCTAACACCCAAGATTCTATATTATTATGCAAAGAGAATATTAAAGCATCTTGTGCAATACCTGTAACCTTTGCTTCTTCTTTTCCTTCATGTTGATTGTACTCCTTAGGCTTTGACCAGCAATCTCTGCTTATGTGCCCCATCTTTCCACAATTCTAGCATTGTGGCTTCCTGCCATTTCTGGATTGGGATCTACCTCTCATCTTAGACTTAGATCTTGATCTCCCTTTCTTGATCTTCTCTTTTTGCCTTCCCCTACTCTCAAAACTTAAATCATTCCCTGATATTTCCTCTATGCTTTTCATGTGAATTTCCTCATTCAAGATAACACTAACAACATCCTCTACTTTTAAAATATTTGAAGCAGATGCAGTATTACTAACTGCCATTACTAAGCTATGCCAGCTTTCAGGCAAAGAACATAATATTAAAAGAGCTTTAATTTCATCATCAAACACAATATTGACTGAACTTAATTGATTTACAATTCCATAGAAATCATTCAGATGATTAGATACAGATCCACCTTTCTGCATACACAAATTAAATAACTGCTTGATAAGATATACCTTATTTGAAGCTGAGGGTTTTTCATATAAATTTGCTAAAGTAGTCATCAACTCTACCATTTTTTTTGTCTGTGATAAATTAGATATCACAGTAGATGCCAGACTTAGTCTTATAGACCCCAGATCCTTTCTATCAAGAACTTCCCATTCTTCATCATCCATGTCTGTGGGCTTCTTTGCAATCCCACCTAATGGTAAGTATAGATATTTTTGATATAGATAATCCTCTATCTGCATTCTCCAATGTTGATAATTTTTGCCATTGAACTTCTCCATTCTTAGTTTACTTTCTTCTGCCATTGCTTCTCCCACTCAAACAGAAACCCCTACAGAAACCCCTGTGAGTAACCTGTAATCAATACACACTACACAGATCTGAACCACCTGTTAGTGAACCTGAGCTCTGATACCATTTGTTGGGGATCAACCAACAATTTGATTACACTTATGAAAGCAATAAAAGCGAAATTAAATCAGAATGATAAGTAACTAGAATCAGATAATAGCAAAGAACAAGAGATACAAGAAACCACCCTAAAAACTTGTATTAAACTCTTTACAGAATGAATACAATTGAATAAACTTCTGTTCTTCCACACCTCTCTCAGATGTATAGATCTCTCTCTAGATCTCTTTCCCTCAAGAGCTCTCTCTCTCAAGTACAATCAACTCCAACAACCTAAAATGATTCACCTATATAATTATGTATTGTTCTATTCAACATACATTACAACTCAATAAGCTAAGAAGATCTAATCCTACATATAGAATTAGGAAACATGAGCATGCATTTACAACCAACAGTTATGCCTCTTAAACAAGGGCTCTAAAACAGTCTTACTAATAATAGAGATGTGGACTTAAGACTATGACTTAATCCTAACATGCAAACACTTGGTTCTGTCCATGGAAATAGCTTTCTGGATGCACAGGTAACCGACATCGGTTCTTGTCTGCTTGCCTGTGACCAACGTCGGCTAATCCCTGCCGATGCCGGTGTCTCTTGAACTGCTCCTGACCGACGTCGATCACTCCTAACCGATGTCGATGACTGTGTAAACCTGTAACTACTGCAAATCACTCCTTTGGTGAAGCTTTTAGCTCCACACCTTAACAAAAAGATGGTTTGACAAGTGTTCAAAGATTAAGGTGTTTAGGCAGGGATACCTAGTTTTCCTATGGGACAAAGCCTTAAAGCTAAAAGGAAATCATGATGAATTTACTCCTTTATGGATTGGTCCATATAAAATTTATGAGACATTGGGAGATAACACATTTAAGCTCAAACATTTGTAAGGAGTAGAGTTTAATTTTCCAACTAATAGGCAATATCTCAAGCACTACTTTTTTGGCGTGCCACCTCAAGTCTTCATGGAGTGATTTGTAAGACTAGTTAGATTTAGTGTAGGTAGGCTTATATTAGTTTCCTTTCTATTCCTTATTTGTAAATAATGCTTATAAATATTTTTTTGCTTGATATTTGTTTGTTTGCTATCTATTTTGCTTGTTGTGTGTTTCCTTTTCCTTGCTTTGTTCCCTACTTTCAAAAAAGTCTTTTTCAAGATAGTCCTCAACTCTAATTCATGTATTTTCTCAAATTAGGAATGAATGTATGACTTATTCATGATGTTTGATCATGGATCTTGGAATTTTGAGCTTGATGTTATGTTTTTGATAAATTGGTAAGGATTGATATCTAGGTTAATTATTCCTTAAAATCTTAAACCTTGTTTTGATCTGAGTTTGATTCTAATGGGGATTGTATATGTTAAGTGAAAGTTTTAATTATTATAAAAAATTCATGTTAGCTAATATTTCCTAAGATGAAGTTTATGACCAAGGATGATTGTTTGAAGATCAAACATTTGAAAAAATCCTAAAACCTGGCTAATTTTGGTTCCCAACCTTTGTTGAAAGATAAATATAATTTAAAAATACAAAAAAATAGAATTATGGAAAATTTTAAAGCTTTCTAAGAAAAAGTGATTCTAGTAACCTCCATCAGGGCTACAGATGCGTAGCTAACAGTGGAGCAAGGCCTTGAGTGGATCCAAAGGTATCTCCATCAAGGCTATGGATGTCTAGAGGTAGTAGAGCAATGTCAAAGCCTTCCCTATTATAAAATCATGATTATTAATGACTATATAAATATGATATAAGTTAATGTCAATGATTAAGGTCATGAAGTTTAGAAGTTGTTCTCTATATCCCATGACAATCAGTTAAGGAATCAAATCACACACACAACATGACTAAGTTTTGATGTTTGAGCCTAATTCTACATGTGTAAGACTTGTTTAATCATGAATTGATCTTAATGATGGTACTTGATCATGTGGAATGAATAGTTTGGTTATTAATTCAAACCAAAAGTATTTGAGTTTTAACATTTTGTAATGTTTCCTCTAGAAGTCACCATTTGTTGAGGTCAACATACCCCCATTTTTGAAAAATGAGGACCCCTATTCAATTTTTTGTAAATTTGTGCTTTAAATTGAACATCCCATTAAACTAATGTGAATTATTTGAATATCATGGTTCTCATCATGTGTACATTAGCATCTTAACATATAATCTTCATTTGAAGATCATCCACACCACTGGCTTAATTGACATGTTTGCACATGGTTCTTGTTTTACTTCATCTAAAGTTTCTAATGTTTGATCTTTGTGTTTCCAGGTTATAGGTCTAATGGAGTTCTATTTGAATGAATTGTGTTTAGTGTGTTATGATTTAATGACAAATTAACCCTTGGTTAAATAATATAATCTCATTTTATCCTTTTATAATAACCTTTGGTAATTTAATTGAATCCATGTTTGAAAGCCAAAAATCCTTAGTCTAATTATCTTAGCCTAAGTTATTTTGAATTGAACTCAAATTTACATGAGATTCAAATTTATGTGGGAGCACTTTATTATTTTTTAAACTTATTTTAAAATTTATCCTAAAGTTTTAATCATGTTTATTAACATGACTAAAACCTTAGTCTAAAATTTTATCCTAAGTCTTTTTATATTACCTAATCCCTTAGTTTATTTTCATTGCACACAAGAATGAATTAATGTAAGGATGCCAAGTGTCAAGATATCATGAACTCAGGTCAAAAATCAATGATTTGTATGTAATTTCCTGAGTCAAAATGTTAAAAAGTTCTAAGATCAATGTAAGACTGACAAATGTCATGATCTCAAACATATCTCAAAGATCCAATGGTGAGTGAAGAGTCAAATTTTCAAAGAGCCTACGAGGGAATGTGAAAACAACAAGTGTCATAACCTCAATGAATCAATCAAACAAATCAATGGTTCACATTAGACCTTGTGAATAGGGATCAGAAGGAATCAATGATCCTTGTTCATTCATACATATCATAGGTTGATGGTACGAATGAAGGTGGAATTTTTAAAGGGCTTAGGATGAATGTGGTAGTGACACATGTCAAAAATATGATAAATTAGATGAAGATAAACTACTAACATTCAATCTTACATATCAAGATCAATGGTGCAGAGCAAGTTAATAATTCAAACAACCTAGATCAATGTAATTTTGCCACATGGCAAAAGGGAATTAAGAGATGGAGTGTGTTTGAAAGATATACATAGAGCTTATGGAGACGCCAAGTGGAACAATCTTGGGATATAAAATGGAAGATTAAAAACCCATGATGAAGTCAAATAAAGAATACTTTTTAATGAATCAACAATGCAAATTGATCGAGCTTCAAAATTATACAAGGTATTGACACATGTCCAAAGATGATAAATGGTCATAGTGTAAATAAATGAGCAGTGTGAGATGGTTATTCCACATAAGAGAGACATGTAAAATTAGATATCTTTTGGAACCCATCACACAAAATGTATAAATGTGCAAATCAAATACAATCTAAGCCATAAAAGCTCATTGTTCCAACTAGCTAACAGCCATTAAAACCCTACATAAACCTTTAAGAAAGCCCTAGAGTGTAAATATTTCCCTAATTATCTATAGAGTCACTATAATTGAGATAAAATAGTTGTAATATCATCCCCAATTAGATAATTCAATCATGATTGTGGTAATGGTGACCCATAAGCATGTTTCAAAGGAATATGTTGATCTATATTTGATAACAGATGTAGAAGGTCATGTGTTCAAGGACACAAAGTTTATTTCTACTACTTTAAACATAAGGGATAAGAACTAGTCTAAATTGTCTTGGATAATTGAGAATCATCTAGCTACTATTAGGGAAGAATAAAATATTCTCCCTATAAAGAGACTATATGATGACATGTAGCAATCTAGATAACTAGTCTATGTTATGCAGCTATAAAACCAAAAGTACTACATTGCATTGCTATTATTTCTCCTATTTTTAAGCAAGATAAGATAGATAAGGGCATGTTAATTAATGAACACAATAAAATGAAAACGGCTTACAATCTTGATATTGCATTTGAGTCCTCTTACAAACTACCCAAGCTCCAAATTGATCTAGCCTCTATCAATTCTTGGGCTAAGGAACACAATTTGATAAATACCCTAGCCATGTGGTTAGAATTTGGAAACCAAGTATTTTTTACCTAAATAAGAAAATCCCTATCAGTCAATTTAGACCTAGAATTAGGATGATAATAACAATGTTGAACAAGTTATGTGGGTGTGAAACCATAACACATGTAGATCTATTGTGGGTACCCATGGTTTACTTCATTATTGAAAAGGTAATAGTTCTCCCACTAGGTGAGATAATTAGCATCTTTTTGAGTAGACAAATATATGAAATTGGGCATAAGAGCACCTAGTTTTATATGATGGCCTACCTCCTAGATGCCTTATGTATAACTAAAAAAATCCCAAACCAAAGAGAATGGTCTCCAAATAGAACCAATTTTTTTTCTCAATATTATTCCAAGTTGTACATCTTCAAGTATAGAGATTAAATTCAATTTATTTATGACTATGTCTACCCAACACTGAGTGAGGCCATACTAGCACTCCCATGGAGAAAGTGAAGCCTCTAATCAAGAAGTCTAGTGAAGATATGGGAGATATATGGTTGTACCTAGATTGTATTGTCATAATAATTGAGGGAACTCAAAATTATCCTCTCAAGTTACAGGTCTATGTTAATGATAAGTTATCTGAATAAGAGGTGGCCTACTAGTTATTCCATGGCATAGATGGCTTTTGCAATACCAAGAGAAAAGGACTTTTGCATAACTTCCCAATGAAGCCTGCAAGACTACATTCATAAAGTGATATCACATTGAGGCAACATCAAAGCATAAATCATTTTTCAATCTATAAATAGATGAAGTTAGACAAAGGCAACCTTATGAAAGAGTTAAAGAGCATTTGAAACTCAAATGGATTTTGAATGTGCCATATGAATATGAACCTGGTACCTTTGATCCTATATACACCAATGCATCTACTTACTTTTAAATCACTAGAAGATTGAAAGAACAACCTAAGACCCAAGTCTAGACTATAGAAAAATTAAAAAAATGGATGATAGGTGGAAATTGGGCCCTAGACAGTATCATTTGGTCAGTGGTGAATCTTCAAAAATTCCATTAGTCAATGCACAAGTAAAGACACAAATAAAACATAAACCTAAAGAGAAGAGGCTAGAGGAAGGAAAGCCAAGTGAGATTGCTTCTACTTCATCAACTCCAAAACCTTATAAGGTAGTAGAACATCAATTTCATTAAGAGAAGGTTCATATAATAGCCATATATCCTCAAGATTCTATTTAGGATGTATTAAAAATTATATCTATGACATATACATATTTAAATGAAGAAGAAAAGACAAGTGTTGAAGAAATTAAGGATGAAAAAGGGAAATATTTGGACTTAGTAGCTATTCACCCCACTAAGAGGAAAGTAGATACTTCCCTTCTTTCAAAAGCTAAGAATCCCAAGGTGACCATCACTCCTCCCTTGAAAGAAGTCAATTTTTTTAGTGAAGAGAACATATTGTATGGTCCACCTATTCCTGAGTGGTTCTTATACAAACCTAGATTAGATAATTTTCCTACTTACCACCCATGGGCTATGGTGAAACCCACTAATATATCTATGGAGTAAGAAATGAAACCATGGATAGTTGATTTGTAGGAAGAGGAGGCAAGAAGATTGGCTACTCTAAGCCATTTAGTATACCAAGCACAAATGGAGGTCCAAATCCCACATGTGACCCAATCTTCAATTAGGGTAAAGTTTGATCCATAGATTATTAGCTTGCAAAGAGTGATAGAGAAAAGGGTTATGATATGAGGTGAAGAAATTATGTATCAAAAAGTGGAGCCATTGATTGGTTCAACTTAGCAACAAGGACAAAGGCCTAGTGAAGATCCTATTTTTGAGGAATATGTTCTTGAATTATCTCAAGAATATATAGAACAATTGCAAGCTACTATCAAATAGATAAAGAAACAAAAGAACTTATAGGAGAAAGCTAGTTTGTCTATTTTAGGAGATATGATAAATAATTTTGAGGCAACCATGTAAGACCTATTTAAATCCTTGAAGGAAATAAAGTCTAATTAGGATATAGTTAACAAACATGGTAATTTGTTTTCGAGAGAAGTTGGCCAATGACAATCTTCAAGTAACAAAGTGAAGGATTTGATCACTGTTTTGATAGAAGACCAAATTCTTGGGTTCAAAATAGTCAACTTAGCACACTTGAATATGGATTTGGCTTTATTGATAGAGAAGATCAAAGCTTTGAATAAATGGTCAAAAGAAATGGGATATATTTCAAGTGATCTCAAGTAATTGGAAAACAAGATGATACACATATTGGAGAGCCTAATTAAGGATCCAACTATGCTCAGTCTTATGGGCTTGATCACAGATGAGGAGTTCAAGCACAGGGGAACTGATTTCATGTAATAAGTAAAGAATCAAATCCAAGGCAAAATAGGGGCATATAACAAAAGGATCTTGGATATGATCCTATCTATAGAAGAGAATATTGGAGATGCAAGGAACATCAAGAAACTTTAGACATGGATAAAAAAAACCTTAAAGGCCTGAAAGATCAAGAAAATAAAATTTTCATGGAACCTATCATCAACCTTAGGATAATTGAATACAATCATAAGAGAAGGTAAAACCAACTTTTTATTGCTTTAATGTCTTAAAAAAGGAGTAAGGCTTCACCATACTCAAGTGAAGGATCCTTCCAATGTCAAAATAAGGCATACATATAGGATAACAACGAAGAGAGAGAGAGAAGAGAGGTGCCAATATCCAATGGTGGATATGAAAAAATCATGGAAAAAATTATAATCAAGAATCAACTATCAAAGGATAGTTATGAAATCCCTCTTCGACAAGTGTGCACTTAGTTTGATGATAGTCCTCTCAAGGTGGTATAAGAGTTATGTTTGGATTGATGACTCATATTTAAGCCTTTAAAACTACCCATTAGAGTGATTATGAGATTACTAGTCATCATATTGGAGTCTAACTACCTTGGACACCTATTGAACATCCACATCTCATCATATCTCCACCTATGTTTGGATTGTTGCTCTTTTGGAGGCATATTCCTTATATCCCTATTTTGGTACAAAGTTTTTTCATTTGAGTGATATATATGATTTATAATAAAAATAAAGGTATATTTTCTTACCCTTTATCCCCTTTTATTTTCACCCACATTTTCATGACCTAAATCCCATGGTAGATCCACTTTATCAACACCCGTCTTTCCTAATTAGGCATAAAGCAAGCCTATAATAATAGATGTCATAAAAGGCCATAAATTAAAGATCTAAAACCTCAAAAATATTATTTTTCACAATAAATTAGGTTATATGAAATTTTTTGAATAAATTCCATGTGTTATAACTCAAGTCAGGTGAATTGCAAGTTTCCTATCCCTAGTTTGCAAAACATAAGCTTGAGTAGGTTGAAAGCAAATAAAAATGGATATAGAGAGTTTCAGGGCACTTCAATTCAAACTAAAACATTTTTTGGGTCTTCCCCAACCTCCTTGAACTTCTCAAATCATTTTTTTTCATGATCAACCTTCAAATCCTTCTAGCATGCCAATTTCTCACAATTCTATGTACACTTGGGACTATACAATAGGTTGTAGGTATTCTTGGGTATTTTGATCATATTAAAAACATTTTTATCACTTAAATTGTCTATCATGGATCCATAAAACCTCAAAAATTCATTCCATTATCCACCCAAACATAAATCATGTCATATTCTCTCCAATTCTTAAAAACATGGTTATAAAAAGATCTTTTAGTAGGCTTGAAGGTCTTCATTGGTTTTGATGTTTGTTAGAGGTTTAAATCAAGGTATTTAATTAGGTTTCACCTTTTTTTTACTTCAAATATAATTTTAAAACATATAATCATGGTTCTATCACCTTTTTTGGTCTTCAAACTTTATCCTTTATACAAGGTCTGCATTATTCACTTGAAAATGTGGACCTATAGGTCTACATAACTATAGGTCTACAGACGTGTCTATCTAAATTAATCTTAGTTTAATCCCTTTAAAATTTTATTATTTTTTAATTAAGACTTTTAATAATTTATTTTAACCTTTATAATATATTTCAATATCAAAAACCTCTTTGAAGCATCTCTAATTGTTTCTAAACACCTAGTTCTGCTTGGCAAATAGTAAATTGATGTTCTTTAGGCATGTATCTTGTAAGTGAATTAAATAATGGTCCTAGGGATTTTATAAATTTATCTTTACTATTTTTATATTCTCATATCACTACATTTAAGTATATGAATTAATACTTCACCTTGACTAGTCAATCAAAACCTCAACAGTGTTTTTTTATATAACTTTCTTTCTTGTTGTTGAAGATTATAGGTGCTCTTTTGGATTGTGTATACATTTATTGTGTTAATATGATAATTTTATGAGTTTAAATAATTAAAAATTTACTTTTTATATTTTAAAAATTCTATATATATTTTTTTTAAAATTTTTGTTAGCTACTTATTCAACCTTGAAGGTAGACTTGAGAGTTTAGACCCCTATTGTTAATGGGTTATCACATATAATACTCCAATAGAGATGATTTTTAAGTTAATAAATAAAATATTTAGATTATTATTAAATAAAATTAGGTCACTAATAGAAAAAATAAACCAATTTTTCTATTGGATTCTTGAGGAATGAAACTTAGCAGCAACATCACTTTCTTTAGCTTCAACAGGCCTAACACTTCTAATAACAAGATATTTATCAAAACATAAAACTTTTAAATTACTCTCAATTAATTTAAAATTCTTCAATATTCACTCCAACACATCGCGTCGTTATTTTTTAAGCATCTTTGATAACCACCTATAGACAGTTTTATGCATAGTCAACATACTTTGTTAATTAATTTGAAATTTAACATTGTTAGTGTTTGTGATAGAAATGAATAGGATATAAGAATTTTTATATATGTTATTACAATGTTATCCTTTCAAACACAAACTTTTTTCATGCTCAAGAATGCCATAGTTCTCAAAAACCATGCTTACCACTTTCAAAAACAATAAAGAACAAAGTTTTTGCTACTCTCACATGACAAATGATGATGGAAAAAGATGTGAGAGAGATATTAATACCCATAATGAGATTTAAAAAAAAATTAATTTGAATCCATTATCCTAAAAACTCAATATAAAAAGAAAAACCTTGCTTGTGGGTATTTAGGAGGGATTTGGACTGCTTATTTTATTAGTGATTGTTCATAAATAAAAACCCTTTAATCCTAAAAATAATGCCTATAATTTCAAGGTAATAAATTATCATATACACCTCAAGATAAATATATCAAACTCTCTTTCCTCTTCATGAAATGAACACCTAAAAATGGCCTTCACTAGCTTACAAAGAGGTCAATAGAGGAGATGAAACATTTTTTACGCTCTATAGACCTGCCAATGCTACACAAACCTTATTTGACCCTAAAAACCTATGAGAGACCTAAAAAAATCCATTTTTGACATGAAATTTTAATCTCTATGTTTAAAAGTACCTTAAAGAACTCTTGGCAAGTATATTTCTATGTTATACTTCACTTTCTTAATCTTTGGAGGGTCCCACCACTCCTTGCATGTTGAACTAACTTGGGTGAACATGTGTGAATAGGAAATAAACTTGAAATATATTATAAACATGTTATAGGCCTAAAAATTCACTTTATTCTTATTATTAACAAAGGTAAAATTACGTTAATATCTCTAAAACTACCTAAACCTTTGCTAAGCATGAAATAACAATATTTCATTTTGACATACCTTGTCTCTAGAAGGTTAATTTCACCATAGGAAATCATAAATAATTATAAGGTCAACATACCAATGCTCCACCATGGGTAACATATCTTGATATTTTCAAAGTAACCTTAAAATTTATTAAGATACCTTAACTTCTCAAAAACTCAAATAATATATTGATGGAGGGAAATAATGACAAGACTACAGGTATGAATCACTCTTCTAGACCATGCAATAAACCTTAATATGATCCAAAATTTTACAATACATCATTTATATGACCAAGTTTTACCAATAAACCAAGACAAAAATGCACAAAAGCTACCAACAAGGTTGGGCAAGTCTAGAAGCAAAGTTTTTAATTGTCATCTCTCATGGTGGCCAATTTTAGCTAAAACTCTATAATGAGTTATTCATATTTAGCTATATTAGTTGTAAAATTTAAAACCATATGTAAAACATTGGGAATAATATCTTACTATGGTGTTATGAACATAATTTTAGGTCCCATTTCATGAAATTTGTAAGAACCATCTAAGTACAGTGTCCAATGCTGAGATTTAGAAGATGTTTCATCTAGATTCAAGATTCACTCATCAGGGAAACTGAAAGTGAGTGGTTTGGTATTTTATAAGGGTACTTAATCAAGTTGATATAAAATTAATTTCATCTTAATTTCATTTTAATTTATGTATTTAACTTTGAACTCACTCAATGACTTGACCCATATAACCATACAACTAGTCAAAGCTTCCTTGGAACATAAATATTTGAGTGGGTCTACTTTGGCAATAAAAATTATTTTGTTGTTGAGAATGTAATGCCATAACTTATACGATGTGAACACCATTGATAAAAAGGATTTTTCAATTGGTGTATAGTTGTGTTAATATGAAACCAATGTTTTTCTTAAATAATACATTGCTCTTTCTTTTCTCTGATCATCATGTTGGGAAATAATTCCCCAAGGCATGTTATGTTGTTGAAATGTAATAGAGTGATGAATTATAAATCATTGGTGGGAGAAGACATATGTTTTTTCCTAAATATGTCTTAAAATTTCCAAATTATTATTTATAGTCAATGTTCCATGAAAAGGTGGTGTCTTTATTCAAAAGGTAGTGAAAGGATGACATACATCTACCAATTGTTAGATGAAGCATCAAATAGATTTAATTTTTCCTAAAAAACTATGGAGTTACTTTAGATTAGATGGATGAGGCGTTTTTGTAATGGCCTTAACCTTGGATGGATCAAATTTAATGCCCCTATGAGAGACAATGAAACTTAGAAATTTTCTTTAAGTGATACCAAATACACACTTATTAGGGTTAAGGTGCACCTTGTATTCACAAATCCCTTCAAATATTATTTGTAACACTTCTAGATGGATTTATATGGTCTTAGATTTTTAGAAAATTTCATCCACATGGGTTTCAAAAATATTGTGCATCATGTCATGGAAGATGATAGTCATTGCATGTTGGTATGTAGCACCAACATTCTTTAGGATAAATGGCATTACTTGATAACAAAATGTGCCCCATGGAGTGGTGAATGTTTTCTTGTGATAATATTTAGGTGTTGTTTTTATCTGATTTTACCTTGAGAAGCCATCCATGAGAGATAACATCTAGTATCTAGTTATGAAATCTATGATCATATCAATTTTTGGAAAAGTAAAGTCATCATTTGGGCATGATTTATTGATATCTATGAAATATATTAAAATATAGATTCCTTATGCCTTCTTATTGATGTGGATGATTTTTGATATCCATTCTAAATAGTCCATGGGATGAATACATATTGCCTCTAATGATTTTTCCAATTCTGTTTTTACTATTATGGGAATGTAAAGATGCATTTCAACAACTTCTATTTGATTAGATTTATCTTTACATCTGGGTGTATAAAAATATGATATACAAACAAATAAGGATCCAAGATAATAATATATGAATAGGACTAGGAAAATATATCAATACATTCTTGAAGGAGGGTAGTAAGGATTTCATGTTCCTCTTTAGTGAGAGATGCTCCAAGCTGGATCCATTTGGGATCATCTAGGGTTTTGATGTTTACTTATGTGAAATCTTCCATGAGCATCATTGAACCATCTTATAAAATATTTTTTAATGAGGGGAATGGATCTTGTTAATCATCTTGTGACTCAAATGGCTCATTAGTCTCACATATATAGGAAGAATCTGAATCACCAAAAGGGTTGTGAAGGCCACTCAACTAAGGCATGTGGGAAATCTTGAACCAATTATTCAAATGATTTCTAATATTCTAAACTAATTTATTATCCACATGATATCATGGGACTAGAGGTACCCTAAGATTCATTCAAAAGAGGGTGAACTTCCTCATCTAATGGCTCCTGATACAGGTTTTCAGCATAGGAATCATCTTTTTATTTACTATTTTCCTAGTCTAAAATCACTTCAAAGAGGTTTTCATTTTGGTATCTCAATGTTTCATTTTCATTTTCTTTTCCTTTATGACCAAGGAAGTTCACCTACTCTCTAAAAAATTAATTTTATACACTAAACCATTTAATTTATTTTTTGACCACTTTAGTTAGTTCTAAAATGAGAGAATTTGATGCACTGATGTATAGTCAAGGTACTAAATGTAATTCATGTATCAAAGTTCACCCAAGGAGTAAGTTGTAAGATAAATCTAGATTAAGAACATAGAAAAGGGTATCATGGGTTAGAGGCCAAAAAATAATAGAGTGGCAAATGGTTCCTTGTGATTCTCTCTCCTTTTTGTCATATGTTTTAATGATAATAGTATCTAACTAAATACCTACTTCCTTATATCCCAAATGATTAACAAGTCTCAAAGATAAAATATTGATAACTAAACCATATTATATGAGGACACGCTTGGTATTATGTCATGAAGTAATTACTTCTATGTAAAGTGGATTATATTAGGGAGGACCAAGGGATGCCATATCAATTTTATCAAAGGTAATATTTTGGCCTATAGCTAAATGAACCACAAGAAAATGGAATTTATTTAGAGAAATGTTAATGGAGACGTTGGATTTTCTCATAATTTCATACAATATGTTCTTTTGAATGTCAAATATATGTATAATATCTAAGATATAAATATACACTAGTATTTTGTGTAATTTTTGCACAATATCATATGGATTTTCATTAGTAGAAGTAGTTAGTTTGGCCTTTTGAGGCAAAGGGCTTGAATGAGATTATCAAAGTAAGAATGTGTGGGACATTAGATTATAATATTGGGATAAGAATTTGTGATTATGCAAACTAAAATTGGAGGTGGTTACTATAATTAGGAAGAAGGGGAATAAGGACCTAAAATAGTAACTCTTGGGCACTGATGATCATTAATGCCATTTTTAGTGAAATGAGGATTATCATCATATGGGGGATGGGGTCCTAAAATGAAATGTGGTGATCATTAGGTTTTGTTGTATATTGGCTTAAGATTTATCTTGATAGTGGATATATAGTTGCTATTAATGTGACCAAAAACATTTGCATAGTTATATGGAACATTATTATATTTGAATTGGCTAGAATGGGCGTATTGACCTTGATTCCAATTAGTTTTTTATTGTTGATGATTTGGTATTTGATTTTTATTGTTTGGAGGCCTATTATTTATTGTTGGGTTATCACTAGTTTTGATTCTTATTGTTAGAGTTATGATGTGAAAAAGGGTTTTGATAAATACCAAAAAATTTATTAGACATTAAAGCAACATTGTCCAACTCTATTTCACCATTCTATAATAAATCTTTAATAAAGTATCTAAGATTCACAAATCTATAAATGAAATGACCCTTAACCCGATGTAATCACAAAGCTCTTGTTCCTTGTACTTGCTAAGTTTAGGTTGGCCTTCTAGAAATGGTTTTAGAACCACCCAAATGATCATGTTATTTGTAACTAGATTTTAGATAACTACCTTGATAGGTTCACCAAGATCATGGAAAACTCTATTTTGGTATTGACCTCTTTTTGAAGGTGGTCTTTTAAAATTAAGTGTCAAAGTAGGTGAGGTTGCTTAGGTAGGCAGTGGGTGCACCATATGTAGATATCTATATTCTACCAACTTGTCTCCTAGAATATTTTTATTCTTTTGATATGGTTTATGTTTTTTATATGTGCTTACTTGAGATTTCATAGGAGTTTACATCTAATTTTTTTTTTCTAAATTTGATTTTGAGAACAAATTTTTATTACTCATTTATCAATGAGGGTTTTCTTGATTTGTAGTCCTTTGTTAATAATATCTTTAAATGTATTTTAGAAATGAATTTTGATATTATATGCTATGTATATTTGTAGGTTGGAAGTAAATATTGATGCCAACTAATTAACTAGGAGTTTGTGTGAGAATCAGCTAGCTAATGCACACCACCATGACAAATAACTAACAAAAATATCTCCTCTTTATTTGGAATGACACAAGTCAACCATAGTTACCTCATATTCTATGTTAAAGGATAAATGTTTCACAATTTTTTAAAACAATTCATCAAAATTATCAATAGAATTATTGGGTATATGGAGAAACCACTCCAAAGCTTGCCTAGATAAACAATGAGGAAATAAGTGAAGATAATACACACTATTGTATTCCACCTCTTGGCAAGTAATGCAAAAATATTATAAATTCTCTTTTAGATCATCCTTTCCCTTGTACTTGTCAAATTTAATTATCTAAAAATGATGCAAAATAGTTAAATGGAGATATCTCATATCAAAGGTATAATATCATATGTCATCTAATTTGAACTTATTACCCTTATTTCTTACTTGGATGGTAGGATCTGCGTCTTTTATTTCTTATAAGTCTTGAAGAGTAAAGTTGTATTAAGAGGGAATGGGTAAATGTTGTTTGGTATACAATGATAAATTACCTTGACTTGGATAAAGTGGTGGTATGGGGTATTGGGGAATATGTACCCTATTTCTTCTACCATGAATTCTCATCCTTTGATTGGGGTTATATTGCTAATATGACACTTGTTATTGGGAAGTTACTTATTGTTGAGTGTGATACTAATTTGTAAATAACTATGGTTTGAATGGAAGAATGCTTTTTGGTGGTTTGAATGTAACTTTTTGGGTATGGAATGGAACTTGTTGATTTGTAAGAATATGTTGGATGAAAGGGATTTGTTTTTGGTTAAGTGGAAGAAGTTGTTGGTTTGAATAGGCATATTTTTTACTAGAATCAATATGTGTTTGAATAATAAGAATATGTTAATGATTAAATAATTTTTATTGGGGATTGGTTACCACTTGTGGTAAATAATTGGTCATCAATTGCTAAAAAGTGTATTGGTAACCACTTACTAAAGTAGAGGATTGGTTGAGGCTTGTAACATATTAGAGGAAATGGATGTTTATGGTGGGGTATTTTCAACATGTTATTATAGATTATGCATGTTCACAACCTATTTTTGTGAAATATTTGAAATTTTGTAATAAAAGACTTGTTACAAACTTGGAAGGATGTTTTCTTGAGTTTTGGATGACACTTGATATGGGTTGAAATAAATTAGTTGAGAATTATCAACCACATGTTGGAAATTATTTATGGGGGGATTTGGGTTAGGATTGGACTAATATTAGATAGAGGAGTATTAAAAAAAATGTGACTAAAGTGTTTCTATAGAATGGATAAGTATTGGATGTAGACTGGGTTGGTAAATCCAGTTGTTTATTTAGTGGATTTGGCTCTATCATTGGTGGATTTTGAATATAGATATTAGTTAGGGAGTTACCCAAAGTGCCAAATAACTAACTATCGTACTTTATTTGAGATAAAATGAATTATTTTTGTGAAGGTGGGTTGATAATCAGACATTTTCCTTTGTTAGATGCCACAAGTGTTTGGTTAGAGGCTGATATAAGTGTCTAACTTTGGATGGAGCTAGCTTGATTATTTGATAGTGCAAGGGGTGTATGCTCAGGTTGTATAACCAAATAACATAAATTATCTACTAGAAATCCATCTAGAAATATAGATCCAATCTCTAAAAATCTCACAAGGTTTTTGTCTTTATTATTGAAAAGGTGTTATATAAATTGGTCTTGTCCATATTCTGCACTAGATGGCACATTAGGCAAATATTGATGAAATTGTCTAGGCTTGACATTAGATGGAAGGTTTGTGAGGTATTGTTTATTTTATCCATGTTTAGTACTAGATGGCATGTTGGTGAGGTATTTTTTATTTACTTTTTATTCAACATATAATTTCATATCCATATAGATTTTAAATTACATTCTCATTGAAAGAAGGGTTATAAATAGTTTCATTGTGTGTATACTTTAGCATGTTTGGGTTTAATATCTTCATTTTGTAATATGTTTGGATGCTTGAACCTTGTTTGGATTTGGAATGTATTTTTGATCAAAATAAAGTGAAAATTTTGAAATTAACATGCTTTGGTTTTGTTAATGTGAATACCAAATCAAAATGTGTCAATTAAACTGTGTAAATGTAAACAATAAAATGAATAAGGGTGTGTGAATCAAACATGATTTTGAAAGTGCACAAAAGTCTAAATATATCAAATGTTTATCTCAAAAAGGATGCAATTTCTTAATCTTTGGATTGTAAGAGTGTTTTAATTCTGGTGTTATTTTGAATGTTTAATGTTTGAATTTAGACTAGAATTGGACTTTTGTCTTAAAAACTTGACTCATGAATGTGAAAAGGAATTTGATCACTCAGGTATATTTAAATTTAGATTTGTTATCCTAGGATACTTGATTTAATTGCAAAATTTGAACAAGCTTACTTTGGAATGTTGGAACTTTGGATCAAAGTTGGGTTTAAATAATGTTGGACTTGAATTAAACTAGGTTTTAACTTTCTATAAATTAGAGTTTGAATTTGAATTCAAAAATAATTGACCCTTAACCTTGGTTGACATTTGAATTTGGTTTGAGTTTACATTTGACTTTGGTACTAGAACTAGAATCAAGATTTAGATTAATTTTGAAACAAAATATATATCATAATGGTAATAGTTTGGATAAGAATTTGGACATTGATTTTGAATCAAAAATTGGAATTTACTTATAACTAGAACTTGGTTCAAATTGGACAACATAATGATGTGGTTTAAGAAATAAGTGTGTGTATTTGAACAGATTTTGACATGAGGTCTATAATGGGTGATTTTTAAATTAGAATATAGGTAAAATAACACCTTATTACATAAGTGTGTGTGGACTATGTTTTGGATTGGTTTAATTTTGACCTAGTTTTGAACACACAATGCATTTGGACACAACATCTAATCAAATAATCATCTAAGTACATGATTCTATCTTAATGTTAGATCAAGAATGCATCATAATAATTGAGCCTTCAATGTAATATTTTTAAGAATAAACATTAAAGGATTATATTTAAAAAAAAAATATTAAATGTAGGTGAAAGACCCACCCTCTCCCAAATTTACTATGTGCATTGTAATATTTAGGGATTTTTACCTTTTCACCCCTACAATAATAAAGCTTTTACAAACAATAGGTATTAATCTAATTTTTAATTAGATTTATATATGGTCACAAGATGGGTACAAAATCTATTGAAGAAGACATCCAAGTATCAAGATGTTCATGTAGGGATACATGCTCTACAAAAGAGGCCCTAGATTCCTTGATGGTGATGTATAATGGCTTAAAATTGGGAGTTAACTCATTAATTTCATGAAACCATTTATGATGGTTTTCAATAGTTCCTAATGATACCTACCAATAATTTATATCCCCTATTGAATGTATGGGGATGGTATAAATATTGGGATATCACTCCCTAGTCACCACACATTAAAGACATGTGATAAGACAATGACACCCTAATCATGTAGCCTAAATAAAAAGAGGATGGTATCAACATTTCTTATTCATATGAATCCTACTAAGGGCAAGATAAAATCATACTTTAATGAATTTCCTAAGATAAAGGCAAATGGTAACCTTCACATTTGTGGATCACCCAAATAAGGGGAGAATATACACATCAAAGAACCACACAAACACACACACTCCAAGAAGCAATTAAAATAAATTTGATGAGTACGTGAAATGAAATAAGGAAAATAATAAGTTTTTAAAACCCAAATTTTAAGTACTGTTTCATTTTAGGTCCAAATTAAAATAGTTGAAAAGAGGGAAAGTGTTTTGTTTTAAGTTTTAAATCCACTTCTTTGGCCAAGGACCTGCAAGAAAGGGGTTATAAATCTACAATGTGGTCATGGGATGGCATAGGAGATTGAAAATAAATTTTTTTAAGGCCTATATTTATGACATAGGGCATTTTATCCAAAATGTAGGGCATTTCTACCAATGCATAGGGTATTTTTGTGATTTTAGGGATGTTTTCACTGATTCTTACAAAACAAATAGCAGACATAAATTTGGCATTTCCACTGATTAATATGTCATTTATTGTTGAGAACAAAAGTATAAAAGGATTATACTAGTGGGCATTCCATCAATTAGTAGGGCATTTCCATTTACATGAGGTACATTTTCACCGATGCATAGTACATTTCAAACAATTATGATGGCCTATAAAAACATAATAAAACATAAAAAAAAGTTAAAACACCAATTTATAGGGTGTTTTTTTAAATTTTTGGGGATGCAGCCACTAAAGCACATGGGATTTCCTACCATTTTCACTTGAAATGGACCTTTACATTTTTTTGAGGAAAATAAGGTGAATTGAACTCATTAGTAGGTTAATTATTGCAATTAGAATAATGAAGGACTAGAAGAGTTCATGTGGTTAATAGGGTCCCACCAAGCATGCCATTATGTATAACATGAATCTAAAGTATGTTAGATCATTTTTAGTGAATATAAATCAAAGTCATTAAAATATCATAAAATTTTAAGTCTATCTACTAGGTTTGAGGCAAGACTAAGCATAAGATGAATAAAATAGAAGACAAAATAAAAATGTTTATACCATCCTTGAAATACTTCCTTTACTTGTTGGTCTAAAGAGGTACATGTTCAACTTATAGAACTAGAGGTATTTTAAAATGTCAAATCTTCATGTAGGCAACATCTACCCTTATCTACACTTGGTTTAGATTGATAATTGACATGAAAGTGTTGAAGCTCCTTTTGTATTTTTATAGAGTAATTTGAGGTCTAATAATATTATCTATAATGGAGGTAGGACATTAAATTTATATACTTTTTGAATCAATGATAACCATCCATTTTGATCTTCAAATGGATGGTTATAAATGAGTCCTCATCATCATCAATGTTGGAGTTTATAAATGTAAGAGGGTCCATTTAAGGAAATTTAGAGTGTGGAAGATATTTGGAATAAAAGTGAAATCATGACCCCTTTTAGAGTATGTAAGAGGGTGTAATGGGGATTAATGTGTAATAATGTGTAATAGAGTGTAAGATCTTGATTCCACTCCTTTCCTTTCCCATTGACATTCCCATATGATGTCACTAATATGAGGCAATAAAAGGATTTTTTATTTTAGATAATATAAATTTTAAAAAATCCATGGAATTTTACATTAGAGAATGTTTAGATTAATTAATCACATAATTAATTAACATGTATAAGATTTTTTCATTCACAATGTCATGTGTCCAATTAAATTTTCATTTAATTGCTTAGGAATAACACTTGTAAATGGTCAGATTAATTTGGAGTGTGTTTGATAAAATCATTATAACATTATGGTGCCTTTCCCCAATTATAAAAGCATTGTTGTAAATTAATATTATATTGGTAGTTTGTGGGTAAATTCTATCAATTGATGATTTTTGATTAAATTTAATGTGGTTATAGAGAGTCATTATGATTGTAGCTTAGACATGAAAGTGATGAAAATGAAGTTTCTATAGTACTAACATAGATTAATAATGTTAAATACATGATAATAAAAAACATAAAAAAGCAAAAATAAACACTAAAATTAATAACACAAAAATCATTTATTAAGGTGGTAATCATTTAAGGACACATTGATTTGCACCACAAGGCCTAGGATCAAGTGTCTAGGGAATAATAAGTTTGTTTGTGTAGACTGAATGTGTAAATATGTATTCAGATAAAAATAGTCAACACGCATTCAATGTATTATAATTCTTATGCTTGTAGGAGATGAAAATTCTATTCAATGTGACATAATATGTCAAAATAGTATAATGTGTTATTATGTGTGTGCTATAGAGTATATATGTAGAGCACACCATCTATGTTATAATAATGTATGATATCAATCCTTGGCTAGATGCATATGTTACATATTTGTATAATAATAATACATGAGTAGTTAAAAATGCTATCACTTACAAATAATATGGGTACAAGTCATTTCATATTCTTTGTTGGGTGATAGTTGAGCTTCTAGGTTGGTGGTGACTAATAGTCCAACTAACATAATCATAATTGGAAAGTGCCACCTAGTTAGCCACATAATTGGAGTAGGATGACATGTATATATGATAGAGATAATAGAGGTGTTGAAATATGATTATGAAAATCTAGGCTATGATCTATGGAAATCTAGGCATGGAAGTCTATGAGTAAGTGCAAGACCTATGCATAAAATTGTGAGAAATTTTTATTTATATGAGTAAACATGATTGCATAAGATGAGTGCGATATTCATATAAAAATAAGTGAGAAGTGTATTATACTGTACAAGATTTACACACAAATCATTTTCCATTTATTGAGGATAAATAGTCTCCATTGCTTTGATGTGCAGCTAAGGGAACTATACTTGAAGCTTCTGAGAGTTATACCACTTAGCTTGGTTAGCATATTTTCTAACCTTGACCATGAAAAAAATTTGATGTGTGTCATGGTTGGTACATGTGTCTATCAATTTAATAATGTGGTCCTTCTCTATGGTACACAAGTGTATGAGATCAAAATCATAAGGATGATGTGTCATTATTGGCTCAATAAGTGGTGAAGTGTAAGGCTTGATAATTTATATGTTAAAGAATGGGTTAATGCCAAAGTATGGAGGTAGATCAATAATGAAGGATTTGTTTCCAACTACATGTATAATGGTGTAAGGACCATAGTGTTGAGGATTGATCTTCCTATCTATACCTTTGGATAAATCCTTCTAGATATGTAACTAGACTTTATCACCAAATAAAAATGCATGAGGTGTGTGATGTGCATCATGACACTCATTTTAGTTTTACTATGTATAATAGATAATCTATTGAAATTATTGATCAACATATTATATCTAGCATAAAATCTTCTCAAATTTATCTACTTTTCATTCTTTTGTGCATGAATTAGTGTTAGCTGGTGTGTAATATGAGATGTCTATGGGTGCCAAAGGTTAAAACCCTTGACATGTCTATAATTTAATATTCCTGATATATCTATGAAGTGATCCATTGTAGTCATATTGAATGCACATAAGATTTTCATCTCATGTGTGAACATGTTTATGATTTTACATTCGTATAAGTTAAACAAGTGTGTGATTACACACTTCTATTTTACATATGTCTATGGATGAAATACTATCAATTAGTAAAAATATATTTCCATCACGTCCCACAATGCTTGCCAAAAATGACTTATAAAGTGTGAAAATTGGTCAGAGACAATGGATGTTGGGAGTCCAAATTGAACCCAACATGGTTGAATAAGTCATGCACATTGCCAACTATGTCAATGTATTTATTTCAAGAGACCATTATAGCCATATTTGAAAACCTATCCACTACCAAAAACATAACATCATGCTAACATTTAGTCATAGGCAACCTAGTCATGAATCCATGATGATAGATTCTCATGGTCTAGTTGGAACCAATAAAGGTCTGTAAAGTCCTAACATCCTATTTTTGGGACTGGAGATAAACCAATGAATGAAATAATTTATGTGAAAATTCACACTTGTGCACATGTGCATCTAGTAAAAGTGTGACTACAAAAAAACTTGAGTCTTTGTCACACTGAAGTGTCCTGAGGTCTTGGAATAGATGAGTCATTAAAAAGGTACACCATTCTGAACACATAGATGTTAAAGATTTTAGACAAGATGGTTAGATGAGTAGAAGTCTATAAATTTTTCACCCTATGTAAGGCTACTACAAGTGTCTATAAAGTCTTGATCAATTGAGTAAAGGGATACCTAGTCTAAAATTTTATGGCCATATGTATCAAACACTATGATGAGTGGTGAATTAATAGTTGACTAAATCAGTTTGCTACCTTATTTTCCTTCCCTTTATTTTTATTTAACATAATATGTAATTATTGTATGTAATTTATCGATTATTCTCCATCTTACTCTTTATCTATAGGATTTGAAGAGGTTTATGATTAGAATGAACAACTATCTCCTTCCCTATAATGTAGTGAAAATACTTCTTGATTGATTGAATAATAAAATATAGTTATTTCTCATAGGTGGAGTGCCTTTACACCATGTATCTAAAATTATTAGAGTGCTATGTGACTATATTTTCATGTGTCATGAGTATGAAATTGAGTGTATAATTAGATACATCAATTTAAAGCTTAAAAGATTTCAATATCAGGCATTGTGAGAATAGTGTTGAGAAGTGTTTTCATTGATGTCAATTTATGTCAAGGTTGATGTCATTGATGTCAAGGTGCATCTAGTGAAGATGCATGGTGAGTTGTCTGTGAGACATGAGATTATGTCCCTAATTTGAAAGGGATGCCATATGACAAGAGAGAATTTGAAGGCAACTTTATGTCTCTCTATTAAGAGATAGTTTGAATGAAACCTAATGATTCATATTATGTTGATATAAATATTTAGGTCAAGGTAAGCATGTTTTGAGAACAATATGTCTTTTGAAGTTTAGTCATGACACTAATAGTAACATGAAGAGACCCTGTGAGAAGGTATGAGCTTGGTGGCCTAGTAATATAAATACATAAAGGAATAAAATTATATATGAGGTTTTTGGAGAATGAATATGAGGCATTGGATTAATCATGATAATATTAGAGTGAGCCTACAAGGGTAGGACCTACAAACCTAGCATGAAACTAGACTAGTTCTAAACCATGCCTGACCTAATGAGAAGTCATTATGTATTGTCAAAGCATATGAATAATGTATGTAAGTGGTCGAACATGGTAAGAGGTTTTATGACATATATATTAGGTGTTTAAAACTTGTACAATGGATAGAAGGTTATGTTTAAGGCCTAATGTGACTTGTAGTTCAAGGCCTAGAGAGTAAAGAGAGAGATGGTTACTAGATGGGGTATCAATATCTATTTATAAGACAATAATGAGAATGTGATAATTTTTAGTGGTGTGATAGGTTTTCCCAAGTGTGTTTACCAAGTTTGAAGTCAAAACTTTCAATTAAAGGAATGAAAATTAGTTTTAAGGTTTATCAAATGCACATAATGAATGGGTCTCAATCTGAAAAGAACTTTCAAGTGTTAATTGGAACATGTAATATATGCATGGGAACCTAATATATTAATGGTATATGGGTAAGGGTCTCATATATATTTTAAAATAATTGGTTTATATAATGAGGGGCTAAGATTTATGAATGATTATTAATATTGAAAGATGGTTTAAACCCTCAAAGAACCCTAATAGTGACCCGATGTGAAATAAATTTTTATAAAGTGATCATAATGGATTGGTATGGATATTTAATATATTATATCATGAATTAAACTATCTTAGGCACATATAAGTGTCATTTGCTTATCATGGAAATGAGTAGACCCTATAAGAAAGGCCTTATTTCTCAGATATTTACTATAGTAGTCAGAGTATTCCAAGTCAAAGTTGATAAATAGATGAAATTTGAATCTTGATACTTGTATTTATTAACCATGGTGGTTTATGAGTAGGTTATATCCCTCATTTTTGGTAAACTAATCATAAAATTTGACCAGTCACTAACAAACCTAATGGTGTAGACCGTGAGAAAACCAAGATAAAGTGAAAAGTTAATTAGGGATGTTTTATTATGTATTAGGTATTAATAAAAGCACATGGAGAGGTTGATAAATAATTTTAGGATATGTTAATTTTGGATATATGTTTTTTAGGTCAATAGTTATGATGAAAATGTTGCTCATAAGTTAACCTATCTAGTGCAGATGAGACAGTGAAGGCACAAATTCATGAGATTGGTTTGCAAGACCAATATTATCATTTAAACATATTATATATCTATTTAAGGATGTTATAATTGTATAATAAAATGATAAAAATTCATTTTAAGACTCTTAAAGTGATCATACATCTGTTATAGGTCATTATCACCATGACTATGTTTGAAGGTAAATTGGGAGATCTAGGTAAATAAGTTATAGTGGTGAGTTGGAGGATATTTTACCTAAGATGAAGTATGTAATGCACATGGTGTTTTTATTTGGTAATTTAATTAAATATACATTATTTTAATAATCTTTGAAGTTAGTATAATAGGTTGGAACATTGAAGCCAAAATGGCTTGTCTAGATGAGTAAGGACTATGAGAAAGAAGGTCAACAAATTGGTCTACAATACCAAAAGTTGGAATTATACCTTGTGATATGTGTACCATAGAGTGATATTTAAAAGAATAATTAATATGACATATGAAAAATTTAAGATATTATTTTACATATATATATATATATATGTAAAATAATATCTTAAATTTTTCATATGTCATATTACTTATTCTTTTAAGTGTTTAAGATCAATTTTTCATGACCATGTTTTGAGACCAATTGGCAGTTTTGAGTGGGCTACTTGTAGAGAAGGGTTTGAGTAATTTTTCCCTAAATTCTAAAGATTAAATGATATTCTGATTAACCTAAGGTCATGTAACTTATTTATGTGTGATTTTTCCTATGTTTTTTTGACAAAATTTTGTTTCATCTTCAGTTGTTCAAGATAAACTTTTTGGGTATGCACAAGCCTAATTATGAACACTACAAATGGTGTGCTTCAAGTAGTGGTTAGAGATAAAAAAAGTGTTTTAGAGATAAGATGAAGTTTTATAAGGTATATTTTAATTGAATATTATATTTTCCTATATTAATAAGTGTTTTAAAGTTCTCTAAGAAATGCAAAGTGTAATGTGTTCTAAATAGACTTAATGGGATTAGGTCTCCATGAGACCTAAAGGTGAGATAAGGCTTAATTTAGGTAGGTCATACTTAAAGGGACCCAAATAAATTTCAATACATGTTTATGAGATTTCATAATTTTAATTTCATGTCTTAAATAATAGGTTAAGTATGTTTGGCCAACTAAGAAGGATATAAACATGTGACTTGTATAAATACTAGGTAATTTTAAGCCTATAAAAGTATGTGTGTGGAGAACAAGCAAATGAAATAGAAAATTTGGTAAGTATAATAAGGTATTTTAGACCATATTATGTGTGTATATTAACTATGATGAATCTTTGATATAGGTTATGTTTATGAGGATCAATGCCAATGACTTAATCAAGTTGAGAAGAGGGCAAGTTGAGTGAAGAAGTCTAGAGGCCAATTTGAGAGGGATATAAGTGTGTGAAGAGATAAGGAAGGATATCATCATATTTTGTATATTCAAAAATTTATTTTCAAGTTGATAAATATTTTCAAGTGGATAATTTGGCACTGAGTCATCTAGGGGTTGGTGCCTCCTTGCAAGTGGGTGCTTGCTAAAGCCTAGCTAAGTTAGTGCTTAGCTATTTGGGGTTGGTGTTCCATGTGAAGTGGATTATTCAATAAATTTGGTATTTTGTCTTATATAATAGTAGTCAATTTTAATATATTAATGGGTTTTCATGCCCTTGAGTTTTTCCCATATATAAGCTATGTTATCTTGTGTTCTTATGCTTCTTGTTTGTATGCTTGATAGACATATGTGCTTGATTGAATCATTCATGTTTTTATAAGTAAGTTTTAAATACTTATTAACCCACATATCAATCATATTTATTATAAAATTTGGTATCATATCTTAGTCCTTTGAATTAGGTCTAAAAACCTAAAGGAGATCATAGAAGCAAGGATGGTTAGTTAGTAAACTCAAGGTGGTTTCTCTACCAGTAAGGCTCTATTATTTAATGGATAAAATTATGCCTTTTGGAATGTTAGGATGAATATATATTTTATGTCTCAAGTTCATGATATATGGTAGTCAATTTTGGGTGGTTATAGTGCTCCTCATGTTCCCCCAATTGATGCAGTATGTACTAAGGCTAGTGAAAATAACTCCAAGGCAATGAATGTCATTCTTTGTGGCCTATAAAAGGAAGATATTATGAAGGTAATGCATTATTTATCAGACAAAAATATATGGTACAAATTAAATACCATCTATGAAGGATACACTATGGTGAATATGGCCAAGTTATAGACCCACTGAAGATAATTTGAAAGTCTGAAGATGAAACAATTGCATCTTACCTATTAAAAGTTGATGAAGTTGTCAATGCCACTAGAGGATTGGGAGAAGAGGTGAAATAATATATAGTTTTTCAAAAAATCTTGATATCACTAACTCCTAATTTTGACTCTAAGGTGTCTACAGTAGAAGAGATGTAAGATTTGGATAAGCTAGAGATGGATTGGCTTCATGGCATTTTGACCACCTAAATGATGATAACTAATGAAGGAAGACCTACCAAGAAGAAATCATATTTCAAAGTTGAGAATAAGTCAAAATCTAAGAAGGTCATAGATGATGATTGATCATATGTTGATGATGATCAACTGATAGCCATATTTTCAAGGAAGTTAAAGTTTGGATTTGGTAAGTACAAAAGTAGACTACCCTTTAAATGTTTCAACTATGGCAAGATTGGTCACTTTACATCCAAGTATCCTAATAAGGATAAATATAAACATGATGAACATCATCGAGATGAAGAAAGGACATATAAGACTAATAAAAGTAAGGTGTTTAATAAGTATGAAGGTAAGAAAGGATATTTCAAAAATAATATAAATTTATATACTAAAGAAGATAACTCTTCTAATGTAAGTGACTCAAGTGAATTTGATAGTGATGATGGTAGTCATGAACCTAAACATGACAATAATTAAACCTTGTTAATGGCCATAGAATTAGACAATAAGAGTTGATAAAGTGGGAAAGGCCTTATAGACTATGTAAAATCAGATGAAGAAGATGCTGAAGTGAACCTTGAAGCAGAATTGGTAAGTGACCTAGAGAAATTGAAGTTCCAAATGAAAAATAATCACAAACCAATATCTTTAGTTAATGAATATGAGGAGAAAATAGATTATTTGAGGCGAGGCTAAGTAAAACTTCTAAGGATCATGATGAGATCATCACTCAAGTTGAGGCACAAATGGAGGTAATCAATGAAAGCCTAAAGGCTAAAGAGGAAGAACACATCAAGTATGAAACTGAAGTAAAATCCTTGAAAGATAAGTTGGATCAAGAATCAAGCAATGTGAAGATCTTTGTGAAGTTTAGAAAGAGCACTGAGGCCCTAGATGATATATTGAGTACTCAAAAGTCTGTAAGTGATAAGATAGGTCTTATTTTCAAAGAAGACTAAAAATTAGCAACTCAAGTAAAAAATAAGGTGATTAAAGACAAGAAGGTCAACATGAAAATACCTATCAAACAAACTAATGATATAAGGTGTGTTAGTTTATTCAATGGTTACTATTTTATATGCAATCAATTTGGTCATAGAGTAAGAGAATGTAGAAGAACTACCAAGAATGAGTACTCATTGGAATATGGAAGAAGTAACAACTAAAATCAATCAAATGGTATGTATAAAGTGGTTTGATATAATTTTCATTATATAAGACACATTTCAAGATTCTATTCTAACAAAGTCATAAGGTCATTAAGTTAAAACAAGAAGTTTGAAGCCCCTAGAGTACAAGAAAGAAGGAAAATGAATGTATGGAAACCAAAGATAGTGAAGATGAGTCATGATCAGTCTACAAACTCAAGTGGACTAATTTATATGATAGATCATGCCTAAGATATGAAATCCAATCAAGAATGTCTGTTGTTAGCTCAGATTGATGATCAAATGGTTGATGAAGAGATCAAGCATATAGTGTCAATCAAACCCAAAAGGATATTGAAGGACATTTAGTTTTGTGAGAGCATGAAGATCTGAGAATCTCTTTATATGGTGTTATTTTAGTGCCCTATGGAAAGGGGTGACTTGATTAGGCTTCATGAAGACACTCTTCAATTAGATAAAGCATGGTAGATTCTTGGTTTGAGGGAGAGCTATTCATATGATTGATAAAGCTTGATCTATGTTGAGAAGTATATGTGTGTTCTAAGTTTATCTAAAGGAGGTATGTATGGAGTAAGGGGTAGAATATTCCTATAATAATTAAAACCTATGTTTCAAGAAGGTGTAATTATAGATGGCAGTTTATGGAAGACCATTTGTCATTAATGTCAAAGGGAGAGAAAGTTTAAGAAGGGAGTTTGACTAGACTAGGGGAGATGATAGTGATCAATTTAAATAATGTTTTTCCATTAATGAAAAAGGGGGATTTTGTTAATAAGTGTTGTCATTTATGTCAAGGTGCATCTAGTGAAGATGCATGGTGAGTTGTTTGTGAGACATAAGCTTGTGTGCCTGATGTGAAAGGGATGCCATGTGAAAAGAGAGAATTTGAATAAAACCTAGTGTCTCTTTGTTGAGAGATAATTAGAAGGCAACCTAATTATTATTCTAAGGTTGATGTCAATATTTAGGTCAAGGTAAGCATGTTTTGAGAAAAAGGTGTCTTGTGAAGCCTAGTAATAACACTAATCATAGCATGAGGAGACCCTATGAAAATTTATGAGCTTTATGGCTTGGTAATATAGATGTAAAAATGAATAAGAGGTTGTATGAGCTTTTTTGATCATGCATATGAGGCATTAGATCACTCAAGAGAATCTCAGAGTGAGCCTACAAGGGTAGGACTTATAGACCTAACATGTAATTAGACTAGTTCTAGATCCTAATTGAACTAATGAGGAGTCATGAGGTATTTTAAAGTCATATTCAGAATGTATGGTATTTTTTGAGCATGGTAAGATATTTTATGACATATATATGAGGTGTGTAAAATTTAGATAGTGGCTAGAAGGTCAGGTTCAAGGCCTAATATGACTTGCAAGTCAAAGCCTAGAGAGCAAAAAGATAGATGGTGATCAGATGGGGTATCAGGATAAGTTTACAAGATAAGAATGAACATGCTAGGATTTTAATTGGTGTGATAGGTTGTCCCAAGTGTATTGACCAAGTTTGAAGTCAAATTTTACAATAAAAGGCATGAAAAGTGGTTTTGAGGTTTCTCAAGTACATATAATGAAGGGGCCTCAACTCAAAAATAAATTTCAAGTGTTTATTATCATGTGTAACCTATTCATTAGAACCTGATAAATTCATGGTATATGGGGAAAATATTACTCATAATTTGACCTATATAGTACATATGAGATAGTGAAGGTGCAAATTCATGAGATTGGTCTACAAAACCAATATTGTCATTTAACCATATTATATATCTATTTGAGAATGGTATAATAGTCTCATAATATCATACAAATTCATTTGATGAATCTAAAAGTGATCATACAGCTGTTATAGGTCATTATCACCATGACTACATTTGAAGGTAAACTAGTAGATTTAGGTAAGTTGTAGTGGTGAGTTTGAGGCTATTTTACCTAAGATGAAGTATGTAATGCACATGGTGTTGTTATTTTTAATTTATCTAAATATCCATTATTTTAGGAATAATGTAAGTTAGTATAATAGGTTGTAACATTAAAGCCAAAATGGCTTGTCTAGTTGAGTAAGGACTGTGAGAAAGAAGGTCAACAAATTGGTCTACAAGACCAAAATTTGGCATTATACCTTATGATATTTTTACCTAAGAGTGATTTAGATATGTAAAATAATATATTAAATATTTAATATGTCATATTAATTATTCTTTCAAGTATTGAAGATCAGGTTTACATGACTGTGTTTTGAGACTAGTTGACAGTTTTGAGTGGGCTACTTGTGAAGACTAAATCATATGATGATTACCCTAATATAATTAAAATTATGCATGTGTTATTTTTTCCTATGGTTTTTTTGATAAAATTGTGTTTCATCTTCAGTATTTCAAGACAAACTTTTTGAGTATGCACAGGGCTAATTATGAACAGTATTAATGGCATGCTTCAAGTAGTGATTAGAGATAAAATTTATTATGGATATTAGATGAATTTATATAATGTATATTTTATTTAAATATGATATTTTCCTAATGTATGAAATGTTTGCAATTTCTCCAAGGAAGGTAAAGTGTAACGTGTTCTAAATAGACCTAATGGGATTAGGTCTCCATGAGACTTAAAGGTGAGATAAGGTCTAACTGAGGTATGTCAGACCTAAATGGACCAAAATAAAATTTTATCCATGTATATTAGATTTCATATAACTCATTTCATGTCTGACCTAAGAGGTTAATGATGTTTGGCTGACTAATAAGGATATGAACAAGTGACTTGTATAAATACTAGGCAATTTTAAGCCTATAAAAGTGTGTGTGTGGAGAATAAGTAAATAAAATAAAACATTTGGTAAGAATAATAAGGTATTTTATACCATATATGGTGTGTATATGAAATATTATGAAGCTTTGATATAGGTTATGCTTATGTCGATCAAGGTCATATGACCTAATCAAGTCAATAAGAGGGCTAGTTGAGCGAAGAAGTCTAGAGGCCATTTTGAGAGGGATAAAAGTGTGTGAAGATATAAGGAAGGATATAATCATATATTTTATTATAAAGAAATTATTTTTAAGGTGATAAAGTGTTTCATGTGGTTTATTTGGTGTTGAATCATCTAGGGGGTTAGTGCCTCCTTGCAAGTGGGTGCTTGTTAAAGCCTAGTTGAGTTGGTGCTTAACTAGTTGGAGTTGGTACTCCATGTGAAGTGGGTGTTTCACAAAATTTAGTGTTTTTATTATATTAATATATTAAATTTACATATATCAATTGGTTTTCATCCCCTTAAGGGTTTACCACATATAATTTGTGTTACCTTGTGTTCTTGTGCTTCATGTTTTTATGGATAGTTATTTATGCTTGCTAGACCTATGTGCTTGAATGAATCATTAATGTTTGTATAAGTGGAATTTATAATTAAGTTTTTAAAATTAATTCACCCACATATTATTCATATTAATTCCAATAAATAGGTGTTTCACAAAGGAAGTTTTTTATTACCTTAAAATCATGTTGTTGCACATGATTCCAATCAAACTTAGATTTTGCACATGTTATCTAGCTAAATGACCAAGAGATGTATGATAAATAAAATATTAAACTATTATATAATTTATATATACCAATAAAACTCTAAAATTATGTGATATTGTGTGGATCAGGCCAATCCTAGATCACTTTAATATTTTTTTGATCTACATGAATTCTTATGTGATCAATGATGTAGCCTAGGTATTGGATCTTTGTAGCACCAAAAATAAACCCTAAAAATTATTTTAACACAAGTTGTCTAAGATGGGTGTGAAATTTTCCATGTGTTCCTCCCATGTATTTTTGAATATGAGAATGTCATTCAAGTACATGATGATGAATGAGTTGAAAAATGGCCTGAGTAGATCATCCATAAAATGCATGAGTTTGGTTGGTGAATTGGTTATGTTGAAAGGCATGACCATCCATTTGTAAAAATATTCTCATATATTTAATGTTATAGTAAATGTCTTTAGGATGTATGGTAACCTACTTCAATTCAAACTTCATGAAGTATTATGTGCCTCAGAGATGATCCAAGAGGTTGTCAATGTATGATAGTGGGTACCAATTCTTCACCATTATTTTTTGAGTGCATGATAGTCTATACAAAGATTCCAATACCCATCCTTGTTGGGTGAAAATACTATTAGACACTCACAAGGATAATATCTATGGCTTATATTTCCCTAATCTAGGCTCTTGTACTTGATAGTGGACTTCATCATTCTACCAAACTAATATATGATCCAATGTGTTATTCAGAAGAAGGTATCTAGGAAAATAATCAATACAATGCTTTATTGTGTAGTGTGTTGTAAGGAATTCAATATTTATAAATAATTTAATAGGATACTCTAGTAACTTTTCAAGTTGATACTACTTCAACATTGATCACACAGTATGTGTTTTTAGAGTGTGTTTCATTTTTTATGCAAGTATATCACAGTGAAACATGAGAAACACAAACTCTTATGTTTGTGACATGAGTTTACAATAATTATTGGTATATACCAAGGTGATTTCGGTCATGTGCATTGACTCAAAGAGTTTGTAGAATAAATTTTGTGAATAAATAGTCCAATTGTATGGTTGCTATGTAGCTTCCTAGTCATACAAATATGATATTCTATAAAAGATATCAAAAAACTCAAAAGGTGTAATGCCAAAAGTTATTTTTTCAACCAAAGGATTGAATTTATACTATAATCTATGTTTTCATTGAACCTATATATCCTTCCCCTACTGAAGCTACACTATTGAGTATGACTAGGGATAAAAAGTAGCGATAATGCCAAGGTGTTGTGTTTTGAATTACATAATGATGTTCTTCTTATTAACACTATCAATGATGACATGAAGAGTCTAACCCTTCACCCAAAAATTGGATTGGAATAAGACACATGTGCCCCTCATATATGTTGAACACAGTGGTGTTGGTTCTTAGATAAGAGGCATCTAGATCAATATTATCCATTGGTGGAAGTATTTAAACAAACTATGCCAGAAAGGATTGTTGAAAACAAAATTTAAAGTTTTCATGAATATATTAGTGATGGTAATGGCACCAATTATCGCAAAACTTATTCTTTCCTTTGTCCGAGGCAGAAGATGTAAGAAAATTTGATGTATATGCAATCTACTTTGGATACTTTCTTTTTTAATAAGTTATCTACTTATATGTAAAAGGATATGATGAGTACTTATGTAAGTGGTGACCCTTACATGTGATTTTTGATGAAGACATGAGTGGATGCTTCATTTTCATATTTGAGTTTATATTTGTGGCATTTTGATAGGCATTATGAGAGTGTAAAAATTCAATAATTCCATCTTCACATATATATAAGGTGAGAGTATATTGATGTACTTCAACACCTTATGTTATTTTCTCATGTTGTCTTACATGTGCATAGATTAGTCATGGAATGTGTTGGTGTATTCTTACAATAATTGTTCTTTGTAATGACAACTAGAATATATGGTAGTATTCCTCCTTTAGTGTGTCAAAAAATATTCTAGGATATGATTCGAACACATTCTTGTGTATTCTACATATTGAAGGTCTCCCACTAGATTTGAATAACTAGAATGAACATATTAAACACTATGAAGGCAATCCTCTCAACATATATGAAATGATTTAATTTGAAGTATGCATTGAGTTTATTAATCTAGGCATCCAATGATTTGGTATATGTCTTGCCTTAAAATAAAGGTATGTTGAGATTAAATTATACCTTAAAAGGAAATTGCTACTAAAACCACCATTGAGTGTACCATGGAGGTGTAGTGGAAGGTGTTAGGCTGAGCTATTTCATCAATTCATATAATTAGATAAAATGTTTAGTGTGTTACGGATCCAATGCATCACTAATAAGCCTCTAAACTTTTATGGATACACTAGTTTACTTTTGAGCATAAACCATATTTAATTTTATATGACATTATTTCAAATATTATGAAACAAAATATACTGATAAACCTTAATTGTAGTTTTACTTGCATGTTTACAAGCATATAATGGTATGTTTTCTTAATCTCATATAAATGATCCACACCATATGGCTCATGACCAAGTGTGTAAGAAATAATTGAGTTTGGTTTTGAAGAGTGAATATGAAAATATGTAATCAGATATAATAGTCAACACATATTTAATAGAGTTGAAGTCTCAAGCTTGTAATAAATGAAACATATTTTTAATGTGAAATAATAGGGGGAAATGATATAATGTGTTATAGTAAGTGTTTTACATAGTAGATACGTAGAGTATCCTATCTATGTAACAATTATGTATAGAATCAACCCTTTACTAGATGCATATGTTACATATTTATATGATAAGATTACATGAGTAGTTACAATTGTTTTAAGTTATAAATAATATGGTTACAAGTCATTTCATCTTCCTTGATATGAGGTAGTTAAACTTCCAAGTTGGTGATGACTAATAGTCCAACTAATAAATTATCAACTACAAAGTGGCATCTAACAAGACACATGGTTAGATAAGGTTAAAATTTGGATGTTTTGGATTGAATTAGGTGTGTGAATTCAAGTGTGAAAATAGGTGCCAATGATGTGTGTAGGATTTTGAGTTGAGGAGTGCATATTGGAGTGCACAGTCTATGATTTATGGTGATCTAGATACAAAATTTTATGATCACACATGAGAATTATGCATAGAATTTTAAGAAAGATTCATGTAGAGGAGTGCATAATATTGCACATGATGTGTGATCTATGCATATAAAATAAGAAAAAAAAAAGAGAGAAGCATATTATTCTAAACAAGAGTTGCACATGGATCAGACATAGTAGGTGAGATATATTAGAATATATAAGATCACATAAAATATCAAAATGATGATAAAATAAAAATAATATAACCTGAGATAAGTATAGGATATGTTATATAATTACCTCAAAGAGAGCATGAGAGGTGACACAAGCCTAATTTGGATCCATACTCATTTATATAACTATTTCATATAAATATTACATCTATCTTGATAATATGATCAATATATTATGTATATAACATATTTTAAGTATAACCTCTATAAATAGGTATATATATATGAATCATGTAATGTGTATATTTTTACGTATTCAAAAAATAACTAATATTTCAAGAAAACAAAAACAAGTCATTTTATATCATAAAAATTGTTATTAAATAGAAACTACTATATGCTGATAAATGGTAAATGAGAGAAAGCATTGATATCATAAATTCTATATCTCTATGATTTGAATTTTTTATTTTATGAGAAAATGTACATTAATATTATCTTCATAACTAATCAAATATAAAATGTGAGTAATAGCAAGAGATTTACAAATATCCATGTAGTAGAGCACAATTTTATATGCATCTTCTTGTGAGATGTACATTATACTTACCATTTCTCAATAATTATCCATTATAGACTTCTTAAGTTGAAAATTAAGTGATTGAAATGTCTCTCAAATGTATTATAAATATTTTTTTCCATGATATTATTGTAATGAGTTATTTCAACTAAATAAATATGTGTACCTTAAGTTATATTACTAGTCCAAAATGTTCTCATTTTTATGTCCAAACTTGAAATTTTTATGTGACTTGTCATCATTTTTATAACCAAATCATTTTTTATATTTATAAGTGGCTGAAATAATGGGTCTATTATATTGTGTTGTCTTTTACCATGTCATTTACCACTATAACCCATATATTGTACATGTTTAAGTCTAAATACATATTTTTTCAATAATACTAATACTTTATCATTAATATTTTTTTCCACAGAAATCATTTGTCAATGGTTATTTGTACTTATCTTCACTTTTTATTTCCTTAGAATTTTTTTATTAAAATTTTGAAATTTAATAATGTTTAAGGGTTATATAATGAAATCTAATATTAGACACACTCATATTATATCTACATTCCCAAATGCTAGTGGGTGTAAAACTTACCTTAGCCAACTTATCATCTATGTTCTCAAATTAGTAATTATTTATTCATTATCTTCCTTAGGATTATTACATTAATAAAATTTAAATATTAACATTTATTCCATTGGAATAAATCATTTGGTTGGTATTATAGTTTGTTGAATTTTATTCAAGTGATCCATAATATTATCTTGAGGCTCAATCATTTTACTAAATATAAATGGTACATCATCTGTAGCATGTGCCCACACACACACACACATAACTCCCTTATGTATGAAATTCAAAAATATATTTAAATTTTATGTAAAATAACCTATATTATGGATCCATGATATTCCAATTAAAATAATATATCTGACATCATTACATATGACTCGACATTCTATGACTACAAGTTTGGGTCCAAGTGATATATTCAATGTAATTGCTCTAGACACCTTTCTTGATTGAAATTTAAAACCCTTTATGATCATTTCTAAGTTATCAAGAGCTTGTCTTCTAATGCCTAGCTTCAATAAAATTAACTTAGTCCAAATTTATAACCTTGAACCATTTTATAAAATTAATCTTTCAATCCATCTATTATTTATTTTAACTTTAATGTGAAAGGGAAACATTCAATCCATAATATATTTTGAAGGTATATAATCAATCTAAAAGGTTGATATTATTTAATATCAATTTTACATGTAGTTTCCTATAATGGTTTGTAAAGGATATCCTTGCAAACATTTGATCTTACAAGTAATTATAGGATCAATGTCTTCACTTCAGTGTTCTTATGTTGATTCACAATATCATATTTTTTTTGGCTATTTAGAGTTTAAGATTAGGATATTAAGGGATATTAATAATTATTTTATTGTTTTCATCATCTTAATATAGAAGATTATTAGGAGGGAAATTATTTTCTTTCCTTTATCCTTCATTTACATACTTTGGTTCACCCCATAATTTTTCAACATGTATTGGTCATTGATAATGGGAATTTTTATATGAGGATCTATATCTCTTATATAATTATCAAGGGTAATAAAACATGAACAAGAAGTGATGATAAAAATAAACTCCCCAATTAAATGGATGTAGTCTAATCACTCATGTACAACCTAACAAAGGTACTCCATGGGGAAACCACTTAGTTTTTTAATTATGTTACTTTCACCATTTTAAACCTATGGTCCATATAAGATTACAAGGATTCAACACTATATATGAAACACAAAACCATGTCTAATACTAATAAAAATAATTCACACTTTCTATAAATGAAATAACACTTTATGGAAATAAAATCACACTCATTGGAAGTAAATGACAAGAAGTAAATTAAATGAATTAAAATTATAGTAAAGTAAATAACATGAAATGAAATGCCAATATATATAGGAATCTTGCCACACAATATTTTAATTTAATAATTTAAAATGATTATACATATATGAAATCATGTATCATACATCAAAACTATTTCATATGAATTAAGGGATACACAAATAATAAAACATGAAATTAAACTAACAAATATAAAATTAAACTACTAGATCCATGCAAGTGGACCCTACATCATTTATATTAGAGCTATAGGATTTTAATTATATAAATCAGGCACACTTAAACATTCAACTATTTATCTAAAAAAAATAGGGAATGAGTCAAACAAATCTACTTCTCAAGATGTTAAATGATCCCAAAGTTGTTAAGAAACATTGGCCTAGGAGAAACCATCCTCAATATGGATCCAAAATAAATTTTGTGCCACTATGTATCACATATATTTAGAGATATCAATCACTTATTCAAAAAATGCCTAAAAATAGATAGTGATTATACCATTATGAGCATAAAGTATTTTATCTGAAGATGAAATATTTCTTATGTGTGGGATGAATGATCTAACTTGTTTGATCATAAACTAACTTCTTTAAAGAGATCATTATTTTTTTGTGAGTATGAATATTAAAATCTATGTGAACATATATCCTTTTCTCTAAATATCACACATTGTTTGATTTGGGTTAATGATCAACCTTGTGTGAAAATTGATCAAGATATGAGAAGAATAAATACTTTTCTCAAGATGCTAAGTAATTTATCTCCAATTTATCAAGGAATATTAGCCTAAGAGAAACCCTCCTCCATATGGATCTTGAAAAATTATCATGCCAATGAGTATCACATATATGTAGAGGTTTAAAAAGTGAATGATTTTTTTAACAAATGTTGAAAAAAACTAAAATAGATAATGTTTTTGTAGTTAAGACTAAATTATAAATTTTAATGCACCACTATATTCCTCTAAAAAAATGTATTTTCAAAAAAACCATTTTTAAATTATTTTGCCTATGAAAATTATTGAATATTAAATCATAAATAGTCTAGGTGGCATTTAAAAAATTGTGAATAACAAAGACAATAAGAAAAATATCCAAAATGAATAAATATCATTCTAAAGCTATAAAAATAATATGAATAGTGAAAAAAACATTAAATGTCACCATATGACCAACATATGGCATGCCAAATTTAGGTTACCAAAAATGGACCAAAACCTTGAGGGGTCATCTTAAAATACTGCCTGAGATAGAAAATGTCCAAACCTATAAAACATTGGTCCTATAAATCCAAAACATTTATTTTCATTTTTTATTCTATAAAATCTCTTAAAAAATAGAATTTGGTAAAAAATAATAATTTAGCATTAAAACATGTAAAAATTCCCTAATTGGCCTATTTTCAATCCTTCATTATTTTAACATTGTAGCTCCTATTTTTATGAAATGAAAATATAAAATAAATTTATTCAATGTTTTAGATTCAATGGTTTATAACTATCTATGATGCACTAAAATTGGTAAAACCATCAATATTGCTTTGATGCATATTTGACAAAAACCCACAAAATTGAAGAGATTATAATTTATAGATATAAAAAGCATGCATAAAATAAAGTAAATCTTAGGAAAGATCTAAAACCATATTTAATTTTGGAATGGGTTGAGGATGAATTAAATAAAGATTAAGACATCAGCAAAAATGCATGTATACCTTATAATATTATTGTAAAGAGACAAATATATGTCAAGATAAACTGACTACAAAATATATTAAAGCATAGATGTGAGCAGGGCCAATGTGCCCTCCTCACAAGAAGATTAAAATAATATTACAATGATCCTACCTTCATCCATTACCTCTATATTATTATTTAGATAAGTAATGAGGTTTAGGATAGGAGGGAATCTTATTTCTAGGGATATTATCTCAAAATAGACAAACCCTAGTCTTAGTATAAACACTAAAGATATATTATTATTTATAAATAACATATGTATAATTACATGTGGTTAGTGTGTGTTTAATATATAAATAATATAATTATAAGTTCATATTATACAATATAATATGTATGTCATAATTACACTAACATTCTTTGGGTGTGGGATACATAATTTTACATATTGTTTCATGTAATTTTTTTCTTAAATTTTAAAGAAAGAGAGAAAAGAAACTCGATATGGGTGTGGTTGAAAAACTTGTTTGTTTATGCATGCATTAAATCAGAAGAGTATTAATAACTCCTCTTTGGCTTGGGAGGATGACCTGTAGATAAGAAATCACTCAAAGAAATGGTTGATTAGTTAGGTAGGAAGCTGGATTTCCTAGCAAGATAGATCCAAAAAGTACATGACTTCCTTGGAGGCTATCAATATACCTTTTAAGACAATATAATGCTGATAGAAGAAGATTTCATAACATAAATGAAAGTACTTAGTTTATATTAAATAAATACTATTCAAAATAAATGCTTAGATTAACAATAAAACATTAAGGTGAATTCCAAACTATCAAAATATAGTTTAGGTATGGTCAAGTTGTTGTTTCTGGTCCGTATCATGATAGAAGTCAAGAAAATAGGGTTTTGCTTGAGGTTGAAGAGTGGTCAACACTTGCTTATTTTTAGTGTTTGATTTTACATAGTGACTGTTGGTGGTCAAGGTGATTATCGATGATCAGGATTGAAGGTGAAGGTGACCATCGATGGTTAGGATGATTGTCGATGATTACTATGGGTTTTTCACATCTTATTGATTCTACATAGAATAGGTTATGTATTGGTTATAAAAAAATTATGTAGGTTGTTGGAGGTTGGTTAGTGGTTTTGAGGGCTAGAGAGCCTCAAAGGTATCAAGGGTAAAGGTTTGGAACTCAAGTGGTTGAGAATGGTCAAGGGATGCTCGATAGAGACAAAATGTTTGGAGTTAAAAAACTATTAAAAATAAATACTTGAAACTTAAAACAATAAAAATATACTTAGGTTGTGGTTGATCATTGATAGCTTGGGGAAGTTCTACAGCTAGCTAAAGATGATTACTGATAAAGATATATCTACATAACAAGTTGATGATGACTGATGACTTTCTCCTGATGATTTATGCACCTCTTTTCTCTCCATCCTAGTTCTCCTCCTCTCTTCTCTTTATATAGGAAAAGAGGAGAGGCTCAATAAGATGTTAAATAAGAGGTTTAAGAGTTGATCTAAAATTAACTTGATCATGCATGAATTCATATATGGATATGGATAAGCTAATTCTAAAAAATTAAGGTAGATTGATGTGCATGTTGAATGTTTAGGTAATACACATTGATAGTCGATAGTCAAGGTTTCCCAAGGGTGATTATCGGTGGTTACCCTGATTATCAATAGTTAGGTCTTAAAGGAAAAAAAAGATGAAGACTAGGTTGAGCTAGTTTGTAAAACTAACTATAGATGAGCTTGGTTAGGCCAGATTAGTGTAGATTGGTCCTAAGAGGGTCCTAATTAGTCTAGTATTTTTTTTAACATTCAGAATCATATTGTGTATATTTTTGGAGTCTACATTTTCCCCCTTTTGTTGTGTGTCTTGTGTGAATGAGCTATAAAACAAAAATGGAGTATGGGTCAAATTTCTAATTACCTTGAGAGTAGGAGGAGGTGCTCCCCCTCAAATTAGGAGTTGATGAGGTGAAACTAAAATTAGATCAAGGTTTGATAAATGGTATATGGTGAGTCACAAAGTGGTGACATGAGGTTGGGAATTTGAAACACAAACTTACACACAAAATGTGACTAAGTGTGATTAGTCAAGATCATACAAAGACTAAAGTTGCCAATGTTGGTAGAAATAAGGGTTGGTACTAAGAATGATAATTGACAAGTGAATCGTGTGACCACCAATAGGTGTGGTGGTTGGGAACACTCATAAATATAAGCTTCCTAAACAATTTTTATGTTTTTGATGGGTATCCAAGGTAGGAAGTGCTCCTGAGGAAAACACTAATGGGTCATGTGTCATAGGTATCTGAGGTAGGAAGTGCTCTCAAAAAGACACAAGTAGGTCTAGCATGCATGAGGTGGCACAAAATTCAAAAGGGTCAACATGGAAATGTTGTCATTGTGGTCAAAAGACCAGGCAAAAAAGTCATCATAAAACATGTGCTAATTAGGCCAAAATGGACCAATGGTAAGATTACAAGGTGGTCAGGGTGGGTGGAGAAATTAGACTCTAGGGGTGGGTGTGGTTGGTGGAGAAAGGTGATCACTAATGGTTAGTTTAGGTAATGGTATGAAAATGGAAGGTTAGGTTGTGGAAGAAGGTGATATCCAGTGGTTAGCTTCTAAAGAAAGGTAATCTCCAATGGTTGGTGGTGTTCGAATTGGTTACCCAGTTTAGGGCACAACTTGGTTTGGTAAAAAGGTACCCATTTCCTAGTGAAATGGTACAAGGTGGGTAGATGGGGGCATTAATGAACTTAAAAAGGAAGACATACATTTTGACAAGTGGCTATGAAAGTAGAAGGAAGAGGCTAAATGCTCTGATTGGTAAAGACCATAATGGAAAGATGGGTGGGATTATGGACATAAACCCTTCATGCTTTGCTTTTTTGTTATTTATATGGTTAAAACAAGGTAACTTTGTCACATTATGTCAAGTAAGCTCAAAATCCATTGATTTGATAGAGGGTAAAGAGGGAGATGGGATAAAATGGAATCTTCTTGTGAGACTAGCATGCTTTCTTTGTAGGCTATGAAAGAGTCAGTATAAACAAGTATATGTGATATAAGGTTTAGATTGAATTATGTAAGAAGTCTACTTATGAGAGACAATTGCAGCTTTCTAAGATTATTGCTTTTATGAGAGCTAATTACAACTTTCAAAATTATTTTATTTTTGCTTATGGGTCTTTTTCTTATTTTGATTTTGTTTGGAGATTTAGGAAAGTTGATTGATGTGGAAATCTTCAAATAAAAATATAGATTTGAAAAATTCTTTACTTAGCCATCTTTCAAGGGAGTGGTCTAAGTTTATATGCTTAGTTCAAATGATTTTGATATCTATCTTTCAAGGGAGAATTCCACCTTATGTTTTTCAATTTTGAATAAGTTTTCAATAGTTGTCCTTCAAGGGAATAGTTTGTAAATGATAATACTGACCCATGATTTATTTTTGACTTTGATATTTATTGATATGGACTTACTTAAACATGTTTAAAGGGTTACTTTTATGAAGGTAAAACTAATATCACAAGAAGGTTTAATAGGTGAAAAGAGGTTTAGGTGAAAATGACCATGGGAATATATCCCAAAGAGGGATGGAAATTACCATGAGAATCATGCCATTGGTAGAGTCATGGTACCCACAGTTCAATATTAGGATATGATTGTGATAAATAATCACATGATTCATTTGTAGTCAATTTCCCTTAAAAATAGGCTAATGAATGTGGTTCAAAAGTAAGGGATGAGATTAAGTTAGATACAAGGTGACCAAGAACTTGGTTTAACAAAAGAACATGATGTGAATGTAAATCATTTAGGGGTTTAATTTTTAATATGCCCTAGATCCATGCTTGCATAAATGGCTGATGTTAATCAAGAAAGTATATGTCCCCCAATTACTTTCAAAAACTTGATGAGATGTGGAAAAGATTTGGGTTTATAAAAAAAGATGAGATTGGTTAGGTGATAGTTTGGTGGAGAAGGGTAATCTCCAATGGTTTTTTAGGTGGTAGAGAAGGGTACTATCTAATGGTTTATTGGGTGGTGGAGAATGGTAATCTCTAATGGTTTGGGGAGAAGGTGACTTTCAAATAGGTTGGGTGGTATCCAAATGAGTTGCCCCAATTTTTTATACAACTTAGTTTAGGTTGGGTTGATGGAGAAAGGTAATCTCCAAGAGTTTAGAGTTTATTGATTGATAGGTTGAGGTAAAAATGCCAATGGTTAGTTTGGTTAATTGTTAAGGTATGGTTTGGGTTGATAAATGGTTAAAGCCATATGGAGGGAAATTTTCCCTAGTTTACTCTTTCCATGGATGGTCAAAGATGGGAAAATGATCCCCAAGTGAGGTGTTGTTTAATAAGAGGGTTTAGGAAAGATCAAGATGTCTTCATTTGCCTCTCAAAGGTTGTTAGTTTTTAGTGGTTAGTAGGTCATGTTTGTATGTGGTGGTTTATGCAAGATCATCGTTATGGTGCTATGCTAGGGAAAACATTATTGGGCTAGATTTGAATAGGTTTGAGGTCCATAAATGATGTTGGGAACATCATCCTAAAATAGAGGTAGGGTGGTTAAGAGTTTTGAATTATCTCAATGAGGAAGCTTAGGTGAGTTGCGGGTATCTTGGATAAAAAGGTAACCAAGATTCAAGAAATCTTTAATGGAGGGTTGATGTTGATTTGTGTTGATAGATAAATTTCTTATGGTCAGATTAAATGTTAGGTTGATCATGATTTATAGGTTGGTTTGATTGATTAAGGGAGGTAGGATGGGTGCTAATTTAGATTGTTGGTTGGTTTTGCTTGTTTGTTTGGTAAGGTAAGGTGACAAAGATTTGAGCTTGTTTACAAGGGAATCGAACCAAAGACAATGTCATTAGGTAGATGAAAACTAGAAAATTATAAAGGAATTAAATGGGTTTGATTTTAATTGAGGTTGGGTTGGATTTAGTTATAGGTGAGGTATTTTAAGCTTGGGTTGGCTCTATTAAAAGGGGAAGTGGAAGAGGTGGGTTGGTTTCCTTAATGATGGTTTCAAAGGAAAGTTGAGAAGGCTCTTCTTGGTCAAAAAATGGGTGGTTTAAGGTTGATTCTTCCTTAGTGATGATTTAAAAAGGAAGTTGAAAAGGGTACACTTGGTTAACAAGTGGATCGGTTGAGGTTTTGATTATGGTTCCCCTAGTTATAGATGCACTAAGGACCAAATATAATGAAAGGACCTTATTGTGTTGAGGGATTTTGTAATGGGCTCGCATAATAATAAGTACAAAAAGAGGTTCAATGATTGATTTCTTCAAGATATTTAAGGACTGGTTTTGGGTAACACAAATAATATTGTTTGTAACCTCCTTTTGATCGATAAGGTTTTAGATAATCATCTTAAAAGACCCACATATATCTACCACATGTCCATTTATATGATGATATGTACAAAACTCACTCTCTATGAACCAAATGGGTTTTGGAAGAGAAAAATTGATGGGCTTTATTTGAGGGAGTCTAATGATATAAGCCCTTAAAATTTTGTAAAGGATCAAGGCATATGATTCGCCCAGTGGGGTATACTACCTAGGAAGAGGGTACACCAATGGCTCTTGAGGTTGTAAGCTAGTTGGTTGGTTTGGTAAAGTTAGTTGGTCAAATAAGTTTAGTTTATTTGATAAGTTTGAGTGATTTAATGGGTTGGTTATGCTTAATAAGGTTAGTAAGTTGAACAAATTTGGTCGATAGTTATTGGTTTGATTTGGTGAGGTTGGTTGGTTTAATAATATTGGTGGGTTGAAATAGTTTACTTGATTGGATAAGGTAGATAAGGTAGATTTGTTTGAGAGATTAGATAAGGTTGATGTATTTGATATATGATATATTTTATATGGTGGGTAGGTTTGATATGGTTAGGTGGTTCAAAAAGTTTGGTTAATTCAATATGGTAGGTTGATAGTTATGGGTTAGATTTGATGGGATTGATAAGGTTGATAAGGTTGGGAAAGTGGATATAATAGGTTGGATTAATAGGTTTGATAACATTGGTAAGGGTGATAAGATTTATTGGTTAGAAAATTTTGTTTGATAGTTGTTGGTTAGATTATTATTGGTTTGATTTGATGAGGTTGATAAAGTAGGTTGATAGTGGTTGGTTTGATAGTGGTTGGGTTGATAGTTGTTGGTGGTATGATTAGGAGGATAGACTAGGTCTTGAGTTTTATATAAATAAGGTTGTCACAAACGGGGTATAGTGATTGATATGATGGTTGAGGAAGGTAATAAAAAGTTTGATGTGGTTAAGGTATTTGATATGATGGTTGAGATGGGTAGCCCAAAGATTGGTGAGGTTGAGATATTTGAGGTGGGTAATGACAAGGGTCTAATAAGGGTTGAAAGGTTATTGGTTGGTTGAGGTGATGATCAAGTGGTTGTTGAAGGGTTTTCAATTGGTTTTAGTTTAGGTTGAAATGATTGCTAGAAAGGTTGGGTTGGTTATAAGTGAGGTTAGGTTGATTATATGTGAGGTTAGGTTGATTGTAGGTGAGGTCATGTTGGTTATAGGCATGGTTGGGTTGATTTTAGGTAAGGTTGGGTTGGTTGTAGGTAGATTTGGGGGTATAAGTGGATCTTGATGAAAGGTATAATTCTAAGGCAAGAGGGTTTTCTTCTAAGAGTCTAACGAGTTAGGATCTCCTGTAGAGAATATAGATGGGCTCCCCATTAAACAAGGCAATGAAGATGAGGCAAGTGAAGGTAAGATGGTATAAGGTTACTAAAAAGAGTGAGATTCCTCATAACTTAAACAAAGATAAAGCAAGAAAATGATCAAAGAAATTCAACACACACTAAGCATGTTAAATCTTGTGGTTAATTCTAATCTCACTTTTAGCTTATGGCTTAAGTTATAAGAAAGTCTGATAGAAGTTGGCTTGTAGATCAAGTACTATAGAAGCAGTCTATGATTGGTTTCAATTTATTTAGGTGCTTAAAAGAATATGTATTGGAATAAATACATGGCTTGGTATTGGGGCTTTCCCCCTCACTGCATGGTCCCACAGTGGTAAGAGTGTCAGGCACTTAGCCAATATATTGATATCCAGAGTTTATACTCAACCAGAGAGCTGAGTTGGTTCTCCCCTTGGTAATGACCTCCAAGTAGGATTACTAGGAAAGGGTAAGGTGATTACTAGTTGATGAAATCCTAGTTAGGCCCTGTCTCAAATTATTTTGATGTTTGATTGATAAAAGTGGTTTGGCTAGTGTGTGTAACAAAAGTGGTGCTACGATAAGATTATTGTGATTTAATTCAAAGTGAACTAGCATTAAAATCAAGTAATGGATGTATTTGATTTTAATCCCAAAATAAATTTCAATTTAAATTATGATCATAGATAGAGAGAAGAGCATACAAATACAAATAAAAATGTGAGTAAAGACTCTATGTCCCACTAGGTGTGATAAAATGTTTCATGTAATTTTTTGCTTAAATTATAAATAAAGAGAGAAAAGAAACTCAATACACATGTGGTTGAAAAACCTATTTGTTTGTGCTTGCATTGAATTAGAAGACTATGAAGAACACCTCTTTGGCTTGGGAGGATGATGTATAGATAAGAAATCACTCAAATAAATGATTGATTAGTTAGGTAGGAAGGTGGATTACCTATCAAGCTAGATCCAAGAAGTACACAACTTCCTTGGAGGCTATCAATCCACCTTTTAAGACAAGCTAATACTGATAGAAGAAGGTTGCATAGCATAAATGAAATTACTTAATTTAGGTTAAATAAATACTATTCTAAATAAATTCTTAGATTAACAAGATAACATTAAGGTGAATGCCAAACTATCAAAATATAGTTTAGGTATGGTCAAGTTGTTTCTGGTCTGTATCATGATAGAAGTCAAGAAAATAGGTTTTTTGTTGAGGTTGAGGAGTGGTTTCTACTTGCTAATTTTTAGTGTCTAATTTTATATAGTGACCGTCAATGGTTAGGGTGATTTTTGATGATTAGGATTGAAGGTGAAGGTGACCATTGGAGGTCAGGATGACAATCAATGGTTATTATGGGTTTTTCATAGATTATTAATTCTAGATAGAATAGGTTATGGGTTGGTTATAAAAAAAAAATTGTAGGTTTTTGGAGGTTGGTTAATGGTTTTGAGGGCTAGAGAGAGTCTCAAAGGTATTAAGTGTAAAGTTTTGGTACTCAGGTGGTTGAGAATGGTCAAGTGGTGCTCAATAGAGACAGGGTGTTTGGAGTTGCAAAACTATTAAAAGTAAATAACTAAAACTTAAAATAATAATAATAATAATATACTTATCTTATGGTTGATAATTTATAGCTTGGAGAAGTTATAGAGCTAGCTAAAGATGATTAATGATGAAGAGATACCTACATAATAAGCTGATGATGATTAATGACTTGCTCCTGATGATTTGTGCACCTCTTTTCTCTCCCCCTAGTTCTCCTCCTCTCTTCTCTTTATATGATTAAAGAGGAGAGGCTCAACAAGATGTTAAACAAGAGGTTAAAGACTTTATCTAAAATTAACTTGATCATGCATGAATTCACATATGGATATGGACAAGCTAATTATAAAAAAGCAAGGCAGAGTGATGTGCATGTTGAATGTTCAAGTGGTGCACCATGACCATTGATGGTCAAGGTTTCCTAAGGGTGACCGTTGATGGTTACCCTGACCATCTATGGTCAGGTCCCAAGGGAAAAATGGGTTGAAGGATTGATTTAGCCATTTTTAAAAATTGACTACGGATGAGCTTGGTTAGGCTAGATTGGTCCCAAGAGGATCAGGGGGTTTTTGAACATTCGAAATCACAGTGTGCATATTTATAGTATCTAGACATATCAATCACTAAGGAGAGAATACTCCACTAACACATACATTGTGTTTTTAGGTACTAATAACATTTTGGAATATAAATAATTTATTCCAAGACTTCAAGGAACACATTTATAAAAATTAAAATATATTTAAATTTATGGTGATTCTTAACTAGTGGCTAATCAAGTAACATGTAGATATCAAACCATAATTGATAATATTATTCCATATATATAATTATTATATATTTTTATTTCCCAATTTTACAAGTTTGAGATTGATGATATTCATAGAAAAAATAATATACATGTGTTTTTTTGGATTAGCGATCTTTATTGGAGTATTATTGATATAAATGACAATCATGTTATAATGATTATTAAGAGATTATAAAGATCTACCATTGATCTATAATTTTTTTGAAATTTTATATGTGTTGGCACTAAAAAGTGATACAAGACATTCATAGTGGTATTCATATGTTTTTAATTCTCTATAATAAAAATTCACTCCTACATATTTTTTAATAAATTATAGTAAGAAGCTATGAAGACATGTAATGAGATGTCATTATTGGAGGTGTATTTTTAGAGTGTATTTTGATGATAAAGTATTTATGTGTCTTGGATATGAAGTAACTAAAATTATATTACAAGAGGCTATTTATAATGATGTGGAGGGAATTTTAGTGGAAATTAAATTCCACACAAGTTGCTTAAAATTGGCTATTATCAAAATATTAAGAAACTTGGTTGGTATGAATATGCAAAAATATGTGGAAAAAATCCAAAGACATAGTAATATTACTCAAGATCCATATTAAGAGTTAAGACCTATGATGTCACCATGACCATTCTACATATGGTGATTTAATTTAGTCATAAATATTAAATTTCCCTCCTTAAAATATCATAAGTATATTATCACAAAAAAAAATTAAAATTAAAACAGTAAGTGAAGCTGTGGAATTAGAAATAGTCTCTCATGGAAGTAAGTTTTAATACCCATTACATGGATTCATTCATATTAAATTGTATCATATCCTCTAGATTTTATAACTATAATATGTAGACATATATGTAACACTACCACATTCTCAAAATATTTATATAATTTTATTCATTTGAAATTCCTTCAATTACATAAGTTGAAAACAATATGGAGTGAGTTACCTAATGAAATCATTAATACACCAAAAACAACATTAATTTTAAAATGTATATAAATTTGACAAACCTTTAAAATGATTTCATGTTGGATGAGATTCTTGTCATAAATTGAACCATTTGATTATCAATAGCTATGATCTTTATAACCTCAAAATTTATAATAGTATGGTTTCCCAAACTTACATGAAACTCTCATTATACTTAATCCAAAATTATAATGAATTTATATTTATCATGTTTCTTTGATGGATGTCACAAAAGATATTAAAAAAAAATTGAACTACAACATTGTGATCACAAAAATAATGTTATTAATCATCCCTAGGGTAACTCTAATAGTTTCCAACAAAAAAATCCAATCTTGCATGTTATTTTTTTTTTTTTTTTTTTTTGAAATTAAAAATAATGTGACATTCAAGGTACCTTTTATTCATTTATTATATTTATGGTATAGTTATTCATAACTGTCAACTCATTACAAACTAATGATGGGTAAAACCTATATAATATAGTCATCAAAGTTTTATTCCCAAAAATTTTATGGATCCAATTCAATGTTTATTTCCCAATAGTTATGTAATGCATTGTTAATAAAATAATATAAAACAATTATACCACATAGTAATGTAAATATTTATTAATAAGAATAGTATTCAGCTTTCCTAGAGAAAATTTGGTGTCATTGATAAAAAGTTAGAAATATTTTGGAAAGCATCACCATAAATTATAGCATGCTTATTTGTAACCATGAACATGTCTTTATTTAGGATTGTGCATCATATAAATAATTAATTTCCCATTAAAAAAACTTTATTACTACATAATATATTTATAGTCAAAATATAATTATGACATTCATACAATTTCACCTTGACATGTGTATCATCAAACATATTAATAGTATTTTATAAGATCAAAATGAATTGATTAATTATGTTCTTTGGATCTTAAAGATCAAAAACATGTGTTAAAACTTTTTAATAATTCTCTATACAATATAATTTTATTTTTTTTTTATAATACATCAATATACTAACTTGTAGTAGCTCAATTAATACATCACACACCCACCCATATCTATCATAATAAACTACAAAATCATTTTTTTAAAAATTAACTTCATCAAATATTGATCTATTTATTGATTAGTCCATTCTATGACTCATTATATCCACATATTGACCTTTTTACACCAATTAACCTGCCTTCTTAGATTGGGCATTGCATGTATTTTATGACTTATGGCTAGTCTAAAGTAGAATTTAGGTACTTATATCTTAGTATGTGTGAGTCTATGTTCTCATTTTTACCATTATGTTCTACATTTTGGCATGGTTAGTTATTTATTTTTGTATGTATAGAAGAGATAATATACTATAATTGAATGCCAAGATATTTAACAAAGTAAATTGATCCCTCAAAGTCGGCCTAGAGTGTGATGAAGATTTTTAGTAGAGCTTCAGTGTTTGATAGTAAAGTTATGGAGTTAGATAGTGAGAATAGAGTTTGAAAATAAAGCTCTAGAGTGTTATAAGTAGGTTCCAAAATGTATCACAAATTTTTGGAGTACATCAACAAAGATTCATAATCATTAAGTTATCATTCAAAGCTTGTCAAAGGTATTTTTTATGACATTGTGACATTTCAAAGATGTCTATGGGTCATTTATCTGATTCATGGATATACTTTTTATATCAATATATTTATATTATTTCATCTTATTGACATATCTTTAAAACACCATTGTATTTATAAAGGCATTTTTGGTTACTAGATATGAAACAAAGAAAAAAGGATGTAACCAACTTGCATCTATGCATGTGGTTTTGCATCCCTTCCTTTCTAACATTTCTCCATGGGATATGGGGTGTTGTAACAATTTTTTCTATCTTTTGAATAAGTTGGATCAAAATTATGACCCTGTTAGGCTATTAGTTTTCTTAATTTTGTTGGGATATTAGTTATAAAGCATGTGAGATTAAGATGGTGTACTTATATTATTCTAAAGGGAGTGAAGAATTTGTAAATTAGTAAATATCAGTAGAAGAAGTACTATAATAGCAAAAGATCTATGTTTTGTAATATTTTCATAAATTAATTAAGTTTTGAAAGTTCCTTAAAGATTGAGTTGATTCAAATCATGTCCAAGGGAAAGTAAGGGCCCACTCACCTAAGGAGATAGGGTTCAGGTATCTATTTTTGGTCATGTAATTTATTATATAATTTTGTTGATTGTGTTTATATTATAAAGTGTGGTGTGTTAACTTGTAACTCTCTTATGAGTTGTGTGAATTTACTTTATTGTTTATAAAATTTCTATCATTCTAATTTTCAAAATCAATTCCATCTTCAAGTAAATTCAATTATACAATCTAATTTACATGTGTTTTATTTTGATCAAAAAGAGTGGTTGATTATTAGCATTTTCCTTTAAGCAAGTGTGTTAATTTTAATATTTTGATTATGCAAAGTGTTTTTTTAAGCATTTAAATAGATTAAATTCTAGTTGATTAGATTAGATCCTTATAGTTGATCCATATAAAACCCCCAAAAAGAAATAACTATTGGAAACTAGTTGCACACTTTATTGCATACATATTTTAGACACCAATCTTGGTTTTAATGACATCAACCAAGGATTTGATTAAATAAATGGATTAATGAAACCAATAATTTTTGGATATGTTTTTGGGAATAATTTAGGTGTTATTAAGGTGTAAATCATAAGCTAACAAAGAAAAAATTCCTTGAATTCAACATAAATTTATGAGCAGGCCTAGAAATTCGTAGGAAAGATTCATTCTAAAGAAATCTCAAGAAGATACTATAAGTGCTCGAATAGAATATCACATAGATAAAGTGGATATATTATATTAAGCATTTAAAGATTATTTTGGAATTATTAGGAGAGACAAAGACTTAGCTCCACCTAAATCTTTAGATCATTATCTAGAGGTAGGTGTATCCCTCCAAAGAGAATTAAAGATAAAAAATGTTGTAAACCAAGGTAGTGAGCATCACTCAGGTAGCCTTAAGGCCACCTATAATAAATCACCACCCCATAGGAAAATTTTCTACAATAATTGTTGGTAATAAATGGGAAAGAACACAGGGATTGTATTGAATCCTAATAGAAATTCACATAATAAGGTAATCCATCTAAAATGACCTTCACTTATCTCACTGTACTAGAGGATTATGATAGGACCACCATGAAAAATATTTATCCATATATTCTACCCACATTTATGTAGAAACCTACTAAATATCCTCATTAGTTCCTCTTTGAATTCAAATTCCTATGTCAAACCAGTGACTATAGAACTGATAATCAGAAGTTAAAGTTGTTTCCTTCAACACTCAAGGAATTAGCCATGAGATTATTTATGGGTTTACAACCAAAATCCATAGCAACATAGAATTATATGTAAAATAAATTATTTTATAAATACCAATATTACTATAGAGTAAGGGACATTAAAGAAGATTTTTTAGAATAAAATAAAATGAGGATGAAAACTTAGAAGATTGCATTGACCATTTCCACTTCATTTATAGGAAATGTGGATATGAGTTAAGTAAGTATAAAATATTTTTTTATTAAAATTTATGAATAATGATTCTAAGTAATCACTAAACCTTATGGGGAAATGAGATAAACAATCTTGATATAAATGACATAACTAAGATGTGCAAGAATTACTCAGAAACTAGAGGGGGTGTTAGGAAGCTGAAATTAGGAAAGAATGGTACTGATTTAGGACAAAAAATGGAAGAATTTTCCAACCTCAAAAAAAAAATAGTGTAACTAAACACTACACTAGATGGCCTGCAATCCAAAGACAATGCTACTATAGAACCACTAGCCATGCATTTCTCTATGTGTAGGTTGAAGCATGCCCTATGAGATTTCCTTTTAGATAGGATAGATATGTGTGGGATTTGTGATGTAAATTATCATGATACCAATAATTGTGTCTTCAAACCTATCCTTAAAAACTAAATAAAATAATTAACCCAACCAATATAAGATCTCAATTACATATAAAGATAGGGAAACCAATTTTCACATAATCAAAATCAAAATGATTTTCATCTTAGAGATCCTTATAACCCATGGATGATTCCATGGGATGGGAAACCACATCCATAACCATGGGTACATCCATCATGTGGTACACAAGATTGGACACCATATCCATGAATGCCTCATCCCCACTAGAATCCTTAGATACCATAACCTAATCCTCAATCATGGGCAAAATAGCAATGGGTTCCCCAACATAGCTTTAATTATCAAAGGAAGTTTCCAAAAAAAAAAAAGTGTTGATGTCTCTACCTACCACTTAACCACCAAAAATAGAATAGTGGATCTACATCAACTACTTGCACAACCTATAAAAAATCTAAATAATATGCAAGTAGATCTTGTATAAGGAATTGAGAAAGAAAGTACCTTGGGAGTTGGTGTCATTGATTATGGAATTATATATTTGAGATCAGGTAAGACATTAATCAATCCTCCAATCACCATAATATAATTCTCAATGAGAAAATATACCCTCCTAAATAACAAACTAATGAGGAAAAAGAGAGACCTAAAGAAGAAACTATAATTCATGGATCCATACCATTTCCTGAAAGACTTAAAAATATATAAAATAAGGGTGAGTTTGATTTAGTCGAAGAGATGAGGAAATTGAACATTAAAATTTCATTGATTCAAGGTATAATGGATATTATATAAATTAATATAATAGTTAAGTGGATGTGCATAAATCTCCAAGTAGAAAAATACAATATCCTAATATAATACGTGTAGATGGAAAACTTGTTGATTTATTATCAACCAAGTTCCTTCTACCTAAGTATGGAGATCTTGAAAGTACTATTACTTATATAACCATAGGAAGAAATGAGATACCCAATGTACTTTTGGACTTATGATATTCCATCAATGTGATGATAATAGACACTTTAAAAGCCTTATCCATGACAGGGGTCCAACTTACTTATATAGTTCTACAAATGGTAGATTAGTTTATTGCCAAACCTAAAGGAACCATAAAATATGTCTCTACAAAAATTGATTCTTGGGAATATCCTATATATTTCATGACACTCCAACACAAAAGTAAAATTATTAGATATCCATTAATCTTAGGAAGACCATGGTTATCCACAGTTGTAGTAAGAATAGATTACAGGTCATGAGACATGACCATTTCTAATGGAATTATATCAAAATGGATTCATTTTTATCCAATTTTAAAGCCATCAAAAAATATTTTAGACCACTTGTTTAATTAACTTGAACAAGGTAATAATGTCGTCTCCTCATTATCCATGGTAACTATCAAAGACCACATGGAGGAGTTGGAAGATGAATTAATGAGGAGTTTATGAGAAACTAGGCTAGATTTAGAGTTAAAAAGTTAAGTATTAGAATCTATTATAACAACTCTATAATTCATTAGTAACACTTTGAAGTCTATTAGACTAGCTCTAAATCTCAACAGTGATGCTCTAGAGCTATCATACTAGCTCCAAAGTTCAATAATAAAGTTATAGAGTTAAATAGAATGGATCCAAAGTTTAGTCTATCCTCATAAAAATACCATCCATCTATTTCAAACCCTCCTAACATCACATATGACCACATAACCATTCACCATATCATTGTTAGGTGGGAAAAAATAGTTAGGACTCATTTTTTACATCTTCTCATTGTTCACTAGAAAAATTAATTTCACAAGGGAAGAAATTCTTTAAGGACATTACCACATTACATATGTTATTAAAACATACATTCCATATAAATTATCTAATTAGTGAGTTTATAAAAATAGATTCCATTTATCTAGAGACCAAGAAAATAACTATCCAACCAAGCAAAATATTAACTATAAATAGCTAGCTAAATGATGAATAGTAAGTTAAGGTGTTTGACATCTTAAGGAACCATATAAAAGCATTTTCATGGGATTATAGTGACTTGAGAGGTATCTATTTAAGTGTGTATACTCATCACATATATACTAAAAATATGAAACCAATCAAACAACCTCAAAGGAGGATTTATCAAACATTAAGGGGTATAGTCAAAACTAAGATAAACTTTTAGTTGTGGGATTCATTTATCTAATATCTGATAGTTAATGGGCATAACCACTTTTCATTATCCAAAATATGGATGGAATATGGAGGATGTGCATAGAACATAGATAAATTAATAAATCCACCATGAGAGACTGCTTTCCCTTGCCTTTCATACATAAAATGTTGGATAACTTAGCTAGGAAAAAGTTCTTCTCTTTCTTAGATAGGTTTAGTGGTTATGATAAGATAAGGGTATCCCAAAAAGACTAGGACAAGACAAAATTTACATGACCTTGGGGGACATTTACTTATAGAGTGTTTCCTTTTTACTTTTGTAATGCACCTACCACCTTTTAAATCATAGTTTTGGCCATCTTTGTGGATCTAACCATTGAATGTGTAGAGCTATATATGGATGACTTTACTATGCATGGTAAATATTTTGATGAATATTTAAAAAATATAAACAAAGTGTTAACAAGGTGTGAGTAACATCAAATATCCTTGAGCCATGTGATATGCATAATGATGGAATATCAAGTAATTTTTCTTGGTCATCACATTTTAACACAAGGGATACAAGTGGATCCTAAAAAGATAGAAGCCATTGTTGACCTAACTACTCCTAAAAACCAAACATGTATCAAAAGTTTTTTGGGACATGTAGGTTGCTATAGACATTTCATAGAGGAATTTATTAATATAGTTGAACCCATGTCCTATTTGATTACCAAAGATAGTCAATTTTTATGGATAGACTAATATTAGCATGCTTTTGAAGAAACTAAAGCCAAACTGATCTTTACCCCAATATTGAGAGGATTTAATTGGAAACAACCATTCCACACTCATACAGATGATTCTAAAAATGCCTTGGGGGTAGTATTGTATAAAAAATATGAATAAGGAAAGATATATTAAATTTATTACATCAATAAGAACCTTACCCCCACAATAATAAACTACACACCTAATGAAAAATAATTCATAGCTATTATTTATGCAATGAACAAATTCAAGCATTATTTCACTAGTTACAAAACCTTTTTCTATACAATAACTTAGCCATAAGGTACCTCATGAATAAACCAATGGTAGGAGGTAGGATCATTATATGGTTACTACCTTTTCAAGAATTTGAAATTACCATTATTTATAAGCCTATAAAGTTTAATTTGGTTGTTGAATTTATATCTAGATTGAATGTTTTAGGTGAAGGAGAACCAGTGGAGGATAGTTTTACTAATGAGTATCTATTCATGGTGCTAGGACAATCACTATGGTTTGTTGATATAGAAATATACTTAGCTACAAGTAATTTTCTTTATAATTTTATATATAAGGGAATAAAACATCTAGTTAGAGATAGTTCATGTTTTAAATGGATTAATGATATATTGTTTAAGTGTGGACCTAACCATGTGATTCATACGTGTGTAAGAAAAGATGAGACTTATGACATCATAAGAGATTGTCATGATGAAACTAGAGGAGTCCATTAATTACCCAAGAGGACTATCCATAAGATCCTTAAGGATATATACTATTTTCCCTCACTTCATAAGAATGTGAATAAATATATATGGCAATGTGATCCTTTCCAAAGGATGGGTAAACCTAGACTGTCTGATGAGATGCCTCTCCATTCTCAAGTGATTTTGGAATCATTTGAGAAATTTGAGATGGATTTTATTGGGCCTATTGATCAACCATCCAAAATAAATGAGTACTTACTTATGTGCATAGACTATGTCATGAAATGGGATGAGGTTCAATCTCTCTCATTTTGAAGAGAAGAATCAGTTACTAATTTCTTGTACTACAAGATTATGTAGAGGTTTGGAGCACCAAGGTAAATATTATATGATCAAGGACCATAGTTCATTTCCAACATGATACAATATTTCATTGGACATTTTTCATATCAACCATAGGAAATCATCACCCTATCAGTGATAAGCAAATGGATAAGTATAGGTCATCAAGAAAGAATTTAAAAATATTCTAACCAAGATAATCAATAGTAACATGAAAGATTGGGTAGAAAATATATCTAAATTAGTATGGGCATACAAAACCACATGGAAAACAAACATAATATTCTCACCATATGAGTTGGTGTTTGGTAATAATCCTATAATTCTTATTGAGTTTGAATTGCAAACTTCAAGGATAAAATTAGAGGTAGGAATAAATATTGATGAGAAACAAAAGGAAATAATTTTACATCTTAATGAGTTAGATGAGATGAGAATGGAATCCTTGTAGTATATATATATTATTTATCACCAAAGGAAACAATATCATGATACTCATATCAAAGGAAGAAGGTTCAAAGAAGGAGATTGGGCACTATTGTTTGATTCTAAGTTTTAACACTTCAAAAGGAAATTGAGAACTAGATGGTTGGGACCATTTAAAATTTAAAATATCTTAGATAATAGTTTATTAAAAAAAATTCCCATAAATATAAATAAAAAAACTCTTATGTTCAATGGACATAGGCTAAGACTTTACCAAAAGCCTCCAACCAAGGAGAATTTCATTCAATGAATTCAATCTCAACATGAGTTTAGTTACATGAATAAACTCAATTATTTCATGGTTAATAATGGATGAGGTTTGAAATTTAATAAATGAGAAGGATTGAAAACTTGTAAATGTAAGTCCTCCTCCCAAAAAAAAATATTAAAAAAAAAAAAAAAAAAGAGAAGTTAAAAACTAGTAATGGTAGCTTCTCAAGGAACAAAGGAATAAAAAATGGTGCTTGTACTTTTTGTGTATATGTTCTTAACTAATCTATGTCATCTATCCATGGAAAGATATGTGACATTCTAATAATTAGGGGAAACACCACAAAAAAAAGGTATTTTGTATTTTATTTTTCTATCTAGGATTAATCTTAGGTTGTACAAATGTATGCTTATTCATCTTTGGAAGCAAGGTTACCCAATAAGGGAAGGTTTCCCAAAACAAGAATAATATGAAAAAAAGGGGTTATTTCCAAAAAGGAAGGTGTCATTTATAAGAAGGATACTACATATAAAAATGTAAAAACATTGAAAAATATTACATGTTGTCAGTAACATGATATAAGTGTTAATGAATGGAAAGAAAGGCATCATTAAAAGTCATCATTATAGCTATCAAACTCGATAGATTTTTAAAATGTTTTTGGGGGATAATGAAACATGATAAAGGATAAAATTACACCCCAAAATATAAATACAAACATCCCATACTTGTAAATGATTACTTCCACCCAATAATGGTCACATCCTACCAAATTCATGAGCTTCAGCTAAATCCTAGAGATTATTACAATTAAATTGGGATAAATGTTTCATGTGCCAAAATTGATTCAAAGGATAAAAATAACTTGTAATCCCTCATTTTAATCTAAATTTTTACTTCATCCTCACCATATTCTATTCTTGAATCCAAAATCCCTTTATATTTTCTCATCGTGGGTGAAAAAAAATCCGACCCTAAGTCTATGAATTTATTGCTTGAAGATGAGGTAATAGCTACTGTGTTTGAATAAGTGAAGGATTTTACCACAAATTTTGAATAAAACTAAACCATGGTGAATGGAATAAATATTATAGTGACTAATCAAGCTATTAGTGAGTTATCAAGCATTCCAAATGAAGGCATGATAATTATAGGTAGGTCTTCTTTTAATGAGTTTATCAAGATATTTAATGAATATAGGTAACCAACTCTTGAGGTTATTTTTAGTCCTCAATGGGTAGCGAAAGGCATTAGAATGGAAATATTACCTAAATCATGGAAAATAAATAACTTTTAGGTAATAAAATATCTAACATATGATGGGAAATATGGTTCACTGGATTGTGATTCTATGAAACTTATCATTCATTTAAGGTAGGGGTTACACAAACCTAAGCGTAGAGTGAATTTTCCTATGTATCTTTTTGGAACCATGAAAGTTATAGACTTGAAACAAAAAAAAAACCTTCAAATGACATAATTTGCTCATTCAACACATATTTAAGCACCATTTCCTCAAACAACCAAGGGGAGAAGTTGCTTTGGAAATATTCTTGAAGAACAAAATGAAGAAGTCACCTAAAGCAAAAATAAGATCTATCTATGTGTCCACTACACCAAAGTTAATATCAAAAGTGGGAACTTCCAAAGGGGACAACTCTAGAAACAATATAAAAGAAGAAATGGAGGCCAAAAGTTTCAAACAAAATATCTGAGGTTACTCTAGATCCAACTATGAAGATAATATAAAGGATAAAATTTAGGCCTAGGATTACAAAATCTAGCTATGTAGTTACTCCAGATTTAGCTAGTACTCAAGAACCCATAGTCATTTTTTAAGAAGAGAGATAATTAATAAATAATATTACACAAATAATTAAAATAATATCCTCTTGAAGAAAGAGATAAATTCCATAGGAAGATCAAAGTCATACAGTAAATCCAAGAAGGAGAAGAAGATTAATCCTGTAGGAAGATTATTACTTAGAGAGAGGTGCAACTAAGATACTAGGGAGTTTGAGATTAAAAAAACCCTATTAGAATCCCAAATATATAATTGGAACCTATAATTAAAAATTTATAATAAGAGCCTATAGTTAAAGAAGATAAAGTAAAAGACAAGACTGTAGACATGTAAATAGAGACAATGCATGAAAAATCTAGGGAAGACATTTTGGAAGGAATTGAAGATCAGACCACCATGGTAGAATACTTTGAAGAGGCTAGAGTAAAATTTTATCCACATTAATTTCCTTATCCTTAGTAAAAAAAACCACTTCTTGACAAAGGAAAAGCTCTAATGGAAGAAGAAGAAGAAAAGATCCATTCCTCTAGTTCAAATGAAGAAATAGAGATACAAAAGCCATTTTTATTTCCAAAGTTGAAGATATTATGAAGCAGTAAGTAGAGAAAATTTCCTTCCTAAAACTGAAATTAAAAGGTAGGGAAAATATTATTTCCTCTTTAAAAAAAGAATTTGAATAATTCAAAACTTAATCTATGTAAAAATACAATGAGATAAAGGTATTTAAAGAAAATGTAGTTTATTTACAAGTATTAATGGACCAAAATGTTCAAACACATCCTAAATAATAAATAAAAGAAGTTCAAACCTTGTTGTCTTCAAAATATGACATGTCCATTTACGATAAGACATGTATAGAATTTATAGAAATCAAGGTAGAAAATAAAAGGCTTAGAGAAGAAAATAGGAATTTGAAAGAGGAGTGTGAGGGAGCAAATCAACAAACTTAGCAAGCTAAGGCATCATTTCAAATAGCTTGTGAGATAGGTGAAAAACTTATGGATTATAGGATACCCTCCTCTACCTATATCATTTTTCTCTAAGAATAATTATATTGATGGAAATTGTTGAGAATATATTAATGGGTGAAAAACTATGAAATAATAGATGAAAACAAATTTCTAGAAATCGTTGTAAATAGTAATCTAGACCATCAGGTTTGTTATGTGAATTATATTTATGTGATTTTATTCTAAGGAATAGGTATGGATTCTTGATTAATCTTTTCATAGGAGACATCAGCTCAAATATCTCATTTATACCTTTAGAAATTAAATTTCATGGAAGCAAATAATCAATGAGTATTTTTATAAATCAAGGACACTAAGAATCTACATGAGACATCAAAGTGATAGTGAACCTATATTTTTACAAGCATTAAAAATTCAAAACTTTTGGTACATGTGAAATAAGTACTTATTGAATCTATAACGAAACATTTCATATTTTGATAGATTCACTCAGTACCATTTTCAAGATATTGTATTGGCATGTATGAAATGATGGGATACATTAAACATCCCTTTAAAGGTAATGTAAGTGATATCTCCCACTAATATTCAATGGTTTATCTACAAGTCTAGGGATATTATACATATAATCTCATAAGTCATCAACCAAGGAGAAAATAAACCTTGGATTGGTATGAAATTTATACCAACACTCCTCTTCATCCCTATGTGACCTTGGTAAAATACATCACCACACTCCTCTAAGTAGTGTAAGAGATGGATTAAATTTTTTATTTAAGATATGGGATTCATGCATAAAACTAAGGATAACTTGGGAACTCACTATGATATTTATGATCTCAGTTAGAAGTTGGAGTAAATAGTATTCAACTATGAGAAAAAGAGGAATGTAGTCTGCAAGAGAACTTACAAAAGTTAAAGTGTGGGGGAAATGATGAGTCCATTTTATGACTCATTATATCCACATATTGACCCTATTACACCTGTTAACCTACCTTATTATATTATACATTGTAATAATTTAATGAATTATGGCTAGTCTGAAGTATAATATAGGTACTTATATCTTAGTTAGTATGTGTGAGGCTATGTTATCATTTTTACCATTATGTTCTAAATTTTGGCATGGTTATTTCTCCATTTTTGCATACATAGAAGAGATAATATACTATAATTGAATTCTAATATTTTTTTAAATTAAATTTATCCTTCAAGGCAATCCTAGAGTGTGATGAAACTTTTTATCAAATTTCTAGAGTTTGACAATGAGCTCCAGTGTTTGAAATTAAAGATCCAAATACATATATCCAAGTTTTAGAATATATCACAATGCTCCATATTACATAAAAATATATTTAGAATCATTCCAACCATCATTCAAGTATTGTCAAAGTCATTTTTGATGACATTGCAATATTCCAAATATGTCTATGGATCATTTCTATGAGTTATAGACAAACTTATTTCTTATAGCATTATATTTATAGTATTTTCTCTTAAAAACACATCTTTAAAAAACCATTGTATTTATAAAGGTGTTTTGGGGTAATAGATCTAAAAAAAAGATAAAATGATATAACCAACTTGAAATTATACATGCAGTTTCACCTCCCTTCAATGTTTCTCCTTTGGACGTGGGGAGTTTTAATGCCTTTTTTATTTTGTAAGTTAGATCATTGTTCTAATCCTATTAGGATATTAGTTTGTTTAAGTAATTTTGGATATCAATTATAAAGTTTGGAGAATAAGATAGTGTATTCTTGTTATTCTAAAGGGATAGAATAATTTGGGAATTAATGAATGTCAACAATATAAGTATTATAGCACTAGTAGATCTATTTTTTGTAATCTTTTCATAAATTAATGAAGTTTTACAATTTTCTTAAATACTACGTTGATTCAAATATTTTCCAAAGGAGATCAAGGCCTAATCACCAAAGGATCTAGGATTCATGTTGGTGTTTATTTGTGTTCATGTCATTATTATTTAATTCTATTAATGGTGTTTATATTGAAAAGTGTGGTGTGTTAACCTATAGGTCTCTTTTGAGTTATATGTGAATTTACTTTACTATTTAAAAAATTCATATCATTTTGATTTTCAAAATAAATTACATATTCAAGTAAATTGAATTATGTAATCCTAAACTCAATTTTTCAATCTAATTTAAGTGTGTTTTCTTTTGATTAGCAAGTGTGTTTGATTATCAACATTTTCCTTTAAGCAAGTGTGTTACTTTGAGTATTCTAATTCTACAAAGTGTATTTTTTTTAATCATTTAGATATATTCAATTCTTGTTGATTATATAATATATTTAGAGTTAGTTGATCCATATGAAACCCCCCAAAAAGACACAATTATTAGCAACTAACTACACACCTTATTGCATACAACCTTTGGACACTGTCCTTGGTTTTAGTGGCATCAACCAAGGAATTGATTAAATGAATGGATTAATGACACTATAATTTATTTTCTCATATGAATCAACCATAAAATAAGCACACATATTTACATCCTTTAACACCCATTACAACACCTTCTATTTTTTACCAACCCATATTTATTTCTTTAGCTTAAATAACCCATAAGTTAAGTTCCTCACAAACTAAGGTTATATTACCCCTATCAGGCACTCCATGAGTGTCAATGAATTTTAATTATGTAAATTTATTATGGGACATTATTGATTTATAAAACACCAAAGCTAAGTTATGAGGCCTAAAGTCACTATAGATCTCATGTATAATGATTGATAAATATCTTTCCAAAAAATTATTAAATTACATATGCACATATTTAATTTTAGATACTTATTAATAATTATTACTTATATAGTCCCCAATTGCACCAATAATTTCATTTCCATCCACATCATCAAATAATTTTTGAGAGAATTATGACCCTATGTTCATATGTAACTATTTTCCCTCCATGATTTTATGATAATACCATCCATGCACTTCCTTTATGTTTATAAATTCATTTCTTGATCATCTAAATTTTGAATTTATAATATTATACTTCACATTTTATTTAGCTACATCATTTTTTAATTTTTTTTGGTCACTTCCAACATTAGATTAAATACCTTTAATTTGCATTTATGGTTGAGTAAGTTGATTAATTGTATTTTCTTGAATTTCACTATGTATTATGGTTTTTTTACTTCTAAATGTGCATCAGTGGTATTTTTTGAAAATATAGTAATGAATGATATGGACCCTAAAGGTGCATATTTTGATTCATTTTTTCTAAATGAACATAACCACGACTTGTGGAGTTTTCAAATTTTGTTGACGTGTATTGTAATTTATTCCAAAATATTCTACTACGCATATCCTATATCACATATATGCATATGTTTGGCTAACTTGTGGCTAAAGTGACTTTTTAATTTATAATATCACAACTCTTTATGTTGAAATAACCATAACATAAATAGGGCATATATAGGAGGAAGTGGTTAGTACTCTAGGATCATATTGAAAAATATGATTTTATTGCATGGTTTTAGAGGTTACCACCTAGAAGTACCTTAGTCTTATATTTATAATATTATATTATGGTGTAGACATTTGGTGTGGATATAATTTTTTCTACTCTTATTATTATGATCAAAAAATTTTCATTTTCTCTTGATATTGATATTTACATTATTTTTTTTAAATTATCTTGATCTATATAGGTAATGTAATTATAAGAGGTAAAAAAATATTCTATTTAGACAAGGTTATATGATGCACATTTTCATATCTAGCATAGTTATTAATCTATGGTAAAAATGATTGATAAACACATCATGTGCTATTAAAAAAATATCCATTAATGCAGTATTTTTTAATGTTTTTTTCAAAAAACAATTTTTTTTGACACCCTTATAATATCAATCATTGTATTTATCCTAATGATATAATCCTATTGGTATAAGCCTTCATTAATTTTATTTTTTTTATATTTTTCTCTTTATAAATGACAGCCATTGGATTCATCGTGAAGAGATGACCTCAATGACATAAACCTTTTATACACATTTTTAACTTGTAAAACCTAATCCTAAATATAGATTCCTAAACCTTATAATGTATACATACTAGTCCTTAAAATAAATTCCCCAAAAAATGGATAGCCACTCCAAAACAATTCCTAACAAGGAATAAATGAAGTGGTCAACTTTTGATATATGGATTTCTAGATTGGTTACCCAACTTTAGGTAAAAGTCTTAAGCATATCTAAAAAAGAAGATTTGAATGAAGTCAAAATTGACTTGGACAAAATATATAGATATCTGAGTAGCAACAATGTGAAAATAAAGAATATCAATATGAACTTAACTACTATTAAAATATTTACACAATCCAAAATTTCTCTACTAGAAAAATTGAGTTCTAGCTAAAAGAATCTAAGTTCACATATAGGTTCATTTAATATGTGATTGAAAGTGGACATGTGTAAGTTAAATAGAAAGGATACAATACGTTAGATTAACCAAATGGTTATTTTTCATTTACATTAAAAACCATGTGAAATAATATGGTAATGGCATCTTTGTACTTTGAATCAAAATAATTCATTTGGTATATATGGTTATATGCTCAAAATGAAAACAATGGCCTTAATTTTACTTGTTTAGTGTTTAATGATGAAATACATATATAATATTATAATATTGTAATAAATAAATACTTTATTGATAGGAATTGTTAGGGATTATATTCAATAATTCTAGAGCTTGACCTTGTGTGTGTAGAATATCACATAAGAAAATCATAACAACCTTTTCTTGGTTGGGCTCAAGAATAGTATCCAACTTAATGTTTTCATGTTTAATCAAAGTTAAATATTATATTCAATGATTTTTTAATGTTGGGTAGAGGAAATATATCTAGTCAAATGATGGGCATTCACAACAGTAGATATTTCATTATGATAGCAAAATCATTACATCAGCCTACCAAATTGAACCCTCCATAAGTTAAAGAGAAAAAATAGAAGTTTTATGATTAAAATGTGATATAAAATACCATACAAGACATAAATATAATGATAATATTGTTTTATACATTTAAGGTTCCAATATTAAAAAGAGAATGAATAAGTAGAAAGTATGTTAAATATGAGGTGGAGGAGGAATCATGAGATATCCAACCCACTAACTTGTGCCATAAAGTTATAGGTATCAGTACCCAAAAAACCCTTAATTTAGTGTGTTTATAAATAAATAAATGGTGACCATTTTTATTAAATCAAGGAGTACAAAACTTCATCATCAATAATATGGTGACATGTTCAAACATTTTTTTATTTAGATTCAAAATTATAGGTCATGATTGTAGAAGGTAAAAAAGTTATTTATTTATGGAAATTCCATCATATAAAAATTACCATGGGGTATTAAGTCCTATAATATCATATTTTTATATTCCTATGGGTGCGGAAGACATCATTTTGGGATTCCAATGTCTCACAAGCTTGGGAACAATAGACATGAACTTTCAAAAGTTTTTCACTCATTTCCATTCTAAAGGTAAGACATCTAAATTGCATAGATTGCATTCATAGTATCAAAAACTATATATCTCTCATCAAATGGAAAAAGGTTCACAAAATAAAAGTTTTCCTTAGAAGTAAAACCAACAAAGATGTCTACATAACTAGACTAACAAAAGATTGTTGATAACAAATAGGTCATTTATTTAGAAAAACCAAAGGAATACCACCAAAAAAATAAAATTATCATGAAATTTTAATATTAATATGGAGTTAATTACTCAAAAAAACACCATATAAGTACCCATTTGTCCAAAATAATGAGACAAAATATAGTGCAAAAGATATTGGAGGCAAGTATTATTAGACATAGTCAAAGTGCATATTCATTCCTAGTGGTAATGATAAATAATATGTATGATGCCCACATTATGTGCCTTTAATACTAATAACTCAAAAAATACACCATCAAATATAATCTCCCTTTTTGATAAATTAATTATTATATATATGAGTTATAGGTGATGTTTAGTTTACAAAACTATATCTTTGTTTGGATTACCATAAAATTTGGACCAAAGATTAATATTTACATAAGATAAATTTCAAAACTCATGAGGTCCATTATAAATTTTTGGTTTTTCCTATTGGTATCACAAATACACCATCCACATTTTATAGTTTTAAGATAGTTGTCTTTAGGTATTTTACACAATTTGTTTTGATATTTTTGATGACATCCTAATAGACATTAAGACATGGGAAACATACTTGAAAAATTTGAATTAAGTGTTGGTAACTCTATAAATACATCAAATTTATGAAAATCCTTCCAAGAGTGATTTTGTAGTACATGATAGTGGATTAATTGGGTTAAATTATTTTTCATTAAGGAATAAAATTAAACAATGACAAGATCAAGGCCACAATAAGAATGGTAAGTTTTAAAAACCCACAAGAACCTTTGGGGCTTCTTAGGTTTGATAGGTTACTATCATAATTTTTTTAAATTATCGTATCATAGCATCACCACTCACATATTTTTTGAAGAATTATTATTTACACTAGAATAATTTACCACCAAAGAATTTCAGAATTTGAAGGAGGCCATGTGCACAACTTTAGTTTTGGATACCATAGCATTTTGAAAGACTTTAAAAGTTTAATGTGATGCATTAGGGTATGGAATGGGGACATTATTCTTGAAATAAGGATAACCCATTAAAATTTAAAGTCATCATATCAAAGGAAAACAAAAACTAAAGCCAATTTCTAATAAGGATATAATGGTTATTATTCATGAAGTGAAATGATGGAGAATTTTTCTAATGGGTAGACATTTTCTCTGAATAAAATTCAAGATAGTCTAAAATACTTCATGGAACATAGGTTTTTATCTAAAGAAAAACAAAACTACATGACCAAAAATTTGAGATATGACATTCAAATCATATATAATAAAATAAAGGATAATTTTTTGATATATGTATGATATTGGAGGACTAAGTCAATAGAGACACTATTATATGCAATGCCCATATGGTAGGTAGATTCAGTGGTTCATGCAAGATCCAAATGAGATACTGACACTGATACATATATTATAATTCAATACCTATATAAAATTATAGTGTCTCAAAAAAAATTATGTAAATGTAATTCCCTATGGTATAAATTAATCGTGTACCTATGTCATAATTATAACCTTAAGTAAGCACTAGGTTATTATGGAACTCTATTCATCTCCAATAGGGTCAATTTGGATTCTCTAAAATTGATCTTAAAATCAAGAAATATTTTTCTTGGGAAGGACTCAAGGGGGATGTCCAAAATTATATATCCAAATTCATAATGTGTTATAAAAACAAGAGTCATATAATTAATACCTCATGTATATTGTAACCCTTATCTACTCCTATCTAAATGTGGGATGAGGCTTCCATGGATTTTATAAAAAGGTTGCCTAGGTCAGAATAGAAAAATTTCATCATGTTAGTTATGGCTAGGGTCACACAATAATTCCCTTTTTTTACCTTTCCACATTCATATTTAGTAATTTCAATACCATATCTTTTTTTTAATATAATTTATAACCTACATCGGTCCTCTAAGGTTATAATAATTGATTATGGTCATATCTTTACCATTAATTTTTGGAATAATTTATTCTCATGTTTGGGTGATCAATTTTATCATAGATGATCATATAATACCAAATATAATGAGTAAAAAATGTCTATAGTGTTATTTCTCTATTTTTCAATAGATAAATAAGAGAAATGGGTTCATCAAATTTCATTAGCAGAATGGCGGTGTAACACTTCATTCTATACCTCATCTAGAATATATCCATTCTTTACACTATGTGGGTACAAATAAAATCCATCGTTTAATAATTGAGATTAAAAACCAAAGCTTTAGGATATTTAGTAAAACATTACACAATAATAGGTATTATCTAGTCTAAGATAGAACTTGAAAATGGCACAAAACCAAATGAAGTAGAAATAAAATTAGAACCATATCAAAATACATTTTTAAGTGGATGATTAAACATTTTTTCACTTCAAACCATGAAATAAAATTTAATTGAAATAAAAAATGACGTAAAAATTTATTTTAAATATTATGACCCCTATCATATATTGTATAAAATCAACAGTGTCACATGTAAGCTAGAGTACCTCAATCTACAAGCATACATATGGTATTTCATGTCTCCTACTTGAATAAGATAATTTTTTAGAGAGTATCTACCTAAACTAAGTTAATAGAGATATATTTTGAATATGTAATACTAAGGAGTGTGATCAACCTAAATAATACGACCAGGAAGATGTAGCATGGGAGGATGAACCATTAACTTATGGAAGTCGATTGATACACCTTTAACTTATAACATGTATAAAAATATGTTTGATTGACTTGTGTATAACTTAAAATTTTACCTTTGCATATTATAATTATATATATTTTCATATTGTTATTGGGGTCTATCTATGGAGTAACCAATACCTAGGTAGGTTATATGTAGGAGGTAATGGTTCTTACTTGAGGATAATATTAATAATTATATTTGTATACCATGGTTGTGGACATGTCCCCTCAAAGTGGCTTTGTATTACATTTATAGTATTTTTATTTATTATCAACATTTTACATGGATCTTATTTACTCTTCCCTTTTATTACAATCTATTTTATTTTAATATTCTCTTGATATTTATATTTACATAATTTTTGTGAATTGGAATGTTATATATAATTAATTTCATTACAAATTATACAACAAAATGATGATTTTTTCTATTCTCTATTTACCAAGTATAATTTGTGTTGTTCACGTTTTAAATTTAAGATAAAGTTGATTATTGTGAACATGCATTGCATCTATCCCATGGAATGAACTTGATTAAGATTATTTATTTATAGTGTGACTTTTTGCAAATTTTCCATTGAAATAAATAAATGGAAATAAACTTAACATCCAACTTGATTTTGAGAAACACCCATGGTTTTAATTTAATGACTTGCCATAAAAGGGAGTTTGACTGTAAGCCACATTGAATGGGGTTTGATGTATTTTTTAATTTATAAAAGTATTCCCAAAAATAAATATTCAATTGTAATACATTAACCTATAATTAAAAGAGTTTTTTTTTGTGTTGCTCATGTTTCTTGATAATGAAAAATAAATGTTGATTGCATACTAATTATATATCTCAAAAATCATCCAAAAATTAAAATATAATTTTGGGAAATGTTTATAACACCCAAATGGAATGAAATATTTAAATATAGAGTGATTTTAATTTCACTCAAGCCATATAATATCATACACTACAACTTATTCACTCCAATGAAATTAATAACAAGGGTTTTTTTTCCTAAAATCCATGAGATTGAAAAACCTACCTTATAATCTATTTAAAACTTATTTTATGTTAAGACATCAAAATACATTTAGTTTAAGACATCAAAGTCCATTCAAAATGACAAAGCATCAAATAAAAAATAAAAAACATGTGATGTTTTTCTATAAGATATGATTGGAAATTAGAAAATTTATAAACAAATTATTCTCACTTTAATATTTTTAAAAATAAATATGGTTTCACAAAATTTTTACATGGATCTTATGCATGTTGATAAGTGAAAAATTTGAGTGAATATGTGCTAATTGTGTGAAGTGACCAATGAATGATAAACACAACTCAAAATGACATTAATATACTAATAAATATACATACCATGTATAAAACAAGGGGAAAATGTAATTACCTATTTTACGTTCAAATTTTTTTCGATTGGAAATTATCATGTAAGCATAATGTAAGAGTTTGGTAAGTATGAGTTACATATTAGGTAAATGTCATGTAATAATCCTACAAAAGAGACTATTAAACATATATTATGCAATTTTCTAAATATGGGTGTATATCTAAAATAATAAAACTTGTATCACATTTCAATCCCAAATTAAAAATCAATCAAAAATTAATGAGTGTTTTCTATTTGTTTATTATGATTTATTAATCTTGACCTTTTTATAATAATATCTATGATTTCAAATATTCTTTTTAGTTATTAAACTTAACCATAATTCACCTCTTACCCAATATTAGTCGATAAAATGATCAAAATTAAATATTTTCCATTTTATCAGAGTTGTTTTATATGGAAAATATAACATGTAAAATAATAAAAACTAAAGGCCAAAGGATTAAAGCAATAGAATAAAATAAATATTTTGAAAAAAAGAATTCTAAAAAGTTGGTAGTGTCATAGGATACCCCTTAAAATTTTCTTATTTTTTATGGGGATAGAACTATTGATCATGAGTAGAATAATTTTGACTTCATTTCAATTTTCACTAGTGTAAGTAATTGACTTACCTTATAGACTCAAAATTGTTCCTACCATTGTCCCACTAACATCATAATCAACTTGAAACATTGTTGAAATCTAAAATATCTAACAAAAATTATTTTGTCTCATTATTTAAAATACTAAGGATATTCTCTATTTTAGCTATTAATTTTTATTATTTCCCATCACCTCTTATCATTATCATAATGGGAACACATATTCAAATAGATTCTAGTTAATTAATTTTATAAATAGCTAACCATGTAAAAGTATTGCATAAAATGTAATCCTTTGGTGATGGACAATCAATAATAGATTGTACATTTTTTGGCTCCATAGTTATCCCATAATGTGAGATTACAAATCTAAAATAAGACAAACCTTCTTTGATAAAACTACAGTTACTGAACTTTAGCAAAAATAATTATTCATTATAATAGCCTCAAATGCAATAAATGTTATTATTTTATTCCACTAAATAAAAAATATTCAAACAATGGAAAACTTACCAAGATATGTTTTTATCACTTTGTTCATGATCCTTGTGCATTTTCTTAGTGAATTTGTCAATCTGAATTCCATAACTATCCACTCATACAAACCAACATTTTTATATAATAAAATATTCCACTCATCTCCTTCTCTAATTATTATTTGGTGATATCCACTCTTAAAATCAGTTTTTTTTGAATTACTTGCTTTACTAAAATAATCCATAAATTTATCTATTAGAGGAAATGAAATCCTATATTTAATTGTAATCTTGTTGATGTCCCTTGAATCCATATAGATACTCCATCCTCACATTTTTGAGGTGTTAATATTCGTATAGTTACATATGGACTCCAAATTTATCGTATCAATCCCTTATCAAATAAATACTAAAAATTTATATTCACCTCTTTGTTTTCCATAGAGTCAACATGTCTATTTTGTTTAAAAAAATATATCCAAGATTCAGAACTATGGGATAGCTAATGATCATCATGGGTGAAAATACTTATGATAAATCCTTTGAAATAATATCAACATATTCACCCAATAAATTTTACACTTCATGTGGAATTTAAATAACCTTATATATTATCCTACTTTGTATGGGATTGTAGAATGAAATCAAAACATGCTTTCTATTTCCTTGCATCATTTTAAAACTATTTTATATAAATATTAAAATATTTAGTATTTTTTTCACTCATTTTTTGTGTTTTGAATGATTTTTGAGAAACATTCCTTCCATATCACTACTACATGAAGTATAATGTTCACCATTAATTTGGTCATCTTCACATCCATTTTTTAATATTGTAATATATTATAGTAATGTTCTATTATGTTTAGGAAAAACATTAATTAGTCCTTCTCCACTCACCATCACATAAATACCTAATGAAAAGGAAAGTTCAATCCCTTCCAATGACCAACTCAAGGAAACATAATAGATTTAGAAAAAATAAAAACCTTGGAAAACTACTACTCCTTCACTAATTCCATTTCTAGAAATACTTAATTAAATAACAAATAGACACACAAATGTATGGATAGATTATGTGAATTATGAGGAATTAAGGTGTTGTGACTAATTTGACTAATATTTTGAAATTACTCAATACTCTACATAATTAATACATCTCATGAAACATTAATAATATATTTCATAATATACTAGAGCATGATCAACCAGGATAACATCATATTAACAAGGTCATGTGGTATGTCAAAATTAAGAATCCCTTGGATGTTGACTCACTATGGACATTGAACTCATAGAGTATGAGATTCATAATGCATTATTTTATTTTAGAAGTATTGTCAACATGATTCCTATATCTTCTTGGGAGGATATTGGTTGGCCAACACTGAGCTATAGTTTTATTACTCTTAATCTTGCAGACTCTAGGAGAGTAAAGCCAATTGTGGCTTGGAAGATGTGGAGATTAAAGTTGTTGAGTTGATTTTATTAGGATATTTTAAGATCATTGAAATGAAAATAGATGAGACCCTTTTGTTGATGTGCATTTTTGCACATGCCAACATTTTAGGCTTATCTTAAAATTTGACTCTCTTAAAAGGATATTCCATAAAATCTCCCCAAAGTTTATATCTACCTGGTCTAGTGGAACTAATACTCACTCAATGGTTTATTGTGACCATTCCATTTCAAGGGGCCTCTACTGGTTTAAATCCTTCATATTTAAGAATTTATTTCAACATGTTTTGGGTACATGAATAATGTAAAATGAGAATGTTGGTTTATTATTTTTATCTAACTAAGGTTCATACAAGGTGTTGAAAACTTATAAACAAGCATTCATTGTGATTTTTCCCAAATTCAAATTAGAAGTTTTAGGGTTTTGTTATGTGTGTGGTTTTAATTTTTTTTGGTGAACTCATTACATTTGGTAAATATTCAACAATGTAATAACAAAATGGAAAACATATTTAATTAATCAATATAAACATGAGTATTATATTGCATACATTCAAACCCTAGACTAATAGCTAATAAATAAAATGAAAAAGGGAGGGGAAAAAATAAAAATCCTAAATGAAAGTGAATCCAAATCTAGAATCATTCAATTGAATGAAACCTATAAAATGATCCTCATCTAGACATACTTTGCATAACCACAATGGGAACTACTGTTAGAATCTAAGGGATGGAACTCTAAGAGGAGAGACAACACCACCATCATATTACACATGAAAGTAGATGAAAATCAAATATTTCATAGATTATATTAAAAAAATATTGCTTGATAGCATGAAAAGAGTTTTACAATCAATCATTTGAATACAAAATTAGGAAACATCTCCCTGTAGAAACAAGAGGGGAAGAGAAAATAAAAGTAAAATACATAAAATAGATGACTAGTCCACAATGTCTTCGTAGAACAAAAATAAGTTAGCCTATTTACAATGAAAATCCATCCAATAAATAGAGGTTGTAGCTTCTAAGGGAGGGATTTTTTCCTCTAAAATGTCTAGCTACCACCATTAATACACCCACCTTCCTCCTCCCTTTTCTTCTCCTTCTAAAATCATCAATTTTAATATTCATAAGCCTAAACAAGATTAAAAAATAAGCTAAAGACTTTCAATTAAAATAAATTAATAGTAAATCATAGACTATAACATAAATAGGTTTTCAACTACACACATTTAAGAAAAATTGGAGACACCAATGCATTCCTACTAGAACTAGCTTCTTGGAAAGCCAAATGATTTAAAATTTTGCCACTTGGATCAAAATTTATGCTCAAAAAATGAAATTTAGGTCACAATTGGTCTCTCCTAGACCCATTCAAGATTTTAGTAGGTAGACGGGTCTATTTTAGCTTTATTTTTCACTTTTTGAAAATTTTAGCCCTCTAGTTCTAATCAAGATTTCAAAACCTAAATAAAATTGAGGGACACTTATTAATATTCCATAGACCTATTCATCATTCACTCTCCCAATTTACATTATGTTTTAAATTTGAATTTGGTGAGAAAAGGATTTTGGAGGGCCAAGACCTAATCAAGCTTGGGACTATCACTTACATCTATGAAAATTTTAGCTTGTTTGGGTACATTCTAATCAAGGAAGTAGAAGATTTAAATCTTGGATAAAATGACATCCATGTTTCAAGGGGAAAAAAACATGAATATCACTCATCAAGATTTGAGGGGTCAAAATCCTAAAAGGACACAGTCGGGAAATGACGAGGTAAAGTCCCAATAGGGATGTAGGTAGGGTTTTAAGGGGTAATACCCTGCATGAAACTAGAATGAGGGCCTAAGATCCCCAATGACATAGTCAGGGTCTCATCCATGATTAAATTTTAGGTGAACAATTAGGGATTGCCCTATCCTAATCATGGATCCATCCTCGATGAAAAAAGGGATGAATGTTAGGGATTAAACCATGATTTATATGGGGTTGAATCCCCAATTAACAAAGGTGTTTATCCAAAATAAAAGCAAAGACCTAATAAATATTTGAATCCTAATTAGTAAATAAAATGAGCAAAAGCCTACCAAAGACCTAATTAGAGTATTTATTCAAATTAAAAAAGGAAACACCTATGACCCCAATGTATACCTAATTAGGACTAAAAGTTTGATTATCAAAGAAAACATAAATGACTCCCCTCTTAGACCTAATCATGGTTTGGGACCCCATAAGGTTTAGGGATTTATATTTTCAATACTTAGACAAAAATAATCATGAAAATATCAATTATAACTAGGCATGAAAATTTGAACTTGATAGACCTAAGTGAGAAATTTTGAAAGTTTTTTGCCTAAGTCTAGACAAATTTTTCAAGTATGATATAGAGGACTAGGGTTCATTTCAAGAGGAAATCAAATACACATAACTTGATAGAATTGGCCTAGTAGATAGGATGAAATAGTATCTAGAGGCTAAAATTACACAAAAATCAAAATGACCTACTAAGGAAACTAAGAAGCTTGAGTAAGTCAGAGGACTCCTATGCTAGTGACATGATAAGTGGTATAAGTGTCCAAAAAATGTGTTTATATTTGAAGAATAAAAATGAAACTTATATACATAAGTGAAAAATATATTATAGGATAGGTCTTGGATGTCTAATAGGTATAGAAACTAAGTTGAACCCTTATATTAGTTTTAGGGAGTAGAGAATAGGCAAGAAAGAATGTCAAGTAGGTAGAAGTGCAAAAAAACTTTGTTTTGGGGCCAAGTGCTATATATGAAAATTTATCATTAAAAATTGGTCATCACAATGGGAAAATTTTTGAGAGATTAAAGGATAAAAAAATTGAAATGACCTGCTAGAGTAGGATAAGAGAGCTAGGAGAGCTAGGCTTCAAATGCAAATTGGGAAGTCAAAATTCTACTTTTACACTAGTGTAAAATATAAAGTTGAGTCACACATATGTGGTATTTTCAACGATGATGGTTTTAAGTCTTGGTTTAGAAAAAAAAATAATAAGGACAACCAAGGTAACTTGAGATGCTAAAACCAATGAACCATGAGTGTAAGTGGGAGTAGATCCAAAGGCAAAAAATAGAGGTTCCTTGATTCTTGGAATAACTAGGGCATGTTTTGCAATTAAAAAAAATGGTGATTCTACTGGAAAATACTCTTGAGTATTTCAAAATGATAAAAATGTGTATACAAATCCATAATATATTTAAAATAACTTTCCAAGTAATTCAAGCATGTAAGTAGTGTTTGAGTAACTTTCCATTGATAGACAATGGGATGTCTTGATTAGTTAAACACCTTAGGTGGAAAGCATTATTGTTTAGGATTGTAAAGATTTGGTAGGGATCCTACCAAGGTTAAACATGTATTTATGCCTTTTTTGACCTCTATGCTCATGAACACTATCTAATAGATTCTTATTTGCATTATTTTCATGCAATTTAAGAAAAATTATGTTATGTAATTAATCAATGTTATGATCACTTGGGATAAGGTTTGAGAAATACATTGTCCATACATTGAATTACGGTGATGGGTAAGGTTGGGTATCAACACATACCAAGGGGGATTGCCTACATAATGTATTAGAGATATGTTCTTTATGGCAGCCCATCAATGAATCCATTATTGTCTGCTCCTTGACTAAAATGAATGTTATAACAACATCCTTTTTGTCATATTTGTCATATAGAATGATTAGGAGTGATTCTTCCCAAGTCAAGGATATTTTGGCATTATCATTAATAGTGGAAGTATGTGGGTAGCTACATTGGATCAAGGTATTTTTAGTTCCAACTTCCACTAGTCTCATCTCTTCATTTTTAGGGAAGCCATGCTCATAATATGCATTTTTCTCTTGGTTGTATGCACTATTGTGAGGAGCACATGAATACTATAATCATCTTACTCAAGCTGATCCAAGTGGTCTAAATATTAAAATGTAATGTCAATAGTCCACTTTTATTATTATTTCCACTTATCATTGATAATGTAAGGTTTTGTTCTTTAGTGGAAAGGAATTTCATGACTTCACCATTTAGTTTCAATCAAATTAGATCAAAGGTAGGGTTATCTAGTGGTGAGAGATATGCCATTTTGAACTCATTAAATTAACCTTCTTCATATGGATGATTAATTTCATTATTGTTTTCATCTATTTCATTCATCTCCAATGATAGGATGGGTGTTACACTATTGAAAATAGTATACATAAAGAATATCTCAGATACATAACATGAATTCTCTTCATCCAACTATTCTAACTCTTCTAATTATTCTTATGGATTATTTTAAGAGGTGTCTAATTATTCTTGTTATATGGGTAGCTCACTATTATTCTAATTTTCATCCAATATGTAACCTAAAATAATTATTTCTTCCTTGTTACTAAAGTCATCCTTCTCACTACTCTCATAAACTAGTTCATGTTTAGTTAATAAGACCATTTCATCACTTGTCTCATTTCCATATCCTTAGTTTCCAAATGGTGAAATTTGGACTATGATCATATAGGCCAGTTCAATCATTACTTGTTTGGGATATCCTTTAATAAATGGCATTATATTATCAAAATCACCAAAATATGTTTGATCACTAAAGTGAGTAAAAATATCCTATTGTCCACATGAGAATCCTCATAAATATATCTATTAAATAAACATCAAGTTTTTAATTTATCACAGGGAGGATTGATTGATTGTACACTTGAGGAAATAACTCATTATGAGATATAGATTGACAAATGGGATAACTTATAGGAAAGTACATCAAATGATTTTGGGTGTAAACATATGGCTATCCAAGTGAATAAAATGGGTCCACACAATATTCATGTATCATTGATTTTTGTTCAATTATGAAAGCCTCTTGGTAAGTCAGCACTAAAAATGTGATAGTGAATGGAGTCCTCTGAATAAACATAGGAGTTAAGGGATCCAAAATTTTAAGGTAAACTTCAATAGTGCCTACTTCCATTTATAGGAATGGGTCTTTCAACTTCCTATATAACTCATGAAAGTGAATGTTAAATGCACTAATAGATTCATTGGGATCCTTAAGGGATATATAAAATTATAAGTATATGGTATTAGGGTCAATGGGAACACTAAAATGGTTGATAAACAAGTTTTCAAAGATGGCCCATGAGGTGATTTATCCATCTAACCAACCGAGATACTAATTATATGTCTCCCTATCTAGAGAGAAAAGAAACAAATGCTAAGAAACATCTTTATGTTGGATTTGAGTCTTGAGTATGGCATCATTGAATTCATGAACATATTCTTATATTTTCCAAATCCCACCATATGTTTATTTTTTATATAATTCATTAGGATCTTTGAATATGTCATGATCAGACCCTAGAATGTTCACAAGGTAGTCACCCCCACCTATCCAAGCAAAATCTATAGGTGGGTCTAAAATTTAGTTTTCCAATATTAGAACTTGGAAACCTACTTGGGCATAGATCTAAAGTGTTCATTCAAGTTTTAAATTTTATGCTAAAATTTCAATTCTAGGTTTATAAATATGTGGGCCTCCTTATACTCACCATGTGAAAATAATGTGGTAATGACATCCTTGTAGTTCAAATCAAAATAATTCATTTGGTATATATTGTTATATGCTCAAAATGAAAATAAGGGCCTTACTTTTACTTGGTTAATGTTTAATGATGAAATACATATACAATACTATAATAATATAATAAATAACTAATTGATCCATTTATCAAAATTTTGATTGATATGTATTGTCAAGGATTATAATCAATAATGATTGAGTTTGACCTTGTGTGTGTAGAACATCACATACAAAAATTGTAATGACCTTTTCTTGATTGGGATTAAGAATAGTATCCAACCTAATGTTTTCATGTTTAATCAAATTTCAATATTATATTCCATGATATTTTCATGTTGGTTAGAGGAAATATATCTAATAAAATGATGGGCATTCACAATGGTAGATATTTTATTATGATAGAAAAATCATTAACTCAGCCTACCAAGTTGAACCCTTCACAAGTCAAAGAGAAATAAATATAAGGTTTATGATTAAAATGTGATAGAAAATACCATACAAGACATAAATTTTATGAGAATATTTTTTAATACATTTAAGGTTCCAATGATTAAGAATAAGATGAATACATATAAAGTGATGTTAAATATGAGGTGGAGGAGGAATCATGAGATATCCAACCCACTAACTTGTGCCATAAATGTTTAGGTATTAGTACCAAAAAAACCCTTAATGTAATGTGTTTCTAAAGAAATAAAGGGTGACAATGTTTATTAAATCAAGGAATACAAAAATTCATCATCAATAATATGGTGGCATGTTCAAACATTTTTTATCTAGATTTAAAATTTTAGGTCATGATTGTATATGGTAGAAAAGTTAGCTATTTATGGAAATTCCATCATATAAAAATTAACATGGGATATTAAGTCCTTTAATATCATATTTTTATATTCCTATGGGTGGGGAAGATATAATTTGGGATTCTAATGGCTCATAATCTTGGAAATAATAAAAATGAACTTTGAAGAGTTTTTCACGCATTTTCATTCTAAAGCTAAGACATCTTAATTGCATAGATTGCATGCATAGTATCAACAACTATATATCTCTCATCAAATGCATAATATTTAAAAATATGGGGAGAAAGGTTCACAACATAAAAGTTTTCCTTAGAATTAAAACCAACAAAGATGTCTACACAACTAGACTAACAGAAGATTATTGATAACCAATGGGTCATTTATTTAGAAAAACCAAAGGAATACCATGTAAAAAAGAATATGATCATGAAATTTTAATATTAACATGTAGTTAATTACTAAATGAAACACCATATAAGTACCCATTTGTCTAAACTAATGAGACTAAAAATATAGTACAAAAGATGTTGGAGGCAAGTATTATTAGACATAGTCAAAGTGCATATTCATTCCTAGTGGTAATGGTACATAAGATGTATGATACCCATATGATGTGACTTTAATAAAAATAACTCAACTGTTACACCATAAAATATAATCTCCCTTTTTGATAAATCAATTACTATATAGATGAGTTATAGGTAATGTTTACTTTAAAAAGTATATCTTTGTTTGGATTATTATAAAATTTGGACCAAAGATGAATATATACATGAGACAACTTTTAGAACTCATGAGGGCCATTATAATTTTTTGGTTGTTCCTATTGGTATAAAAAATACACCATCCACATTTTATATTTTTAAGAGAGTTATCTTTAGGTATTTTACACATTTTTTAAAATATTTTTTGATGACATCATGATAGACATTAAGACATGGGAAGCAGACTTGTAAAATGTGAATCGAGTGTTGATAACTCTAAAAATACATCAAATTTATGCAAAGCCTTCCAACAGTGATTTTGGAGTACATGATAATGGAGTAATTGTGTCACATTATTTTTCATTAAGGCATAAAATTCAACAATCGTAAGATCAAGGCCATAATGAGAATGGAAGTTCCAAAAAAACATAAGAATGTCTGGGGCTTCTTAGGTTTGACAAGTTATTATCACCATTTTTTAAATTCTTGTAGCATAGCATCACCACTTGCATAGTTTTTGAAGAATGATTATTTCCACTAGAATAATTTACCACCTAGGCATTTTAGAATTTGAAGGAGGCCATGTGCACAACTTTAATTTTGGATACCCTAGTGTTTTGAAAGACTTTAAAATTTTAATGTGATGTATTGAGGTATAGAATGGGGACATTATTCTTGAAATAAGGACAACCCATTGCATTTTAGATTCATAATATCAAAGGAAAAAAACTAAAGCATATTTATAATAAGGATATAATGGTTATTATTCATGAATTCAAATTATGGATATGTTTTCTAATGGGTAGACATTTTCTGCTGAAGAAAATTCAAGATAGTCTAAAATACTTCATGGAACATAGGTTTTCATCTAAATAAAAACAAAAATACATGACCAATTTTTTGAGATATGACATTAAAATCATATATAAGAAAATAAATGATAATTTTGTGATAGATGTATGATCCTAGTAGACTAAGTCCATAAAGGCACTATTATATACATTGTCCATATCATAGGTAGATTCGGTGGATGATGCAAGATTTAAATGGGATACTGACACTGATACATATATTATAATTCAAGATCTACATAAAATTATAGTGTCTCAATTTTTTTTTATGTAAATGTAATTTTATATGGTATAAATAAATCTTGTACCTATGTAATAATTCTAACCTTAAGTACTAGGTTATTATGGAACTCCATGCATCTCCAATAGGGGCAATTTGGATTCTCTAAAATTGATCATAGAATCATGAGATATTTATTTTGGGAAGGACTCAAGGGGGATGTCCAAAATTATATATCCAAATTCATAATTTTTTATAAAAACAAGGGTCATATAATTAATACCGTGTGTCTTTTGTAACCCTTATCTACTCCTATCTAAATGTGGGATGAGGCTTCCATGGATTTTATAAAAGGGTTTCCTAGATCAAAATTAAAAAATTACATCATGTTAATTATGGATAGGCTCACACAATAATTCCATTTTTTTACCTTGTCACTTTTATATTTAGAAATTACAATACCATCTCCTTTTTTAATATAATTTAGAAGCTACATTGGTCCTCTAAGGTCATAGTAACTGATTATGGCCATATCTTTACCACTAATCTTTAGACTGATTTATTCTCATGTTTGGGTGATCAATTAGATAATAAATTATCATAAAATACCAAATATAATGAGTAAAAAATGTTTATAAGGTTATTTAATTATTTTTAAAGAGATAAAGAAGATAAATGGGTTCATTAGATTCCACTAGTAGAATGGTAGTTTGACACTTCATTCTATACTTCATCTAGAATGTCTCCTTTTTTTACACTATGTGGGTACAAATAAAATACATCACTTAATAATTGAGGTTACCAAGTCTTTAGGAAATTTATTAAAAAACTACACAATAAGAGGTATTATCTAGTCTAAGATAGAACATGAAATAAAGTAGAAAGAAAATTAGCACCATATCAAACGACATTTTTTAGTGGGTGATTAAATATTTTCTCACCTACAACCATGAAATAAAATTTCATTGAAATAAAAAATGATGTAAAAATTTATCTTAAATATTATGACCCTTATCATATATTATATAAAATCAACAGTGTCACATGCAAGCTGGAGTACCTCAATCTATAAGCATACATATGTTTTTTCATGTCTCCTACTTGAATAATATAATTGGTTAGAGAGTATCTACCTAAACTAAGTTAATAGAGATATATTTTGAATATGTACTACTAATGAGTGTGATCAACCTAAATAATATGACAAGGAAGATGTAGCGTGGGAGGATGAAACATTCATGTAGAAACATCCACATTTAGTCAATGTTGAGGACAAAAAAAATTATGGGAGGTGATTTATACAGCTTTAAATTATAACATGTATATTATTTGTGTATAACTTTACCTTTTACCTTTTCATATTATAATTATATATGTTTTCATATTGTTATTGGGGTATACCTATGGAGTAATCATTACCTAGGTAGGTTATATGTAGGAGGCAATGGTTCTTACTTTAGGATATAACTACTAGTTATATTTGAATTCCATGGTTATGGATATTTCCCCTCAAAGTTTATTAGTATTATATTTATAGTATTTTTATCTACTATTAACATTTTACATGGATCTTAATTATTATTCCCTTTTATTACAATCTATTTTCTTTTGATATTCTCTTGATATTTATATTTACATAATTTTTTTGAATTGGTGTATTATATCTAATTAATTTCATTACATATTATACAACATAATGATGATTTTTTCTATTCTCTATTTACCACGTATAATTTGTGTTGTTCATGTTTTCAATTTATGATAAAGTTGAGTATTGTGAACATGCATTGTGTCTACCCATGGAATGAGCTTGATTAAGATTATTTATTTATAGTATTATTTTTTGCAAATTTTCCATTGTAATAAATAAATGGAAATAAACTTAACATCCAACTAACTTTGAAGAAATGCCTATAGTTTTAATTTGATGACTTTTCATGAAGGGAGTTTGATGGTAAGCCACATTTAATGGGGTTTGATGTATTCTTTAATTTATAAAAATATTCCCAGAAATAAATATTCAACTTTAATGCATCAACATAGAGGAAAAAGAGTTTCTTTTTTGTGTTGCTCATATTTCTTGATAATCAAAAATCAATGTTGATTGGATATTAATTATATATCTCAACAATCATCCAAAAATTGAAATATAATTTTGGGCAATGTTTTTAACACCTCAATAAAAGGAAACCTTTAAATTAGAATGATTTTAATTTCACCCAAACCATATAATATCATACACTACAACTTATTCACTCTAATGAAATTACCAACAAAGGTTCTTTTTCCCAAAATCCATGATATTGAAAAACTACATTAGAATCAATTTAAAAATTATTTTATGGTAGGACATCAGAATACATTTAGTTTAAGATGTCAAAATCCATTCAACATGGGTGGACATCAAAATAACTTGATGTAAATACATCAAACTCCATTCAATATGACAAAACATCAAATAATTTTTTTTTAAAAAAATAAAAAATTCATAAAAAAATGATTATTAGTTTAATATTTTATAAAATAAATATGGTTTCACAACAATTTTACATCGATCTTATGTATGTTGATAAGTGATAATTTTGAGTGAAGATGTGTTAATTATGTGAAGTGGCCATCGAGTGATAAACAAAACTTAAAATGGCATTAATATACATATAAATATATATACCATGCATAAAACAAGGTGAAAAGTAATTACCTATCTTACGTTCAATTTTTTTTGGAGTGGAAATTATCATGTAAGCATAATATAAGAGTTGGTTAAGTATGAGTTACATATTGGGTAAATATCATGTAATAATCGTACAAAAGAGACTATTAAACATAGATTCTCAAATTTTCTAAAGATGGTTGTATATCTAAAATCATAAAACTTTTATCACATTTCAATCCCAAATTAAAAATTAATGAAAAATTAATGAGTATTTTCTATTTATTTATTATGATTTATTATGCTTGACCTTTTTATAATAATATCTATGATTTCAAATATTTTTTAGTTATTAAAATCAACCATAATTCACCACTAACCCAATATTAGTCGATAAAATGATAAAAATTAAATATTTTCCATTTTATTGGGGTTATTTTATATGGAAAATATAACATGTAAAATAATAAGAACTAAAGGCCAAAGGATTAAACCAATGGAATAAAATAAATATTTTGAAAAAAAAATATTCTAAAAATTTGGGAGTGTCATAAGATACCCCTTATAATTTTCTTATTTTTTATAGGGATAAAAATATTGATCATGAATAGAATAATTTTGATTTTATTCATTTAACTTTTCACTAGTATAAGTAATCAACTTACCTTCTAGACTCAAAATTGTTCCTACCATTGTCCCATTAACATCATAATCAACTTGGAACATTGTTAAAATATAAAATTTCTAACAAAAATTATTTTGTCTTCTTATTATTTAAAATATTAAGGATATTCTCTATTTTAGCTATTAATTTTTATTATTTCCCATCACCTCTCATCATTATCATAATGGGAACACATATTCAAATAGATTCTAGTTAATTTATTTTATAAACTAGCTAACCATGTCAAATTATTGCATAAAATGTAATCATTTGGTGATGGACAATCAATAATAGATTGTACCTTTTTTGGCTCCATATTTCGCCCATAATGTGAGACTATAAATCTAAAATAATCCAAACATTCAATATAATAGCCTCAAATTCAATAAATATTTTTATTTTATTCCACTAAATACAAAATATTCAAACAATGGAAAACTTACCAAGATGTGTTTTTAGCACTTTGTTCTTGACCCTTATGCATTTTCTTAGTGCATTTTTCAATCTGAAGGCCATAACCATCCAATCATACAAACCAACATTTCTACAACACAATATTCCACTCATCTCCTTCTCTGACTATTATTTGGTGATATCCACTCTTAAAATTAGTTTTTTTGTGAATTAATTGCTTCACTAAAACAATCCATAAATTTATCTATCAAAGGAAGTGAAATCTTATATTTAATTGTAATCTTGTTGATGGCCCTTGAATCTATATAGAAACTCCATCCTCACCTTTTTGAGGTGTTAATATTCCTATAGCTACATATGGACTCAAAATTTATCTTATCAATCCCTTGTCAAATAACTACTATAATTCTCTCTTCACCTCCTTGTTTTCCATAGATGTCAACCTATCTTTACTGTTTAGAAAAATAGATCCAAGATTCAGAACTATGGGATAGCTAATGATCATTATGGGTGAAAATACTTATGATAAATCCTTTGAAATATCAACATATTCACCCAAAAAAATTTACACTTCATGTGTAATTTAAATAACCTTATATATTATCCTACTTTACATGGGTTTGGGAATGAAATTAAAACATAATTTATGTTTCCTTACATCATTTTAGAACTATTTTATATAAATATTAAAATATTTAGTATTTTTTTCACTCATTTTTATGTTTTGAATGAGCTTTGAAGAAACATTCCTTCCATATCACTACTACATGAAGTACAATGTGCACCATTAATTTGGTCATCTTCACATCCATTTTTTTATATTTTCATATATTGTAGTAATGTTCTATTGCATTTAGGAGAAACATTAATTAGTCATTCTCCACTTACCATCACATAAATACCTAATGAAAAGGAAAGTTCAATCCTTTTCGATGACCAACTCAACGAAACATAATAGATTTAGAAAAAAGAAAAACCTTGGAAAACTACTACTCCACTAATTCCATTTCTAGAGATACTTAAAGAAATAACAAATAGACACAAAAATGCATGGATAGATTATGTGAATTATGAGGAAAGAAGGTGTTGTGACTGCTTTGAAAAATTTGTTGAAATTACTCAATACTCTACATAATGAATACATCTCATGAAACATTAATAATATATTGCATAATATACTAGAGTGTGCTCAAAACGGATAACATCATACTATCAAGGTTGTGTGGTATGTCAAAACTAAGAATCCCTTAGATGTTGACTCACTATGGACATTGAACTCATAGAGATGAGATTCCTAATGAAATATTTTACTTTTGAAGTACTATCAGCATGATTCCTATATCTACTTGGGAGGATATTAGTTGGCCAATATTGAGATATAGTTTTATTACTCTTACTCTTATAGACTCTAGGAGAGTAGAGACAATTGGTCACTTGGAAGATGTGGAGATTAAATTTGATAAGTTGATTCTATAAGGATATTTTGAGGTAATTGACATGAAAATAGATGAGACCCATTTGTTGATGTGCTTTTTGGCACATGCCAAAATTCTAGGCTCATATCACAACATGTCTATCTTAAAAGGATATTATAGTTAGAATCTCCCCAAGGTTTATATCTACCTAGTCTAGTGGCACTAATCTTCACTCAATGATTCATTGTGATCATTCCATTTTAAGGGGCATCTACTAGTTTGAATCCTTCATACTTAAAAATTTATTTCCATGGGATTTGGGTACATGAACAATGTAAAATGAGAATGTCGGTTTACTATTTTGCCTAACTAAGGTTCATATAAGGTGTTGAAAACTTATAAATAAGCATTCACTATGATTTTCTCAAATTAAAATTAGTATATTTAGGGTTTTATTATGTGTGTGGTTTCAATTTATTTTGGTGAATTTATTACATTTTTTTAACATTCAAAAATTCAATAAAAAATGAAAAACATATTTAAGTAATCAATATAAACATAAGTAGTAGATTTCATACATTTAAACCCTAGACCAATAGCTAATAAAGAAAATGAAAAAGAGAAAAGGGAAAAGAGAGAAATCCTAGAGGAAAGTGAATCCAAATCTAGAATCATTCAATTGAATGAAACTTACAAACTAATCCTCATCTAGACATACTTCACACAACCATAATGGGAACCAATGTTAGAATCTAAGGGATTGAAATCCTAGAAGAGAGACAACACCACCATCATATTACATGTGAAAGTAGATGAAAATAAAATATTCCACATATTGTATTAAAAAAAATTTACTTGATAGCACGAAAAGAGTTTTACAATCAATCATTTGAATACAAAATTTGGTAACATCTCCCTATGGAAACAAGAGGAGAAGAGAAAATAAAAGAAAAAAGAAGAAAAAATATGACTAGTCCAAAATGCCTTTGTAGAGCAAAAATAAGCTAACCTGTTTACAATGAAATCCATCCAATAAATAGAGGTTTTAGCTTCTAAGGGAGGGATTTTTTCCTCTAAAATGTCTATCTACCACCATTAATACACCCACCTACCTCCTCCCTTTTCTTCTCCATCCAAAATCACCAATTTTAATATTCATAAGCCTACACAAGATTACAAAATAAGCTAAGACTTACAATTAAAATAAATGAATAGTAAATCATAGACTAAAAGATAAATAGATTTTCAACTAGGCAAATTCAAGAAAAATAGAGACACCATTGCATCCCTATTGGAACTAGCTTCCTAAAAAGCCGAACGATTCAAAATTTTGACAATTGGATCAAAATTTATGCTCAAAAAATGAAATTTAGGTTAAAATTAGTCTCTCCTAAACCTATTCAATATTTTAGTAGGTAGACATGTCTATTTTAGCATTATTTTTCATTTTTTTAAATTTTTTCCCTCTAGTTATAATCAGGGTTTAAAAATCAAATAGAATTGAGGGACACTTCTTAATATTCCCTAGACCTATTCAACATTCACTCCCCTAATTTACATTATGTTTTCAATTTGAATTTGGTGAGAAAAGGATTTTTGGGGTCAAGACCTAATCAAGCTTGGGACTATTCGTTACATTTGCAGGATTTTTAACTTATTTAGCTACATTCTAATTAGAGAATTAGAAGATTAAAATCTTGGATAAAATGATATCAGGGTTCTAATGGGGAAAAAACATGAATAACACTCATCAAGAGTTGAGGGGTCAAAATCCTAAGAGGACATAATCTGGGAAATAACTAGGTAAAGTCCCAATAGGGATGTAGGTAGGGGTTTAGGGGGTAATACCCAACATAAAACTAGGATAAAGGCATAAGATCCCTAATGACATAGTCAGGGCCTAGGCCATGATTAAATTTGAGGTGAACCATTAAGGATTGCCCTAGACTAATCATGGATCCATCATTGATGAACAAAGGGATGAATGTTAGGGATTAACCCATGACATATACGGGGTTGAATCCCCAATTAACAAAGGTGTTTATCCAAAAGACAAGCAAAAACCTAATAAAGATTTGAATCCTAATTAGTAAACAAAATGAATAAATGCATATCAAAGATGTAATTAGAGTATTTATTCAAATTAAAACATGAAACACCTATCACCCCAATGTAAACCTAATTAGGACTAAAAGTTTGATTATCAAAGAAAACATAAATGACTCCCCTCTTAGACCTAATTAGGGTTTGGGGACCCCATAAGGTTTAGGAATTTATATTTTATACACTTAGACAAAAATCATCATGAAAATATAAATTATAACTATGCATGCAAATTAAAACTTGATAGACCTAAGTGAAGAATTTTGAAAGTTTTTCACCTAAGGCCAGACAGATTTTGCAAGCATGATACATGGGATTGTGAGTCATTTTAGGAGGAAATGAAATACACAAAACTTGATAGAATGGGACTATTAGATAGGATGAAATAGGTTATAGAGGATGAAATGGAACAAAAACCAAAATTATCTACCAAGGAAATTGAGAAGTTTGAGCAAGTCAAAGGACACCTGTGCTAGAGACCTGACCAGTGGGATAAGTGTCCCAAAAATGTGTTTATGTTTAAAGAGTAAAAAATGAAACTTATATACATAAGTGAAACATATATGATAGGATAGGTCTTGGAGGTAAAATATGAATATAAACTAAATTTAACCCCTAGAATAGCTATAGGGAGTAGAGAATAGGCAAGAAAGAATGCCAAGTAGGTAGAAGTGCAACAAAACTCTATTTTGGAGACAAGTGTTATATATGAAACTTTATCATTTAGATCTGGTCATCACAATTGGATAAGTTTTGAGAGATTTAAGGGAATAAAAATTGAATTGAACTCTTAGATTAGGACAAGTGAGCCAGGAGAGCTAGGTTTCAAATGCAAATTGGGAGGTCAAAATTCTAATTTTACATTAAGTGTAAAATATAAATTTGACTCACACATATGTAATATTTTCAATGATGATGGTTTTGAGTCTTGGTTTAGCACACAAAATAATAAATACCACCAAGGAAAATTGATGATTTGAAACTAATGAACCATGAGTGTAAGTTGGAGTAGATCTAAGGCATTAAAATAGAGGTTCCTTGATTCTTCAAAGAATTTGGGCATGTTGTACAAGAAACAACAAATGGTGATTCTACTGGAAAATACTCTTGAGTATTATTAAATGATAAAAATGTGTCTAAAAATATAGAATCTCTAGCTATGAGTATACATAGAACATGAATGGATTTTAAAGAGGAGAAGATGGGAGAAACTAAAATACTAAATCAACCATTCTCATTGATCAGGTGTGTGTAAATGAGATAAATTGTCACTTCTTAGAAGTTTCAAGGACTAGATACTATGGATTCAATCATTAAGATAGTGAAGGCTACTTTTATAATGATTGTTTGGACATTAATCCATTAAAATAAAGATATATATAGCCTTGATAGAGTTGCCTTTGATCACACTCAAGTCCTTATTCCACTTCTAACTAGGGTGGAAATCCCATGGTGGAGTTGCCTGAATCACTCAAGAGTGGGTTATTTATATACTATTTTTATTTTCATTTTCTTGATTTATCTTTTCTCTTTATTATTTTACACCTCAATTATGGGTTAGAGACCACTGTATCAAGAAAAAGGTAGGACTATAGATTTTTCACCATAGATCTTCATCATAGTTGGTTCATTCAAAAAAACCATAGAAACCATTAAGATGTGATTTTATTATTTGGTTTCATGAGAATGTCTTCATTGACTAGATATTTTTACCCAAACTTAACCCAAATCAAATAAATTCAAAACACACATGATATCCATACCTTTCAAATTAAATCCAAAACATAATCTAAATTTGAAAACTACTCAGAGTACTTATGCACTAGGACATCATTCGAGATACCTATGTACAAGACTTATTTTCTTCAATTTTTATGTATAGGGAAGTACATAAAAGGATTTTGGGAGTAAACATATGGCTATCCAAGTGAATAAAATGGGTCCACACAATATCTATGTAGCATTTATTTTTATTAAATTATGAAAGCCTCTTGTTAAGTCAACACTAAAAATGTGAGAGTGAAAAGAGTCCTCTAAATAAACATAGGATTTAAGGAATCCAAAATTTTGAGGTAAACTTCAGTAGAGACTACTTCCATTTATAGGAATGGGTCTTTCAACCTCTTATATAACTCATGAAAGTGATTGTTAAATGCAATAATAGATCCGTTGGGATCCCTATGGGATATATTAAATTGTTATTAAGATCAATGGGCACACTAAAATGGTTGATAAATAAGTTTTTGAAGATGGCCCATAAGGTGATGTATCCATCTGACAAGCTGAGATACCAATAATATGCCTCCCTATCTAGAGAGAAAAGAAACAAATGCTAGGAAACATCTTTGTGTTTGATTTGAGTCCTAACTATGGCATCCTTGAATGCATTAACTTATTATTCTATTGTCTAAATCTCACCATGTGTTTATTTTTGTTGGTGTAGTGATTTTTCACATTGGGTTTTGCCTACATGGTTGTATGGGCATTCTATATTATTTAAGCTTCCTTAGGTTAGTTATAAAGGGTCCATAGGCTAATTATATTTAATTTTAATAGTTAATTAGGAAAATTAGGGGCTTCCTCATGTTTCCCTAATTTTACCTATATGTACCCCACTTTTCCTTTTTGGAAGGTTAATCAAATGCATTATTTTCCTTCTCTTAGAATTTTGGAGCTCTCTCTACAAGAATCGACATTGTTGCTTGAATGCAATATAGTGATCTTAGCACACTCTTTCATGGTATTAGAGCCTTCTCAATAGCCTCATGTATCAAAGTCCCTATTAAGATCCTCCATGAATTCACCTTGATGTGATTTTTTCTTCTATCTTGGCTACCATTTTTGACCTTGGAGGTGTTTTCTTAATCTACCTCAAAACTTGTTTCAAAAGGCCTTTGATGAAAAATCTATTTGCATATTATTTTTAGGTTTTTTGAGATCTAAAATGGGTTGCTAATATATTTTTTATAAATTTCATGTATTTTCTTAGAAATCAATTTCTTTCATCTAGTTAGACTTTTGTATGCATGAAATAATCAAGCTTGCAAACCCTGATTTACTCTCTATAGACCAAATCAGGTTCTTAGAAGGCCATTACTTGATTCTAGACTAAATCAAGTTTTAAAAGTGCTACAACTTGCTTATAAGACCCATCTAAGCTTTCGACATTACTTTACTTCAAATTCATGAAGTTAAGTAAATTATTTCAAAAACCCCAAATTACATTGGAAGAAGCAATCAGGTTTCTCAATGCCATCAACTGGGAAGTAATTAGGCTTCTCCAAGGTAATTACTTAGAATTAATTGGGTTTTTCTAACATAATTACTCATTTAATTTTTTAAATTACAACTATTTGAAACCCCAGTTTACTCTCTATAGACCAAATCAAGTTCTCCAAGGTTAATTATTGTCTACTCATTTACTTTTTAAAGTTGTAGCTTTTTAAAACCCTGAAGTAGTCACTATTTAAAAACTTTAGCAACATTACAAGACCAATTCAGGTTTTGGAGGTAGTCTTACTACATTGAAAGCTTGAAGTAAATTTGTTTAAAGAACCTAAAATACACTACCAAAAAGTAATTAGGTTTTCAAAGGGCAATTACTTATTACTTTTTTAAGTAAAATAGTTGCAAGAACCCAAAGTAATGTAGTTACAAGAACCTAAAGTAATGTCATTGCAAGAACACAAAGTAATGCAATTGAAAGAACTTAAAATGTATTAGGAATAACTAATCAAGTTTTCTAGGGTTAATTACTTCTTACTTTTTAAGTAAACTAGTTGTAATAACCTGGAGTAAAGTAGTGTTTAAACCCTGAGTGACATTTAAGAAGGCATCAAATTTTAGGTGAAAGGTAATGAAAAAATAGAGTAAAGTTGTTTTTTCAAATTTTGGATTTTTTGATGAAAAAACATAAGTGTGGAAAAAAACTTTACAATTTTGGAAATGGTCTGAGAATATGTGGGATTAAGGACTAGTAAGTGTTATAACTTTCAATCTGTAGCTCTTTTTTTGGTGCAATTTTTTTTGAAAGTACATATTTTCTTGAGCTTTATGCATTGGTGAAATTATTTCAATACTTTTGTAAAATCCATTTTTCACATGGTGTAATAGCTTAAAACTCTCTTTAAACCTTTACACCTTTCCTCTTGAACATGTTATTAACTATGCCTAACATCCCTTTCATACTTTCTCACACTGATTTCTCATAGATGCATTCTTGGCTATGCCTAATGTCTAAAACTGAGCATGTGTGCATTGTAACTTTAGGGAGCTATTCTTGATATTTTAGAGGGTACTTATACTATTTGATTTCTATTTTTTGATTTCATTTCAATTCTACAATTTGTATCATTTTAATCTACACTAATGGATCTAAACATCAAACCACTCACACCATTTAACTATCTAGAATGGAAGCCTAAAATACAACTCACTTTGAAAGGTAAAGGATTCTATCAGATTACTCTAGGTGAGGAAACTGAGCCATCTATAGATGTAGAAAAGGTTAAGTGGTCAAATTGATGTGACCAGGCCTATGAGTTTCTATGCCTATCAATTTATCTCAATATCCTATTTCATGTTGAATCTGTAAAAACTCTGAATAAAGTCTAGACAATTTTAGACAAGCTTTTTGGAGTGCAGGACATCATGAGGGGTCATGAGATAGAGAATGAGCTCATCACATTGAGCTTAGGTGACTATGAAACCCTAAAAGACTTATTTATAAATTTAAAATCAATGAGACTATAGTTGAAACAATGTGGTATTGAGAAAATAGATGACTAGTTGATTCTATCCATGCTTACAAAACTAGGTCACGACTATTCAATTTTCATCTCTACATTTCATGCTACCAGACATGCACTTGGATCCACTTGGAAAATTCAATCATTTGATGAATTTTTTTATTGATATAACTCAGTAACAAGATAATTTGGTTCAAATGGGTGCACTAAAGTCTTCAAAATCACGTGCCTTGATTGTCAATTTGGACAAGAAGAAGCCTTATAGTAGTGGCAAATTAGAGAATAAATAGTCTAAACTAGATCATGAGCACAAGAAGAATAAAAAATTAGATGCGAAGATAAAGGCATCATCAAATGAGTCCTTTTAAGTGGGAAACCTAAGAAGGAGAAACTCAAATGCAACTTTTGTAAGAAACTTGGACACGATGAATCTAAGTGCATGAAAAAGAAGATTGACACCTTGACTAAGATGCTTGAGAACAATAACATCAGTTTTCTTGATTCTTCAACTCAAAACAAGTTCACATAAGATTCTACAAAGGAAAAAGATTTAAAAAAGGGTAAAAACAAGGATGAGGCACTTTTTGCAGTAGCTTCTCAACCATCAACTTGGGTTATTAACTTAGGTGTTTCCTATCACATGGCCTTCTCAGAGGGTTTATTTTTAAAAATAGAGCCATGTTATATGCCTTTAATTCTCATGGGTGATGACACTTCAGTAGAATGCAATGGTAAAGGATAGATTGAAGTAAGTTATGGGACCTTCAATGATGTTTTATGTGTTCCTTCACTATCCACCAATCTTTTGTCAGTATATCAAATCACTCACATAGGTGCTGGGAAGTGAGTTGAGTTCACACCTAATTTAGTGGACATCAAGGAGCTACATAGTGACACTAGAATGGCTTATGGGAAGGAAAATCATTAGTCTAAGATGTATACCTTCTCACATTTTGCCCTATATCAGCCCTCAGATGTACTACTTACTCATGTAGATGGAGTAAGCAAACTATGGCATGAAATATGACAAGGGCAAAGTAAGGAGAACCAAATAAAATCTAGAAATTATCCATAATGACTTAGCAGGTCCATTTCTAAAAACTTTATTCAATAGGACAAAATACATGCTCACATTCATTGATGACTTTTCAAGGTATACTTGGGTGTATTTTCTCACAAAGAATTCTAAGGTATTTAATCACTTTAAAGACTTCAAGGCACTTTTGTAAAAGTAGTTAGAATGTTCTATTAAAATTTTGAGGACTAACAATGGAAAGGAGCATGTCAATTAAAGTTTTGAGTAGTTTTTCACATTAGATGGGATTCAGATGTAACAAATAGTTCCATATAGCCTCAACAGAATGGTGTGGTTGAATGCAAGAACTATACCTTGAAGGAAATGGTAAATTTCATGCTTCAATCAAATTCTCTCACTCTTTAGTATTAGACTGAAGTAATCAACTATGTGTGCTACATTTAAAACTAAGTTCTACATAAATCCTTGAAGTTAATCACTCCTTTTAAAGTTTAGGATAGTCATAAACCCATAGTAGATTACTTTCAAGTGTTTAGATCACCATTAATGGCCCATGTTCTCAAGAAAAAATGTAAGGCAATAGATCCTTAGAGTCAATCTTGCATCTTTATGGGGTATGCAGAGGGTGTTAAGGGATATAGGATTCTCCATCTTAAAACACATGAGTTTTTCATTTAAAGGAGAGTAAAGTTTTATGAGGGACCACTTGAACACAATCTTGGAACTCTAAACTCTTCAAAAGTCTCACTGGACATTGATTCCACTTCAGACAGTGATATAGATCCACCTCAAGACCCCCTTTATGATGAGGATGACTCTTATTCTTTTTCAAGTTTAAGTGATGAGAGAAGTGATGAGGATTCTCCTCCTCCATATCACACTCATATTATAGATGATGAGTACTCACCTCCTAATTCTCTAATCTCATATAATTATGGTCCTATTTGGGCTAGATAGATAATCAAAGTGCTAGGAAATGGGTTGGAAATCCATCAGATACAAGGCATACATGATCATAGTTTTATGGCACATAACATGCCTAATTAGCCATTTCCTTGGATCTAAAAACCTTTCATGAGGCATCTAGCATTATAGAATAGGATTAGACTATGTAAGAAGAGTACAGTTCCCTAATTAGGAATAAAGCATGAGACTTGGTCCCTCTTCCCAAAGAAAGAAAATTGGTCAATTATAAGTGGATTTATTAGACCAAGTATGGTGAAGATGGGTCATTCAATAAGTATAAATCTCATCTAGTTATAAAGGGGTTTTCTCATGTGCCTAACATAGACTACACTGAGAAATGTGCTCCTGTAGCCAAGATGACATCTATAAGACTCACTCTAGCCATTGTAACCACACATTGGTGGTATGTTCACCAAATGGATGTAAAGAGTGTTTTTCTACATGGTAATCTAAAAGAAGAGATATATATGGAGCAAACACAAGGCTTTGTGGAAGATTCCTCCTTAGTCTACAGACTCAAGAAATCAATCTACAGACTCAAACAAGCCCCTAGGGCATGGTATGCCAAGATAGACTCTTTTCTCCTCATAGTCAGGTTCACCAGATGCCACTCAAATGTAAATGTCTACATCTTGTGGTAGGATGATTATTTGTTGATCCTAGTTTTATATGTGGATGACTTATTGATTATAGGGAGCTCATGATCATCCATCTCAAAAGTGAAAACTACACTTTCAGATAGATTTTTAATGATAGACATGGGATTGATACACTACTTTATCAAGATTGAAATCACTCAATCAAATTTTAGGATAACTTTATCATAATCCAAGTATTCTCTTGATTTACTTGTGAGGTTTAACATGGCTGATTGTAAGCTAGCTCCTACTCCCTTCTTGTCTAGTGTGAAGCTTGAGGATGATTATCCTGCACCACTTATTGATCCAACTCAATATCAGCAACTCATGGGAAGTCTTATCTATCTCACATACACTAGACCTGACATATCCTATGTAGCTAGGTTGGTCTCTTAGTTTATGCAGGATCCATATGAGTTGCACTGGAAAGTAGTCAAGTAGATTCTTCACTACATTCACAGTTTGCACAATTATGGGATACACTATGGATCAATAATAGAGGCTGATTTGATTGGAATATAGATTTAGATTGGGTTGGATATATTCAAATTAGAAAGTCCACTTCAGGCTATAGTTTCTCACTTGGTTTGGGTCTAATAAGTTGGTCAAGAAAGAAGTAACATGTAATTTCTTTATCATCTATAGATGTAGAATATCGAGGGGCTATCAATGCCACCACTAAGGTAATCTGGCTTCAGGGAATTCTCACTATGTTTGGTATCTAGTTTCATAAGCCAATAATCATCTAATATGAAAATTGAAGCACTATCTAGATTTGTAGGAACTTGGTTCTCCATCAAAGGACTAAGCACATAGGGATTCACATGTACTTCATCAGGGAGCTTATCAATGAGTAATTCATTGATCTTTGATACTGTCCAACATTAGAGCAAATTGTAGATATTCTAACCAAGCCCTTCATAGAGAGTAAATTTATTCATCTCTGAGCTCTCATTGGGGTTAGGGTTTCTCTACCTTATTCCTTCTCCTATGGAGGCTCATCACTATGTACTTGGTTACCTCATCAAAATTTCAATGTTGGGAGCCAATTCTAATCTAACATAAGCTATGCTTAAGGGGAGTGTTAGTGTAGTGATTTTTCCCATTGGGTTTTGCCTACACAGTGAGAATTCCAAACTTCATGAAATTAGATTATTTAAGCTTATTTAAGAATATCCTAGGTTATTTAAGCTTAATTAGGTTAGTTATAAAGGGTCCATAGGTTAATTATATTTAATTTTAACTATTTAATTAGGAAAATTAGGGGCTTCCTCATGTTTCCCTAATTTTCCCTATATGTACCCCACTTTTCCTTTTTGGAAGGTTAATCAAATGCATTATTTTCCTTCTCTTGGAATTTTGGAGCTCTCTCTATAGGAATTGACATTGTTGATTGAATGTTATTTAGAGATCTTGGCACACTCTTTTAATTTTTTATAGAATTCAATAGGATATTTTAATAGGTCATGATCAGACCCTAGAATTTTCACAAGGTAGTCACCCCAACCTATCCAAGAAAAATCCATAGGTGGGTCTAAAATTTATTTTTAAATCTTATAAATTGGAAACCTACTTGGGCAGAGATCTAAAGTGCTCAAGTTTTAAATTTTATGCTAAAATTTTAATTTTAGGTTTACAGATATGTGGTCCTCCTTGTAGCACCAATTTTGTTGTTGTAAATTTTAGCACATGTAAATATTCTAGGCTCATCTCTCAAATCACCTCTAAAGAAAGGATATTTCAAATAATCTCCCAAAGGTTTGTATCTACCTAGTCGAGGCGCACTGATCTTCACTCAATGGCTCATTATGACCATTCCATTTTAAGGGGCCTTTATTAGTTTGAGTCCTTCATACTTCAAACTTTGTTCCAATAACTTTGATTTAATAGGATTTGGGTACTTAAACAATGTAAACTAAGAATGTTGGTATATTATTATTTTTTATTAAGTTTCGTGCAAGGTGATGAAAACATATAAACAAACATTCTTTATGATTTTTCCCAAATTCAAATTAGCAAATTCAAGGTTTTTTATGTGTGGTTTCAACTAATTCTGGTGCATTCATTCCATTTGTTTAACATAAAAATGCTATAATATAATGGAAAATATATTATAATAAATCAAGATAGAAATAAGTAACATATTACATACATTCAAACCCTAGAATAAAAGTTGATAAATAAAATGAAAAAGAAAAAAAGGAAAAGAGAACAATCTTGGAGGAAAGTGAAGCCAAACCTAGAATCATTCAATTGAAAGCAACCCACAAGCTGATCCCCATCTAGCCAGCCTTCACACAACCATAGTAGGAACTAGTGCCATAATATAAGGGATGAAAATCCTAAAGGCGATCCAAAACCACCATTGTATTACACATTCAAGTGAATGCAAATCAAATCTTCCAAAACTTGTATTAAATAAAAATATTATTTTGATAACACAAATAGAGTTTTACAATCAATTATTTGAATATAATATAAGGCAACATATCCCCATGTAAATAAGAGGGGGAGAGAAAATAAAATAAAAATGCATAAAATAGATGATTGGTCTATAATGTCTTTAGAGAATAAAAATATACTAGCCTATTTACAATGAAATCCATCCAATAAATAGATGGTATAGCTTCCAAGGGAGGGAGTTTTCCCACCAAAATGTCTAGCTACCACCATTAATTCTCCTAGATACCTCATCCCTTTTTATATCCCTAAAAAATAACCACTTTTATTATTTATAAACCTGCATAAGACTAAAAAACAAGTTAAGACTTTCAACTAAAAGAAATGAATAGTAAATTATAGAATAAAATGTAAACAAGTTTTTAACTTGACACAATCAAGCAAAATTGGAGATAATGTTGCATCCATACTAGAACCAAATTTATAACAACATGAATGGTTTAAATTATCAACATATGAATCAAAATCTATGCTTGAAAAATGAAATTTAGGTCAAAACTAGTCTTTCCTAGATCTATTTAGGATTTTAGTACGCAGATATGTCTATTTTAGTGTTACTATTCACTTTTTGAAAAATTTAGCCCTCTAATTATAATTGAGCTTTGAAAGCTTGAATAGAACTAAGGGAAACTTATTAATATTTACTATACCTATTTGACATTCACTCCCTTGATTAACGTTGTGCTTTAAATATAAATTTGGTAGGAAAAGGATTTTGGGGTACCCCAAGACCTAATTAGGTTTAGGATCCTTGGTTAGGTCTATCAAATTTTTAGCATGCTTGGCTAGATTCTAATAAGGGAAATGGGGGCTTAAAATTCTAGATAGAAAGGAATAGGTATTTTATGGGGAAATCCCAAATAACACTCATTAAGGAATCAAGGGGTTAAAACCCCAAAAGGATTTAGTTATGGAAATGACTAGGGAAAATCTTGGTAGGGACATAGGTAGGGTTTTAAGGGGTAATACCCCACACAAAACTAGGATGGAAGCTTGGGATCCCTAATGACCTTATCAAGGCCTAAGCCTTAATTAACATTGAGGAAAACTATTAGGGATGGCCTTGACCTGATCATGGATCCATCCCCAATAGACAAAGAGATGAAGTTTGAGGATCAACTCATGACCTAGTCAAGGTTAAATCCCTAATTAACAAAGGAGCTCAACCAAAAGACAAACAAAGACCTACTTGGGATTTTAATCCCAACTATAAAAGAAAATAAATAAATGCCTACCAAATAACTAATCAAAGTATTTACTCTGATTAATAAAGGAAACACATATCCCCCTAATGAAGACCTAATTGAGACTAAAAGTTTGATTATCAAAGAAAACATAAATGACTCCCCTCCTAGACTTAATCAGGGTTTAGGGACCCAATTAGGTCTAGAGATTTAGAATTTCAACACTTAGAAAAAATAATCATGAAAATAAAGATTATAATTGAGCATGAAAATTTGAACTTCACAGACCTAAGTGGGGAATTTCATAAGTTTTTAACCTAACACTAGCTAGATTTTTCAAGTATGATACATGGGTTTAGGAGTTATTTTGGGATGAAGTTAAAAACATAAAACTTTATAGAATAGACCTAATGGATAGTATGGAGTAGGTTTATAAGGTATAAATGGCATGAAAAATAAAATTAATTTCTAGGGAAAACTAAGAAACTTGAGCAAGTTAGAGAATACATGTGCTAGAGACTTGACAAGTGGGAGAAGTGTCCCAAAAATGCATTTTTGCTGAAAGAGTAAAATATGAAAATTATTCACATGAGTGATATGAACATAATGGAATATGTATTATAGGTCAAATAGGTGAAAAAACCAAAGTGACCCCATGGATCAATTGTAGGGAGTAGAGAGTAGGCATGCAAGTATGCCAAGCAGGTAAAAGTGCAATAAATGGGACCAAGTGTTATATATGAAAATTTATCTCTTAAAACTAGTCATAATAATGGGATAGATTTTGGGAGCTTTAAAGGAAATAAAATATAAATAACCTGCTATATTAGGATAAGAGAGCTAGGAAAACTAAGAGACCTAGGCTTCAATTGTAAATTGGGAGGTTAAAACTCCACTTTTACACTAAGTGTAAAATTTAAAGTTGAATCACATGGACATGGTATTTAAAATGGTGATGGTTTCAATTATTGGTTTGGAATACAAAATGATATGAACCACTAAGTAAACTTGAGTTGATGATACCAATGAATTGTGAGCATAAGCATGAGTATAGATAAAAACAAAAAAAGGAGGTTCCCTAATTATTGTAAGAATTAGGGGATGTTGTGTAATAAAAAAGACAATTATCCTACCTTGATTGGTAAGAAATGGGATTATAATGGCCAAATATCTATCAATATAGTGTGAAATAAATTATAGGCACACTGAAGGGATAAAATAATTGTTATACCACTAAATAAATCATAGCATAATCCATATGTCATTCTAAAATAACCAGAGTCACCTTATGCATGTAGGAATAATATTGGTTCAAATTAAAATACAAATCAAAATGATCTATGAGGTATTGAATATAGTTTTTTTAAACCAAATATTGAGAAACATATATAGTCACAAACAATAGAACATACAGTCTACAAACTAGTGCTAACAAAGTCTATATCTCATCAATTTTAAATTGAAGGATGTACCTCTTTGTCTATGCCAATCTCTAACAAAGTTTGAGGTAGTTTTATTACATAATATAGGTATGAAATCCATGGATTATACAAATACTACATATGAAGGTATGATATCTTACAATGCAACATATTATACTAGTGGTGACTTAGGCATGCATATGTTGAATTGGGTTTGGGGAAATCATGGGGTACAAACTTTGTAAATGGTATTCACCATAGAACACAAATTACCAAAATATTTTACCACTGAGGATCTTAATTAGTTTATATTTAGGTTATATTACCATGTACCTAATATATATCATAAATTCAATACATTCAATTATGCTTTGAAGGGGACTATATGACATGGTGGGAAATTCATAGAAAACTAGAGTTATGATGAGATGAAGCATATGAAATTTTATGAGAATGATTTTAACTACCACCCATTGTTAGAATAGAGTGGCCATTCCTTCAATAAGACAAATGTATATAACTTCATGTTCATAAATGTGTAGTTGTATGGTTTATGTAGGGTGTTGAGCAAAGATATTGGGTGCATATGTTTAGCCACGCTCTAGCACCACTTCTAACTGCATAGTGTAGGAGGGAAACTAAACATTGATCACATGTGTAATAATACTTTATCCAAAAAAAAAATTTGAAGATGAAATATAGTATCACACAACAAATTTTAAAAATTAAATTTTTTCATATGTTAAGTCTAGGTATAAGATTTGGGAACTCTAAATAACTCATCATCGTAGTAAGAAGCAACATGAGATCTGAATCTAGAAATTAAAAACTACAAGGATAGTAAATAGGAGTAGTGTCTTCTTAAACCTTATAATATGATTATTTATGAGTTGATATAATCTAGTGATAGTGATGGGGATATATATCTAGAAGGATTCTTCAAATCGGAGAGAGAAGTAGAGCCAACAAATTTTCACATCATAGAACAAGCTAAGGAAGAAAGACTATGAAATGTAAACATTATGGAACAAGAAAGAGAATGAAATATATGATAATCCCTACCTAGTGGATCTAATAAATTATATATTGAGTCTTGTACACTTGGAAAACTTAGACCTTCATTATTCCTCTCAATTCTCTACCTTTCCTAATTCTATAAGTCTCACATCTACTCTATCTTTATGCCACTTGGTCTATATCTCTTAGTTTGAAAAGTATTATATTGATGAAACAAGTCTTCTATCTTAATTTAAATTACTAAAATGTACTTATGTTTCATGTCTACAAGTTCTAAACATGTACTTATTCACATGCTCCCTAGACACTAACTCTAAGTTAGATAATAACATTGAAGTTATTGTCCTACCCTGATGCAAGTGTGAAGTACCCTAAAGTAATTTTTTTTTTTTTTAAATGTATAATAATGGTGAGCCTAACTAATTTAATGAGATTTATTAATCTAAATGGATTGATATAAATACAATATCAAACCTCATTCATTCCTCACCTATGAATACCTAAAAAAATACCAAAGAACATTCAATTAATCAAAGCTTCCATATTTATTCCTATTTACATACCACTCTTAAGAAATGTACATCTACATGTCTCAATTATGAAGGAGTATCCTAAGATCCCAATTTTCCAAGTTATAAGATAGGTCACTGTTATACTTACTTTTCACACATTTTACAATTTACACACAAGATAACACATAGGGGAGAACTACATTAGTTTGAGGCCATCTTTAGAGTATTGTTTATTTAGGTAGTATCCTTTGATATCAGGGTCATTGGGGTCATCTTGAAACCATGTTACCACTAACCCTTTTTTTATTCAAGGTCACATTAAAGATGGAAGGCTAAGGTTTCACCATTTCTCAAGAAATGACTATCCATGACACATATATGAATGCATCAAACTAAAGGTGAAGCAAAATCCAAAAGCATTTAGGTCATCACATCCTATTTAAATAAATATTCCATATATGACACTATCATATAACCTAAATATTAACATCAATACAACCATACTAAGTTGATATTACTATATAGATAGCCATATGCATCAGATCTAGAATCTAACAACTCTTCTAGAATCTAGTTCCTACCTATATTTATCATGTTCAAGATCCAAAACTACATTACTATAGGACAAGTTAATTCTTCACTTATTTGTCATTTATATATCTAGTATATTTGCACTTTCCATATTTAGATTATCTCAGCATAATAAATTTAGTGTACATACTTATATCTAATTTTAGCATCTAATTAGCTTGTTATATATTTGATTATCACCCTTATGTACTTTTATTTATATATACCCCTTTATTCTAAATCTAAAGCTAACTCTAAGTACTTAGATTTCATTTTATGGTTAAACATCTAGCGAGTCCCCAAATTCATTAATATAGTGGTTAATAAATTACAAGCTTGTATCTCTCCCTTAGCCTATTGATGTTGATATCAGTCAAACTCTACCCAAAGGATATGATGCAAATAATTACTGTAATTATCATTAAGGACCATGACATTCTACAACCCATTTTTTTACCTTGAAAAATAAGATCTAAGATCTTATCAATGATCAAAAACTTATATTTGAGGATCTTACAAAGGAATTAGGTTCACAATAACCCAAAAATCATTATCATCAACAAGATTTAATTATTAAATTATACATGGGTGGTGATTATTTTAGACATAACCATATTGATCTTACAATGTAAGAACTAAAACCACTTTACATAAATAACACTTTTAGTAGCTTGGTTTTAATCTACAAGACTTGTAAAATAAGGTCACTTGAAAAGAATCCTTGGGAAACATAAAAATACCAATTACTTCTAGTCCTAAAGTAATTCAAACATGGGTTTTGGTTATGACTACCACATATACATATGCATTTACACTATGAAATCTTTGGCTATATCAAATGGAAGCAAAAAATGATACAAATTAGAAAGGTGTTTCCTTTCCTCACGATGGGCAATTAATATAAATTTTAAATGGTAACATTACATCTTCTACTACACATTTCAAATGTGAGGAGGTATGTGTTATATAGTTTTTAAACCTATCCAATCATGATGCAAAAAATGTCAAATATCCAACTTAAGGTTGTACTACTCATAGTGGGGGAGATATTTATGACCATCCATTGGAGGGTATCATAGGATGATCTTTCTTATTCAAAAAATTCCATAAAATACTAAAATAAAAAAACATTTAAAACATCAAAAAAACTTTCAAAACTTACATGTTCTACTAGCTCCTTAGCATCCATGTGTTATTTACACATTGATGGATGACATACTTAGTTACTCCTACATACATGTATGTGTCACAGTTTTAGTTTAGTGTGATATATACATACATAAATACATGATACATTCATATTTTAGATGTTGGGACTTCCTTTTGATCATATCACATGGACATTTGTGGAATTTACTTATTTGATCTTGATATACATAGATTATATAATTCGATGATCAGTCTACATTATCATGTTTGAGATTGCATATGTACTTACACATGCCTATTATCCATGATTATATCTTACATAGGGTACTTGATATGTTATACATGTGACATAATTTTCCTAAAACATTGGATCCATTAGATAATATGACATGTTTATGTTATTTTCTTATGCTTTAATTTATGCATTTGAGTGTCTTATATTCCTTTTTTGAGCATTTGAATATGCTCCTCTACTTATGGCCCATGTGCTTGTGTATACTTTTATTGAAATTTTCATATATAATTATTTATTGTATGGACATTTTAATATGTCATCCTTAATTTTATGTATATTTCACTAAGTCATGTCCCTTAGATTGTGTGGCATTTGAACATGCACCTTATTTCTGGTCTCTTTATAACCTTGTCTTTTGACCTTATTTTGAGTGATCTTGTGTGTGTGATTTTTTAATTATTGATATTGTAATGTTACTATCTATATGTATACATGATATTTATCATTCATCTTAAGCATATGTGTGATTACATTGGTACTATGTACTTCAATGATACATTTACCCAATCATGTTTCTTTTATATTCTAAATGGTTACATTCACAAAGTATACAACTATATCATCTTTATAAGGAGAGGTAACTAATAGTTCCTATCATTACCTCACCTCAAATTGGTTAATATTAATGGGGTCATGTAATAGATAAATTTTCTCCACACTTGGCACAATTTACAGATTATAATGGAGGCATGATTTGGAATCATGTTTTTTACACTCATTCAGTATATGGTACTTATATTAGTTTCCAAATTTAGTGGAGGCATGTTTGGCAAAATGTTCTCCACACTCATTTCATATTTGGTACTTATATTAGTTTATATATTGAGTGTGGGCATTTCATATGAACATGGATTCCACACATTCATAGTTCTCAGATTTAGTGGGGCCAGACTTTGGAAGGATATCCTCCACACTTATTCAATATTCAACATCTCTAATTTATAGTGGGGGCATGATTTGTAAAATGTGCTCCACATTGGTACTTATATAAATTTTTATATTTCTTCATATATAACAAGGGCATACTTTGGAAGTATATTCTCCACACTTAACACAATTATCCAATTTGGCTAAATCACACAATTATATGATTCAGATTCATAGTTGTGGTAGAATTATATACATTGGTATTATTGTTATACATAATTTGAGAATGATACATATTTAATTTGCATATGTTATGAAACATATTCTTGATATTTCAAAATCCAAATTAGTTTTAGATTCCAAAACTCTTGTACATACTATTATGATATCATGGACTTCTTCATACTAATTCCCTATAGACTTTCATGGACTTTTATTGATCCAATATACTACAATAGTTGGTTCACCTTTTTGGTATGGTTGAGATGAAACCACTCAATTTTTCCAAGTTTTTGGTTGGAATTGATCATCCAGTCTCACCAGGTTATAAGTATCATTGGGTTGTAGGGTTGAGTTAATCTCAAATACTAGGTGGCAACTCTCTTTTTCTCAAAAATTAGGGTCATGTGCCTTCCAATATCTCTCTCTATCTCCTTGTATATATGAACTTTAAATATTTATTGTAATCTTAGTTTTGAGAGCCTTAAAATGATGCATATTTTTAAAAATAACTTTCCAATAGGTAAGGTAGTTAGATCAACACACATGAGTAATCTTAGACCTTGCTCTTTCAATTTAAATTTATTTCAAGTACTTTTAACCCATATTATATGCATTGATTTTATATTTTAACATGCTATTAGTTGTATTTAGTCAATAGTAAAGTATTCAAGTTGGTCACATGCAAAGATAAGGTGCACATACACACCCAGGTACACATTCCTTTCCTTTAAATTAGCAATTTCATTACTAGATTCAATGGGGTGAATGTAGATGATATTTTGTGATTATATATCACCTTAGTCTTGTACACTTACCAAATTTAGACCCTGGTTGTTCCTCTTAGTTATATACCTTTCTTGATTCTATAACTCTTGCATCTATTTTGTCTTTTAACCACTTGGCCTACATCTTTTATCCTGACCAGTCTTATATTGTGACCCAAGTCTTTTAAATTATTAAAATTTACTTTGTATACATGTTAATTCACTCATCCTAACTCTTCATCTAATTTCACCATTATTCCCACTAACAATTCACAAACTAATCCTCTCCTAGTCAATAATATAGTCCCTCACCCTTTTATAATTCTTATATCATACCAACCTTTATATATTTCACATATTATTAATTTCCCATTACTTATCATATTAATATCCTATTAACTTAATAATCCCATCCCATGACCACTTTCTAATTTAAAATCCTAAAGTCCTAACTACCCCATATCCATTTATCACTATACCTTCCTAAAATCCTACTCCTTAATCCCTATGTAACACTTACACTAAACCTTATTAAACCCCCTAAACATCTCTAGAATACTCCTTAATCCTTTTAGAGCCCCTAAAATCATTTCTAGTAAATTCTAATGAATTTTAAATTCATGGGCTCATTTAATACATTATCCTACAAGGAATTTTAAATTCCTTGGAAATTTGTAAGCCCTTGATCTCCTAAGGCCCAACTTTGAATATGGACCCTCCATTCACCCTTCTCTCTCCTATATAAACCATGTTATGATCTTGGCCATTCCAAATAACCAATGAAGTAATGAACACGTGAGTGCATGAATAAAAAATTAGAGATCTTGATAAATTCACCATACTATATAATTTCTATTTCTCTCTATGTCATTGCCATTACATCCCTTGCTTGACATTTTCATCCATTGAGTCTAATGCATAATCCAAAATCTTAAAGTCACATTACTTGAAATCCAATTTTACATCAATTAACCAATATATCTTAGAAATATATCAAAAAGTCTTAGAAATAATATTAATGGGAACAAGATGAGGGTGATAATTTATTAATCATATGTTTATTGCTTCCTATTCTCTTTCATTTTTGATGATTTTGTGAAATTTGGGAGGCTTTATAACATATTGTGCTTGTTTGATCTAATTATTCAAGTTTGAATCTACATTTGGTGACCATGTTGGGAACCCTCCTCTTGAAATAATATTTTGTGTTTTGAGAATTCTTTCCAAAGTTTGTAGGTCAAGTTGAAGGAGAATTTATGAATTCCATTTTTTGATAAATTTACATTCTTCACAAAAACATGTTGTTTTTTAATAAACTTCTAATTACTCATAATTAATTTCATGAAACATTTTATGGGTTATGATCATATCACTCTCAATTCTTTAGAACATTTTATGGTTTTTTATTTCATTGAGTATTTATCAAGTTATGATAGGTTTAATATTATTATTTTGGGCATTTTCTAACATTTTTATACACTAAAACTACTTTACCATTATTTTGTTATTTTTATTTGACTGGGATTTTCATAGGGTAACAAGTGTTTTTGTTTAATTAAACTTATTTCTTGATCATATTATGATCATTATAATACCACTTATTGCAACTATGAAATTGAATATTTGATTTATGATTATGCACTTTTGACTTATGATTTTGCTTGAATCTAAGTGGTTTTTTGTTTGATAGTATAATAATTTGGCCTTTGTATAATAATATTTCAGCTCTAATATCTGTCTTGGAGGGTTGGAGGAAATTTAAAGCAAAATTGGATAAATTTTGTAGTAGACCAATATAATAAGTTCCCTATTCATAATTTTGAAATTACACTAAAATAAATCCTAATAAGTGCCAAAATTTGATATAACTATCAATAATCAAACTAAAAGCACTTGTAAATATCTCATATCAATCCATTTTGATCTTCAACAGGGTAAAAATATTGATATTTTTATATCTATTCATATCACTAATATTCTTAAGTGAACATGAATAATAATCTATAGTAAATAAGTGGTTTTTATAATCTCTTTATCAATAGATGCTCCATTTTTATCAATGTTTTTGCATATAATGAGATCATAAAAGTTTAAGTTTTATAGTATATGGAAATTTTGTAAATAGCTTACTAGTTGTATAATATAGGGACTATTTAAATTATATATTCAAGTTTTAATCCTAGGTTATTTTTTCTATCAAATGCAATATCACAATTCTCAAGTTGCCCTAATCTGAGGTTTTGATAAATACCCATTTCAAGTACCTTTTTCAATATCGCATATAGAAATTTGTGATTTTGATAGTAATATGTGACTTTGAATTATTAGTTTGTGATTTTTCACTTACACTAACTATTCATATTTTTTGTCTTGACTATATACAGGTGTCACATAAGCAATACTATTGGATTTCAAACCTTGATCCTATTGGATTTGGTATATCAAAATGGTCTACACACTTTGTGAATATCAAGGCACATCTGACACAAATTTGATTTTTTTATCTTGTTTTGAAAATATTTAAGTCATATTACTTGAAATCCAATAATACAACAATTGATCAATTTATCTTGGAGCTATATCAACAAATATTGGCACAAATATTAATGGGAGGAAGATGATGGTGAGAATTTCTTAATCACATGACAATTGATTCCTATTCTTTTTCATTTTTGATGATTTTGAGAAATTTAAGAGGATTTATAATATATTATTCTTGTTTGATTTAATTGATCAAATTTTGTATCATAAAATTGGATACCATGGTGGTAACCCTCCTCTTTAACTTATATTTTGTGCTTTGAGTACACTTTCTCAATTTTACAGGTCAAGTTGAAGGATAATTTACAAATTCCATTTTTTGACAAATTTATGTTCTTCACAAAAATGTGTTGTGTTTTGATAAACTTCTCATTACTCAAAAGTAAATTCAAGAAACATTTTATGGGTTATGAGCATATCACTTTCAGATTTTTGGAACATTTTATAATTTTTTATTTTATTGAGTATTGATGAAGTTATGATAGGTTTAATATTATTTTATTGGGCATTTTATATCATTTTTCTACACTAAAACTACTTTAACATTATTCTATTATTTTTATTTGAGGATTTTCATAGGGTAATAGGTATTTTTGGTTAATTAAACTTATTTATTAATCGTATTCTCATTGGTACAATACTGTTTATTGCAGTCATGAAACTAAGTATTTTTATTATGATTATACACTTTTGATTTACAATTTTTCTTCAAACTAATTTTCTTTCACTTTGATAGTTTAATAATTTGGCCTCTGTATGATAATATTTAGTTCTAATATACATCCTGGAGGGTTGGATGAAATTTTAAGCAAAATAGGATTTTTTTTGCATTAGACCAATATCATAAGTTCCTTGGTCATAGTTTTTAAGCTACAATAAAATTAATCCTAATAAGTTCCAATTTTTTTTATAACTATCAATAATCTAATGCAAATCACTTGTAAATATCTCATTTCAGTCCATTTTGATCTTTGATAGGGTGAAAATATTGATATTTTTATATCTATTCACTATCACTAACATCCTTAAGTAAACTTGCATAATAATCTATAGTAAATAAGTGGTTTTGATAATCTGTCTATCAATAAATAGTCTATTTTTATCAAAAAATTTCCATACAATGAGTAAAAGTTTAAGTTTTATAGTATATGGAACTTTTGTGAATATTATAATAGTTGTATAATATAGGGACTATTTAGATTATATATCTAGGTTTTAATCCTAAGCTATTTTTTATATCAAATACAATATTACAACTCTCAGGTTTCCCTAATATGGGGTTTTCATAAATAACCATTTTAAGTACTTTTTTCAATATCACATATAGAAATTTGTGATTTTGAAAGTAATGTATGACTTTGAATTGTCTATTTGTGATTTTTTACTTACACTAAATATTCATATTTTTTTATCTTGACTATATATAAACATCACACAAGTAATATTATTAGATTTCAAACCTTGATCTTATTGGATTTGGTATATCAAAATGGTCTATGCACTTTGTTAATGTCAGATCATGTTTGACACAAATCTTATTTTGTTATATTTTTTGGAAACTTGGGAATAGTTTTAGAGTCAAACCCTTACACCTATCAATATCATTGATATTATTTAAGGCCTTTCTAACAATCATCACACTCCAAGAACATTAGGATATTCCTCCACATTTTACATACACATTTTTGTCTTTTTTTTATAGTTTGTGTTATAGGTACAATCACTAAGAGGAGGGGGGAGGGGGGTGAATCAATGATCCTATAAAATCCAACTTCAATTTCAATCCTTACAAGTTCTTAATCAATTACCATAATCATTCATGAAGCATACACATCATTCATAGTAATGAACAAGAGAGACAATACAAGATCAATCATGTAACACATGAAATATGTGGGAAACCCACTTGGGGGAGAAAACAAATTGTAACCTAAAATTGGAATACTATCCTATAATAATAAGAACCAATTTATACTAGATACAACTGATCAAAGAACTACCATCCCTTATTTTAGTGAGATTGTAATTGTACAAGGAACTACCACACCTATCTAGCTAAGCTACCACAACAACTAGACCTTTATCAAGTTTCACCTTACAAGGAGGTTGAAATACCCTTATATGTTGAGATTCTACAATAACACCTATGAGCACATACACCATTGTAATAATGTTTTTAACACCTGATGATGGACCTCTAATTATCACTCTTCTCCTTTGCTCATACTCAAACAACAAGAGCACTATTCTGTCAATAGAATTATGACCTATAGGTCATAAAAATAATTCTAATTTTTTTATTATCTTCAACTCATCCATAGGGAACCCACCTTTTCATTTTATTCACAACACTATGCTCTCAAATGAAAATTCCACACTCAAGTCTCTCTCTTAAGTCTAGAAACCATCACATTTGGTTTCACTATAAATAGAGCTTTCATGATTATCAATATCTTATTCAGACATTAGGCATGTATTAACCCTTAATACATCTATCATATAATGATATAACTCAAAATAATCTTCATAGGTTTGCCATAACATCTATGGGTCACCCTGAAGCAACTACACCTTTCAACTAGGCCCTTATAGCTCTTATAGGTCTCATGGAGACATATTCAACCATTTAGCACTTCATCAAACAAAAAAATAACAATACCACTTAAAAAATCATGTAATTATTCCATATGATTTATAGGTCCCCCTTAAGTGCTAACCACCAACATAGTACCCTTTTTCTTAAGCACAATTTGCTTAAAAAATATTCTATGCACATAGTCACCATGAATGAATACACATTCAACTTATAAACCTTTGTTCATATTGTATATAATTTTTAAAAACTTCATAATAAACATATATTATCCTAATAGAGTGTACAACATGATCCAATATATAATTCATAATTAAACATTGAAACAACGTCAGAATGAGCTCAATTACTCATTTTAGTTTACTTGCATAACACAGTCAAATGCATAGTCAAATTTAGAGTTACATAAATTTGTCTATTAATAAATTTAGACCTTCAAAAATATATTTAAAGATGTAACATGGAGTCCTATACCACTTTTTTTTTTCACACCATGAGCAAATTCATCTTGGATCAAAAGATATGGCTCAAAAATTAGACACTAATCTATCCTTTACAAAATTCAAATTTTCAAATGCCAATGGTCACAGTTAAACTTTGAACACTATGATCGCATCTCATGTCCTCACTACTCAGATTAAACATGCATCATAAATCTTCTCTAAAATTTAATACATAATGTGCCAATGCCCAAATTTTAAACCTTGAGCACATTAACCTCTTATCATACACTCTTGAAATATTAACTTATCATGTACCATTGATATCTATAGACTAGTAAAGTATTTATCTTATAGCACTCACAATTTTATCTTGCTCAAAACACCCATGATCATGACACTTGGCACCCTTGCATTCCTTCTGAGCACTTATACTATTAAACATCATACACTTCTTACCATCTCACTCAACATGCACCATTAGATCAAAACTATAAGATCACCCATGAGCCATTAGATTTTTATCTAGTCTTTATCTTTATCTTCATGCAAAATAGACTATAGGTACCTTTGCAATATATTTTTAAGGTCAACTTTACACCTACATATCTTTTGATTCACTCAAGTGCAAGTTCTCAAACTTGGACCATATGATCTCCTCATATAGGAAATCCAACCATGTAGAATTTTTCTCTTAGAACCCTCAAACATGTGAGATATAACTTCATTAAAAATCCTCCTTATATTCATCTATCATAGAGCCAACAATGTTAAGAAATCCCTGAAAGGCCAACTTTGTACATGCATATCTTTTGATGCACTTCAGTGCATGATTTAAAATTTAGCACAAATAAACTAGGCACAAAATGAAACAAACCCATATGATCAACTTCTCTTGAAATATATACGTGTGAGATATGCTAGAATCAAAATGCCTACTCAACTTTTCTTTCCATATTGCAAATTTAGCTATGGGAAAACACTATCAAACTACCTAGGAACCCAACTTTGTACTTGCATATCTTTTATCACTCTTAGTCACATGACCTAAGATTTAACACATAAGATCTAGGCACAATACTAAATAAACCAATGTGACCATTTCATTCTGACACCTTCATGTGTGTGAATTCTAACATCATCAACATGCTGACTTAGCTTTATTTGAATATAGAAAACACTGTCAAAATGCTTGAGAGCTCAACTTTACACCCACATATATTTGATTGTACTTCATTGCATGACCTAAGATTTAGCTAATGAGATATTGGAACTAGTTTTATCACAACCATATGACCAACTCCCCTTGATTCATCCACATATGGTAATTATTATGTCATCAAACTACCTACTTAGATTTTTTGCTATTAGACCCAAAATGCCTAGATGAGAATAATGATGAACCAGGTGAATTCCACTCATGAAAACAAGATCTTCAATCATCCTTGACCACTTATAAGACCCATTTAACATTCTCAATATTTTATACTCATCTCTAAACATATCTAACCATGTCAAAACTAAAGATCAACCAAGCCTCCTTTAAGCATACTAAGACAAGCACATTACACACTTTGTTATTATCACTTAGGATATCAAAGCACTTAATCCACTCATAAATAAACCTTCATTACATCACCATGACATCATTAAAAATTATCCAACAATATCCCCTTTTTCATTGATGTCAACACACATCATACAACTCACCTTCCTTCTCTCTCTTTAAGTACTTACACAATATGAACTTTCTCCCCATTTGACATAATGAAAAAGTGGGAACCAACTCACCTTAAGTACCTAAAAATACTACCAATAGTAGTATAACATATTATAAATATATTAAAAAACTCCCCTTTACCTTGAGTTTACCTCTTCTTGCCTTCATAACTTCTAGTTTCTCCATGCCAATACTCTCTTCAAGTAAACACTGCAACAAATGAAGAAAGAACATGAAAAACACTAAAATATGATATAAATCACAAAGAATCATATAAGAGGTACTACCCCTAATATTTATAATTCATTTCATCATTTGAGCATATTTAGATCCCCATACACCATGACTAACCACCGTACAAAATTACTAGCCTTCTCTCTCAAACCACCTCAAGGACCACCAATATAAATCCATGCCACTCACAAAATATGAAACATGCACTAAACCAATCTAATAAATCATCTTGAAAAAAAATATCATACCTTGTTCTTTTGGAAAAACTAAACAAAAACATTAAATATTCATACTAGCAATATCTAGACTCCTTGTAGCCCTATTTATAACTTGTAAAGCCCACAAATTTTAGTAGACACATTATCAAGACCTAAAACTTCATATTTAGATTACTCTCATATTACCCCTCAAGAACACCAATTCTCAACACCTAGATGATCTTCTACAACATACTTCCTTTACATACTTACGAGCTAATTATGCCTCTATCTTGATAAAAACTTGAATAACATGAGAACCATAAACCTTAAAATATGTATGATGCTTGATTTTACAACCCATTTGGCCCATTCAATATATTAATAATCCTTATACATCAACTCATAAGGCAAACCACTTTTATAGCATAGCCCAGAACCCTAGACTCTCAAAACAAACATAGTCAACAAACCTCCTTCTAGTCAATGCTCTTCTCTAAAACTTCTTTCACACTTAGAGAAAACCATCACACACTTCTGAACCAAAAATTAATCCTATATACCTCTAGGAACATTTATTTACTCTAACCCATTTTTAGGCATGCTTGCCCTTAAACCAAAAATTGAGAAAACTGAGATCTCTCAAAAATCTTCAAATTGACTTCAACATACCTTAAAACCATCAAAACACTTTGATCACATCACAAATAAGTGAAAATACCTTTCTTATCACCAAATTATTCCATCAATCTCATCGGACCACCTGGAAATACCCATTATGACCTTATAAAATAGCTCCTTTACAAATCTCTAGAACAAGCTTATGAACTTGTTGCTCCCCCTTAGTTAATGAAATTATAAGATCAACAAAATTCTCTATTTATATTTGAATTACAATCTTGAGAGCTCAAACTTATTTCTCCATAATAAATATGTCTCCTAAGAAGCATAGGTAGAGACATCCTACTTCACAATGTCCTAGAACAATGTGAAATTAGGAGTTGCCCACAAATCTTCATATTCCTTCTCCTCCTTTATCATCTGATAATTATAGTTCTTATTATTCTTAGGGTTAAGATAATAAACATGCTCAACAATGGTACAATGCTCACTTGGATCCATACATACCTCAGAACTAGATTCAACCATCACCTTGGTCTTCTTTTTGAGCTTGGTCTCTTCACTCACAACATGAGAAGACAATGAGAGCCCTTGGAAATCTTCAACTTTTGAAGCATTCTCCACCATAACAATTATATTACTTGGAATTGAAGTCTCATTATGACTCATACTTACCACCTTTGGCTTCCTTGAGTTGACATGCCTTCTTTCTTACACTATAGGAACCTGATTAAGCCTATTCTAACTTGTAGGCCTTTGTTTGCAGAACTTAGCAATGTAACCTCTCTGTTCAAAATTGTAGCACACCATACTCCTTGATGGAACAATATTTTGTCTTATTGTGTTTAGATATAAACTTGAAATACATCCCATGTCATGACAAATGAAACAACCTCCTCTTTTTAAAGATAACTCACCTTGGCTAACCTTATGTGGATAATGGTTTGCAAAGTGTCCCACATTAAAATAGTTATATCACTTAATTTTATTCACACCTTTTGACTAATGACCCCCATCATAGTTTCATATAAATTCATTTCTAACATATTTCTTGCATTCTTTATCCCTATGACCAAATTAATTACATGTGTAATAATAACCATTAAATCTTGCATACTTCATTGCATTTGGTTGTCTGAATTGATTTATCTTTATTCTTCTAGCACCTTCTTTCTTTTCTAATGATTTTTATTCAAATTATGACTATCTTGGTTCACATTATTCTTCATCTTTTTTTGAGTCACATTCTTTTATTCTTCATATCCAAGACCAGTTCTATCACTAGCATGATTTTAACCACTCAAAATATTGTCTAGATCAAATGAGCTCTTTTCAAATCTCACAAATGATTTCACCTTACAAGATGTCTTCTCTAATTCATATTTCAATGAATCATTTTCAATTACATACCTTAAACATTCATATTCTTTAGCTTTCAAGCTTGTAGATAGGATTTCTAATTGACAATTGATATGTTGATCATATCTTCATGTTCCTTGGTGTCTTCATTCATTCTTGCCTCATACACATTGAATTGATCCTCATAGTCTTTGATTTGAGACTTCATCTTCTTGTTAATATTCTTCTCAATCTTTAGTTATTCAAGAGTATTTGTCAATGCAATTTCACAGTCCATCTCATCTTCATCATCATCTAAATCACTCCTAGACTCATTTTGATGTAAGTAACTTCCTTCCTCAGCCATGAGTAGGGCTTCATCTTCAATAGGACCATCATCTTCATGATTATATTTTAAGTCACTATCTTCACTCTCATATTATGAGCTACAATATTCTTTGGTGTAGAGACTCTTCTTATTCTTGAAGGAATTCTTATTATTAAATGTTCTAAATCCATTCTTCCTATATATCTTCATGTTTTCATCTTGGTCTTCACCATGCTCTTCATAATCATTCTTTTCATGCTTATAAGGGAACTTATGAGCAAAATGTCCTATATATCCATAGTTGAAACATTTGAAGGGTAGTTTACCCTTACACTTCCCTGATCCTATGTTCAATTTCATAGTAATCAAAGCAATTAGTTCATCCTCATCAATATCATATATGTTATCCTCTTTGGGTTTCTTACCTTGAAACTTATTCTCAGGCTTCATCTCTATCTTGAATTATTCTTCCTTCTTTGGTCGTATATCATCATTTACTCTCATCTCATAGGCAGTAAGGGTGCCATGAAATTGATCCATATTCAACTAAGTAAGATATTGACTTTCTTATATAATATATAATTTTGGATCAAACTTGAGGGATATAGACCTTAATACCTTTTGGACTATAGTATCCCCTTTAAGATTCTCTCTAAGACCTTTGATGATGTTCATAGTTAAATTAACTTGCTACAGAAAGGATGTCATAGAATCTTCTTCCTTCATCTTGAGAATTTCAAATTACCATCTTTGAGTCTATAACTTAGCAAGATTGACCTTTGAATATCTTTCATAAATTATCTACATTTTATCCCATATCTCTTTAGTAGATTATTATTTTTTTTAGAATAATGGAGTTTTATTCCTAATTAAATAAATGGGTCTAAATAGGGTAAATTAGTAAATAATATGTAATAATTAAGTCACTAATTTGTGTAAACAGATTATATTTTTACCTTTTCTAAAAATAATAATAATAGAGAGAAAATCAAACTTAGTTGGAAACTAACTGAGATAGATGTTATAGGGTCTATAAATTTTTGTGTAGGCTTGGGAGACTCACAAATAAGAACTTAGAGTTCATTTCTAGATTGGATAGGAGTGATAAAAGTGGGACACCCTATTGTTCAATGTTATAGTACTTTTTTGATGTTATTTTCTAGGTGATCTAAGTTTTTTAGGTTCTACTTGGTAGGTCTGTGTTACCTTGTCAGTGAAATATCAAAGCCCAAAAGTCTATGAAGCTCATTGTCCATTTGTTTTAATATTTAAAGCCCTAAGAACTATTGTTCTTGAACTTGAATTGAAACTTGGGAAAGAGAGAGAATGGGTTAGATTTTAAAAGATACACTGGATGCACTTCACACCCTGTATGGGCATGTTACCTACATACCAATACTCTGAGGAGGGATCAAGCTAATGTAGTTCTTCCATTGAAGTGCTTGGTGCAATTGTGTATGAAAATGCAACTAGATGGGAAACTAGGTGTATTTTAGATAGATAGGGGCTAGTGTAATGGTTTGAATAATCTTGAAATAATATTGGAAGGTTGTATGTAGATAATAAGGAAAAGTGCTTGAATGCACTTACTTGTATTCTTAATTCCCTTTTGTAAATGAGTGCCAACCATTCTAAATGGACTTTGAATGGCCTTTTATAGGAGATTTAATGATTATGGGTTAAATGAATTCATGTTAAGCTTACATAAATTATCCATACTCAAGTAACCAAATTTCACATTTTATATGACTACATTTGACCCTCCTTTATTCTACTGATGTAATAATGCAAAATACTAAGATAAAGGAAAAAAAGAATGCATACCTAAATTTACTCGTAAAGGTGAAGCTCATGAAGCTATGTGATGTTGGATGTGCATGGAGAGAGCATGATGTGAAGTGTGATTATGTAATGAAAATATAGAGTGGATCAGTCCTTACTATATATGATATATCTAAAATAAGAAAGTAAAAAATCTAGGTAAGAGAGGAAGAGAAAAGAATGAATACACTTCACTAAGTATGCAGACCAATATAAAACCTATTGTGTTGCTAGATTATGTGGGATGTGTACTGTACCAAAATTAATATCATGAATGGAGCTGAGTGCTCAATTCTCTAGAAGTGGATCAATAATTCAAAGGTAGGCCCTTTGGCTCCATCATCACCTATTAAGTGAAGCTAATAAATCATGCATGTGTTAATCGATGTTTGGATTGTGTGTCCAATCCCTCTAAATAGGTGGATAAAGAATACAAAATATATCTAACCCTTTGGCTCCATCATTTCCTAGTAAGTGGAGCTAATGAATCATGCATGTGTCAGTCAATGTTTGGACTATGTGTCTAATCCCTCTGAATAGGTGGATCAAGAATACAAAGGATAACTAGTTATTTAGATCCATAATTCCCCATGAAGTGAAGCTATGAAGTATTACTAGTATAAAATAGCTATCATTTGAGTTGGATCATGGATCCCATGGATGTTTTATGAAAATATAATAATATAGCATGGATAACTAAATGTATGTTGGAAACTAGGCCACTCTTGGCCATTTTGAAACATGGAGATTAGGCATGTATGAAAGCCACTCTGAAACTAATACACTAGGATTATTTGAAAGGCAAATCGAGAATTTAGGTACTCAATAAGTTAAAATTATCTAAAATTTCAACTTGAAAAATATGCCAACCACCTATGGATGGAGTAAGGCATGCAACTACTGAGAATGCCTAGGTAATAAACTAAACTCAAAAATAAAAGAAGACTAATGTGTCATGCACATTACCCCCAATCACTGGTGTCTTGAACATGGATTCTAATTTATAATTTATGTCAAATACCTAGTATAAAATTGGAAGTGAGATCCATCATGCCACACATGATACCCCTCTATATCTGAAATCCCTAAGAAAACTATACTAAAACTATTGATTCTAACTGATCTAGATGTGTAAAAATTATAGTTGTACTAAACGTTTTGCCTGTTACTAAAAAACTTGGGTTTTTTTCTTCCTGGACAAGATATACAAAATGAGGACACCCTTGTATTTGATACTACTATCCATTTTTGATGATGTTGTCTTTTGTTGAAACTAGTTGTTGATCTAGAATTGTCACTATTTTTTTGTTCTATTCTGACTGGTTTGACCTCTAGATTCTAAACTAGGTGATCTGAATGCTACTATTTTGATTCTTAGGATCCTTTATCTCTATGACTAAACCCTTGTTTTTTCCCCCTCTTCTAAGGGTAGGAATGATTGAACCTATAATGACTACCCTCAAAAGAAAAGAGTCATACAAGTGTGTTATGATGCATAGATACATGATATAACAATGATATTTGATAAGATATCTCTAGATATATCAATGCTTATATTGAGATATTGTTAGATTAACAAGGGTATGCCTAGATAGATATAACAATGTAAAATCATGTGTAGTGTACTAAACTAGAATTGGAAATGTTAGATGTTGTTGTTTATTAGAGAGATGGAGCATGATGTCCATCATGGCATCTAAGAAAGTAGGGTAAATACATGATATGGATCATGAAATTAAAAATAAGGACAAGTAATCAAGAAACAAGTTTACAAATCAAGATGCAAGAAGTATACAAGGTTGGCCAAGGGGCCACACAAATAAGGGACATGGGCACATGTCACTCAAAATGGAAAGCAAGCATGCAAGGCATGTTCAAATGCCATGTACACGTAAAATTTGAAATAAGCAAAGATTGGCATGAGGGATAAAGACACATATATATTACAAGAAGGGGACATCAGAAAACTTCCAAAGGTACACACATGAATAGAAGCAAAGGACATTGGCAAATGTCCTAAAACACATACAAGGCATGGAATAAGAATTGAGAAAATGTAAACACATCAAGTTACATTAAGCAACAAAGGAAAGTATGTATATAATGGAAAGGTACAATCACATATAAATAATCAAAAAAGAGTGAAAATATGCAAGACATGTTTAGTACAAGACTAAGTGTATGCTAGGAAACACATAAGTGTAAGATACTAGTGAGTATCGATATGGTAATCTATGTAATCTAGTAAGTAATGTATGTGAACATGATAACTAGAGTTTGTGGTATAATAATGACATAACCTGGATGGTTTAGTCATGTAGAAGATGCCCCTATTGGGAAGATGTATCAATGTGAATTTTGAATGTAGAAGTAGGATACCCCCTCAATGGGTAGAATGAAGCAATTAAGGAACTAGAAGTCACTGCACACACTCAAAAAATATCAAGTGAAGCATGGTAATGTAGATAATCAACAAATAATAGCATAGAATAGCAAATGTAAGTCTAAAATAGTATTATAAATGTAAAACATGGATGATGCATATAATCTAAATGTTTTTTGTGTTTTTGAATTATTTGAATATTTTTATATTTTGAAAAATTTTATTGTTTTTGTATTTTTATATAAGCTATATACAATAAAGCAAAAGAAATTATGTACAAATAGGTTGGGATAATATGATACTAACTGATGAGTCTCATACAAGACTCCATATCATGGTGTCTTGTATCAAAGAGTGAAATCATGTGTGAATGTGAAGCATGATGAAAATGTCAAGACTGTGGCTCTGAAAGCTATATATGTTGTAGATGCTCTAAAATATCTGAATTAGAAACCAACTATGGGGTTCTATTGTAACTCTGAGAAGTGGATGTAACTATAGGGCTCTTAGGGACCCATCTAGAAGTAGGAGAATCTCTATAAAAATGTGATTTATATGTAGACCCATGAGATCTCAATAAAACTGATCTTGGTGTGAAAAATGTAGCTAGAAGCTATCTAAAATTCCAAATTTATGGAGATGTATGAACCCTCTTTACTGGCAATGGATGTGTCAATTGTGTCTAAATCTATATTGGAGGAAGAACTATAATGGGTGGGGAAAATAAAACTGGTGGAAAAGCTAGAACTAGTGACTATAAAGTAGATGGCTCTGAAGTGGGTAGTGGTAACTCATACAAAACTCCACCAACTATAATAACCTAATTAGCATGAATGAATTTCATGCATCTATGAACTATATATGGTACTGCTCAAATTTTTTGAATCCATGGGTGACCAAGTAACATATCAAAAACTCCTGCATTAAGAATTTTATTAAAATGTGTGCTCACATGTGTTGGACCAATATGTAAAGGAAGTACAATCTCACCCAATGAACTATGTATGTGTCTACTAAATCCATTGATAACTATATATATTAGGGTGATATCCTTCTCTGAATAGCCCAAATGTCATAATAATGTAATGGTGCACATGTTGACACTAGAACCATTATCGATGAGAACACTATGAATGGGTTGATTATGAATATGTGCTTTGATAAAGAGTACATTATGATCTAAAATATCCTCCACAATCTCTTGATCTGAAAAGGATATCAAGGGTCTAGATAGAAATCTGGAATCATACATACTAATCATACCACTCAAAGGATATGACTCAACTAAAGGTGCCTGGTATGTAATTGGTGGTGGATGTGCATGATACACATGGTGAACCCTTGATGTGTCCCTTGTATCCTATTTTTAATGTTGTGGAAATTTTTTTGAGAATATTTTCAAAGCTTTATCTTATGTTGGTTTTTCTTGTGAAGGCTCAATTGAAGTGCCAAGATCAAGTAGGTTATCATCTATCAAGTCTTGTATCTTATGTCTCAAATTGATGAATATATTTATAATGTGACCTAGTGTCCTATGGTAGTCACAAAATTATTTTTCATCATATCCCTTGGGAAGAGGTTTGGTTGGATCAAATTCTTGAATAAGAGGGAGAGATATGATATTACAATCATAAATTTATTGTAAAATTCTAGATGGAAGTACTGGAAGATGTGAGAAATTACATTGAAGGGGTGCTAATAAAATTATATGTTGAGGAGGCTTTGAAGCTACATTTACTATAGATTGATTCTACTCTTTTGTATCATTAAACTTGACCTTGTATCAGACTTTTCTATCACTCTTATTAATTGTGTTTGGAATGCTTGTATACTTGAGTTTGCCCATTGAAATGAGTTTCACTTCTTTTTATTTTAGTGTATGACACAATTCAATGAAGGAAGAGAATCAATTGAACATAATTGATTCATGAAGTGTTAGTAAAAGGATCTATTTGAAGAGGTCTTGTTACTCCTAATCTACCATAGGACTAGTCATTTTAACCAAGATGGTCTTATACCAAATAACATAGTCTATGAGATGCTCATTTTGTAATTATTTCTATTCATCAATTTGAGCATATGAAACCTTATCACCAATGTTAATTTTGAAGTGTGTTAAGAACATGTTAGCTAAAGGATTGAATACATGAATTGACTAATTTAGTAGAATATAGAACCATTGTAAAGCATAATCCTTTAGGCTCTATGGAAATATTTTGGTAAGTAGATAGTCATTGAGTACATAGTCCAAGAATTCTATGTGAAAATCTCTCAAACATGTCTCTAGATCAACCTTGACATCGTAAAGAGTAAGCTTGGGTTGAACAAAACCTTATGGCAAGGGTGTAAAAGCAATGTGACATGCCAATTGTGTATGCAGTAAAGCAAAGGAATCCAATGTATGTGTAGGTCTAGAGACACCTTACTCAAGATGTTGCACCTTAGATTAAAGAGATCTTATCTCTTGTATAAGGGCTAACACATCAAGAGATAGGGACGTAATAGTTATAAGTAGTGACATAGAAGAAGGTTGGGCTGCTATAGGGGCTTATTGAGACATTCTTGTCCTTGTAATGTCATTTACAACTAGTGGGTCTATTTTTCAAGAAGATTCAACTTGCTTAGCCTTTTTAATTTCCTTGATAGATTGCCAAATAAAAGTATGATCTTGAGGATGTTCCCTTAGTCTTTCTCTAAAACTTTATAAAATCAAATATTTATTAAGGATAACTTCATTATTAATAAAAGGTGGAAGTGGATCGATAATCCAATATGGTAGAGCATGAGCATTGGTGTGTACATCATCATTTTTATTTTCATACTACTCTTTGTCAAAATTATCCTCATTGAAATTAGTGTAATCTAGATGTGTAGAATATATGACTGGAACCTAAGTTGGTTGTTTATCCATGGTATATGGTTGAGTTGTAGGAATCTAGGTGAATTCAAGAGGATTTCAACTAAGTCTCGCACTTCATCTCAAATGAAGAGATGCAAGGAACTTAGGTGTCATAAGGAAAACAACTTGGATAATAGTAGAAAAGATTAAGCTATTATAATCTAAACAAGGAACTAGAATATGCATAAAAAGGATACAAAACTCTCAAATATGTAAGGTGATATCTCAAGAAGAAAAATAAGAGCTAGTAAATGCAACTAAGGATTTTTTCACAAATATTTGTGAAAAATAATATGAATTTTTGTAATTTATATTTAATTTCTAAGCTAAGTATGCAATATAAAATTTAGAAAATGGTTGGAAAATTAGTGGAAAATAACTAGGACCTAGCTGATGTAACTAGGTTGTTTAAATGAATCTTTTAAAATTAGTATGGTAATTTTAAAATTTTGATATGAATTTATAGAAAATTTGTATAATTTTTCTTGAAAATTTGAGGAAGAATTAGAAAATATTTCTAAAATTAGCAATATAATTTTCCTAGTGTTTGGAATGTGTTTGTATGTAAAAAGGACCTAATATGTGCAAAGTAAGGTATTAACAAAATATATGATATTTTAAAATTGATTTGTAGATTTATGATTTTTAAATATAGGAAAAAATAGGAAATTATAGCAAAAATTAAGAAATAATTTACCTTAAGGTTTCTAGGGTTTTTGTGCAAAATTCAAAGTAAGTCAAGTTCACCAAATATTTTATTATTTTTTTAGAATAATGGAGTTTTATTCCTAATTAAATAAATGGGTCTAATTAGGGTAAATCAATAAATAATATGTAATAATTAAGCCACTAATTTGTGTAAACAAGTTATATTTTTACCTTTTCTAAGAATAGTAATAATAGAGAGAAAATTAAACTTAGATGGAAACTAACTGAGATGGATGTTGCAAGGTTTGTAATTTTTTGTGCAGGCTTAGAAAACTATCACAAATAGGATCCTAGAGTTCATTTATATATTTTACAAGAGTATTGAAATTGGTACACCTTGATGTTCAACATTATAGTCCTTTTTTGGCACTATTATCTAGGTGATCTAAGTTGTCTAGGTTCTACTCAATAGGTTTATGTTACCCTGTCAATAAAATATTGAAGCCTAAAAGTCTATGAATCTCATTTTACATATATTTTAATATTCAAATCTCTTAGATGTCTTTGTTCTTAAACTTTAGTGGTAACTTGGGAAAGAGAGAGAAGGGGTTAGTGTGTAAAGGATACACTAGACGCACTTCACACCTCATGTGTGGGCATGCTACCTACATACCAATACTTTCAAGGAGGGATCAAGCTAATGTAGTTATCCCATTGAAGTGCTTGGTGAATTTAAGTATGAAAATTTAACTAGATGCCAAGATAGGTGTATTTAAGAGGGTTAGGGGTTGGTGGAAGGGTTTGAATAAGCTTGGAATGATATTGAAAGGTTGTATGCAGAGAACAGGGAAAAGTGCTTGAATGTACTTGCTTGTATTCTTACTTATCTCTTATCAATGAGTGTTAACCCTTATAAATGGACTTTGAATGGAATTTTATATGGGATTTAATGATCATGGGTTAAATTAATTCATGTGAGGCTAACATGAATTAGGATAAGGATTTAGTAAAATATGACTGTTAGGACCAAAAGTACACTTAGACAACAACATTAAAAACTGGACACCCTAGGTTTCAATGCTCTTATATAACTTGGGCACTATTTTCCATAGGGAATGAGACCTATGGGGATGGATCTAGGCCTAAGAAAGTTGCCTGGGTCTACAAGGGTTAAGTCTAGAAGGCTTTCGATGACTGGGAATCAGTGAAAGAAAATCCTAAAAGGGTTGTGCAAGTAAGTAGGAAGACCTATGGATTGGATGTCATTAGCCATACTCATTTAATCAAATTTCACATTTTATATGACTACATAGATTACAATGGATTACCTTGGTGAACTTAGTTTTTGTAAGACCATAATTGATGGCATTCATTTCCTTACAATTATTCTTAAACAACTTCTTGTCTACAACACTAGATGGAGGAGTAGTAGGAGCAATATAAGCATCCAAAATAGATTGCCAGATATCAAACTCTAGGGACATAACTTATGTCCTCATTCTTGCACTATAAAAATCATAATTGGATATATTGAACATTAGTGATTTCTTAGTAGAGAAACCTCCTTGATGACTACCCAAATTGCACCTTGGATCACCTTTAAGCTATCTAGCCTTTACCAAAGGACCTGCTCTGATACCAATTTTTAGAGGTATAATCACTAAGAGGGGGGTGAATTAGTGAGCCTAAAAAATCCAACTTCAATTTCAATCCTTATAAAATTTTAATCAATTACCATAAGCATTCATGAAGCATACACATCATTCATAGAAATGAGTTAGAGAGACAATGCAAGATCAATCACCTAACACATGACATATGTGGGAAACCCTCTTGGGGGAGAAAAACCACTAGAAAATTCAATTTTACCACTATCTTATAATAATAAGAACCAATTTAGACTAGCTACAATAGATTAGGGAACTAGCATCCCTTATTTTATTGAGACTACAATCCCACAAGGAGCTACCATACCTATCTAGCTAAGCTACCACAACTAGACCTTTAACAAGTTTTACCTTGAAAGGAGAATACAAACCCCTTAGATGTTGAGATAACATAACAACACCTATGATCACATCCACCTTTATACTGATGTCTTCAACACCTGATGATGGAACTTTGATTATTACTCTTCTCCTTTGCTCATACTCAAATAATAAGAACACTATTCTGCTAAAAAAATTATGACCTATAGGTCACACAAATATTTCTCAATATATTCTACTCTTCAACTCATCCACAAGGCACCCATCCTTTCTTTCACTTTACAACATTATGCTCTCAAATGAAAATTTCACACACAAGTCTCTCTCTCAATTCTAGAAACTATCACATTTGGTTTCACTATATATGGAGATTTCATGATTATCAACATCTTGGTGAACCATTAGGCATGAATTAACCCTTAATACATCTATCATATAAATACATATCTCAAATCAAGATTCATAAGTTAGTCATAGCATCTATGGGTCACCCTTAAGCAACTACACCTTTTAATTAGGCCCTTGTATCTAGTATAGGTCTCATAAAGACCTATTTACCCATTTATCACTTCATCAAACAAAAAAATAACACATGACCAATTCCAAAATCATGGAATCATTCCATATGATCTACAGGTCCCCCTTAAGTTCCAACCATGAACATAGTACCCTTCTGCTTAAGCACAATTTATTCAAATAATATTTTGTGTACATAGTCACCATGAATGAATACATAGCTAACTTTTCAACCTTTGTTCATATTGCATATGATTGGTCCAACCTTCATAATGCATATATATTATCTTAATGGAGTTTATAACATGATTTAATAACTAATTCATCATTAAACATCAAAACAACATCATAATGAGCTTAATTACCCTTCTTAGGTTACTTGCAAAACATAATCAAACACATAATCAACTTTAGAGATCTATAAATTTGAATTTTCATAAATTCAAAAATTCAAACCTATATTTCTAAATTCACCTTAGAGTCCTCTACCACTTTAATTTTTACACTATGAACAAATTCATCTTGGATAAAAAGATATGGCTCAAAAACTAGACACTAGTCTTTCCTTTGAAAAATTCAAATATTCAAATGCCAATGGTCATAGTTAAATTTTGAACACCATTCTCACATCTTATGTCCTCACTAATTATATTAAACACACATCATAAATATTCTCTGAGCTTTAATTCATAATGCACCATTGCCCAAATGTTAAACCTTGAACACGTTGACCTCATCTCATGCACTCTTATAATATTGACTAATCATGCACTTTTGATCTCTACAAATTATTCAGGTCTTAATTTTTTATCACTCACAATCTGATCTTAATCAAGACCCCCATGATCATGATACTTGGCACCCTTACATGCCTTTTGATCACTTATACTATTAAACATCATGCACTTCTTATCATCTCTCTTGACACACATCATTAAATCAAAATTGTATGATCACCCATGAGCTATTAGATCTTCATTTGGTCCTAATATTTACCTTCATGCAAAATAGACTATGGGAACCTTTGCAATCTATATGTAAGGTCAAATTTTCACCTCTATATATTTTGCTTCGCTCAAGCACCAGTTCTCAAACTTGGACCATATGATCTTATCACATAGGAGAATCTAAACATATAACAATCTACTCCTAGAACCCTCACACATGTGAGACATAATGTCATTAAAAATCCTCCTCAAATTTATCTATCATAAAATCAATAATGTTAAAAAATGTCTGGAAGGCCAACTTTGCACATGCATATTTTTTGACATGCTTTGGTGTATGATCTAAAATTTAGCATAAAATATTAGTCATAAAACTAAACAAACCCATATGATCAACTTCTCCTCAAACATCCACACATGTGAGATATTCCACTATCAAAATGCCTACTCAGCTTTTATTTCTATATTGTAAATTTGGCTAAGTATGGGAAAACATTATCAAACTACCTAGGATCCCAACTTTGTACTTGCATATCTTTTATTGCTCTTAGTTGCATGACCTGAGATTTAGTACATAAGATATAGGCACAATAATTAACAAACCCATGTGACCATTTCTTTATGATACCTTCATACATGTGAATGCTGACATCATCAACATGCTTACTCAACTTTATTTGAACATAGAAAACACTATCAAAATGCTTGAGAGCCCAAATTTATACCCACATATCTTTGACTATGTTACATCAAATGACCTAAGATTTAGCACATAATATCTTGGGACTAATGTGATCATAAGCATATGACCAGCTCCCCTTGACTCATCCACATGTGATAATTATGATGTCATAAAACTACCTAATCAAATTTTATGTTATTGGACCCAAAATGTCTAGATGGGAATAATGATGAACCAAGTGAATTCCACTCATGCACCCAAGATCTTAAATCATCCTTGACCATTGATAGGACCCCTTTCACATGCTCAATACTTCTTACTCATCTCTAACCATGTCAAAACTAAAGATCAACCAAGCCTCCTTTAAGTATACTAGGACAAGCACATTACACACTTTTTAATTGTCACTTAGGCTATCAAAGCATTTCATCCACTTATCAGGACACCTCCATGACATTACCATGACATCATACACAACTCTCCAATAGTTTTTCAATAATATATTTTTTAAATCTTCAGTTTGGTCTTATTTATATATTTTATATGTAATAAGATAATTTTTAATAAGTGATTTAGTGTCTTAGTTAATCTAGTTTGTTTATCTTTTCTATTTATGGTAATTATAGTATATAGTAATTTTGAATGTACTAATAATATTTACATCAAATATATATATATATATATATAAAATATTAACAAATTCCCTCCTTATATAGTATAATATTAACTATTATAACATCTACATGTTTTTATCAATTTTGGAAAAACATATAGATAGGGATAAAACCTTATAACTTATAGGTACATGATAATCAAAAGACTAAAAATTATTACACTTCTGATAAAATTCTTGCAGGTCATTTCACAAGGTAAGAAATTAAAAACGTTAATATTGTCAAATCAAAACTACTAATGGTGTGATTTTAAGACAATTAGTCTAAGGCCACACTCAAAACCACTAACCTATTTATTTTTAGGTTGTTAAACAAAGACATGGTATAACACTTTATTTTAATATTATTTTTCCTTGTCTTATCTTGCCACACATTTAAATAAATCACTTAATAAATATTTTTGCTTATTTGAGAGTCAATTGAGGGATATAGTGGTGTATGTTATCCTCCTTATATCCTTGAAATGATTCTTGGAGAATCAAAAACCACTAATAAACCCTCCCCATTTTTATTTTCTAGGGTGTAATGTGATTTAAAATTGATATCCACCCACTTACCATTATACTTAGGGATTGGTGACATGGATTTCATCATCACACATATAAACACACTTCATATTCTAGTGGAGTATAAAAATCAAGGATAATTATCATTAGGCCAAGTAGGAGACCCCATATAGGATCATGTAAAATCAAGGAGTTAACTCTTCGACCTAAGTATTATACAACACCCTATATAGAGTTTGACCTCATGTACCTTATGTATCTTAGGGATGCCCTTAGTGAGCATGTATAACCTAGATTAAGACCTTTGGCTATAATAGGCATTTCATTATTATATAAACAACACATGTCAAGTAGTCCACTAGGTACAAATGGGTAGAGATGGTTGGGAGTTTTCATAATGGGGTACCAATCTAGTACCTCTCCCATTAAGTCATTATGTTGAATAGGGTTGATTTACACTCCTAACTTAGTTTACTTGTTAATTATTTTATGTCTTCCTTGATTTTTTGAGTGTTGTGAAATACTATTGTCATATGCCTTTTACCCAAAAACCAAAAGCAAAAACTTAGTTATCCATAGGTTACATGCATCTTATATAATATTGCCTCAACTATATTCTTAACATCATCATTTATTCACCATTCAATCCATCTCTAACATCTATAGACCTAGAGAATCATATGTGAGCTATATATTAGTCATACCTTCCCTAAGAATACCCTTTCTTAGGACATCTCAAGCATATATCACTTACCTTATATATTCACCTATAACCCTATCCATTTGTCCTCTATCCATTATCTCCCTACCCATTACTCTATTTGTGTACTATCAACTTGTTACTCTATTGGTTTCCATCTATCATCCTATCATCTTGTCATATTGCCTATTCATAACTAGAACCCATATAGTCATCATCCTAATAGTTCCAATCCGTTCACCTATCAATTATCATACTTTTTATAATTTAGATCCTGATAGAGTTTGTATATTGATATTATCCAACCATACTGACTAAATTATAATCCTTCTTTTATCTAATATCAAGTTTAGAAGCTAAAAACCTAATCTAATCAAATCCTAACCTATCATAAGTCCTTGTCACCTTGAAAATACTATCTGAAATCTAAGACATCTTATTACTCAAGAGGACAAATTATCATAACACTAACCTTCTCTCATCTCATCCTAAAATTCAAGCTTAAAGATCACCCATTCAATACACACATGCATTCATAATGCCACCTAAGACTCATGCAAAAACCCTAAGAATAGGCTAATGATCAAACCTAGAGGATGATATCCTAAGGACACTAGGTGAGTAAAATATAGATAATGAAGAGAATCAAAGTGATATATACATCATTGGAGGAGAGGATGAAACAAACAATGACCTATTTAGAAATGATGAGATAAGGAATCACATTGACCAATATATTTATAAAAATAGAGACTAATTCCTAGAACACCTCATCATAGTAGGCACATGATTACCCTCTAACTTCAATCTTTTTCTCTTACATAAATTTATCCAAACACCAACTCCTCATAATACTCCTCCGCTATGATCCAATAAATCAAGAAGAAGAGAATCTTGAACTAGTGGATAATGAGCAAGAATTAGATAATGATGAATTATTCCCTTGAGCTAGTTACATTTAGGCTAATAAAGGAAAATCCTCCTTAAAAGATTGTCTTGATCAACTCACCCAACAAATAAATTCATTAACCTCCCAAATCCTTTCATAATCCCACAAACCCACATCCCCAAGGAAAATGGCCAATGATCCTCCAACATACATCAAAATTGACCCCATAAGGCCAAAAACCAAATCAACCATCATTTCTAATCCCTTAATGGATCCCTCATTTTCTCATGAGTGAGAAGTGATGAATGAAACTCTTCAACAAATAGACCCTTGATCACATGTAAAGAAATATAGATATGAGGATTTTTGTACATCTCCTCTAGATATAAATATCTTGTAAATACCTTTCCCCGCTCATTTTAATATTCCAAAATTTGAGAAATATAAGGGAAAGGGAGATCCTCACGACCATCTCCAAGAATTATTCATATCATATCATGAGGTTTCTTATAATGAATCCAATTTACTTGTCCTTTTTTTTTAAAAGTCTCAAAGTTCCATCTCTATAATGGTTTATATATTTGCCTATAGGGTCTATCACATTGTTTGAAGAACTATCTGATAAATTTTTAAGGCATTTATTTTTCAATATTAAACATGATATCACCATGGTAGATCGGTATAATTCCAAGCATAAAAATGAACAAAGCCTTGTTTGTTTTTTTATAGAAATGGAGGAACCTTTCTAGTCATTTTCCATGCACTGTCCTAAAAAAAGAATTGGCTAATATCTTCATCAACAATCTCAATCTATAATTACACTATCAATTGGAGTTGAATTGTACCAATTCATTTTATGAGATTTTAGAAAAAGGCATCCAAATTGAAAAGACACTTGTTGAAATGGGATCATCAAATTATACTCCTAAAATGATCAAAATCAAGGAAAAACTTCTTCTCATAAACCAAAATCCTTTTAAAAAAGAAAACATTGTTAGAGATGGAGTAACCAATTCAAAACATGTGTAAATAGTGCAAAAGTCTACCCCCACCACCAAAAATTAAAATATCTCAAACATCATTGTGCTAAGGGGGAAGCCAAGAACTAGAATAGGAAAACAAAATTTTAAAATTTGTATTGTACCAATTGAGATAGATAAATTGGTTTCCACTAAGATGATAACTCTACCATAAATTAAACCCTTTGATGATAATAAACCACATCTTGATTAATATCAAGAAAATGAAAATTTCCATTATCATAGAGTAAAAGGATATGATACCAAAAAGTGTATGTAATTATAGATTTACATTCAAAATTTAATAGAAAAATTGTTAGGAATAAGTTATTAAAATTAATTAATTATGCAATAATATGCAACATATAAATCATTCCTTATAATCATAATAGGAAATACATATGGAAGAAAAATGTAAATCTAAGAAAATACACACATAACACTAATATAATGTGGTTCACCCAATGTGGGATACCTCCACCAAGAGGATCTCAATAATATTATAAAAAAGAGTAAAACAACTCTAAACAAAAAACATCTCATAGAGATAATTTTCTCTAGCTTGAATTCACACCAAAATTTTTGAGATGCAAAGCTACACCTCAAAACTGATCATAGAGAGAAATTAGAGCTTAAATTGAGATGTAAAACATAATTTTACTATGTGTTTCCCCTCACCCCTATTTATAATCTTTAAAAGAAATTCCATACCTTGGTGATAAGCCATATCCCCACCAAAATGGCACAAAATAAGGGAGGTTTTTATCAACTAGATAAAATATAATCCCTCAATTCTCTCAACCTCTTTTTATCACACTTATTTCTCCATAAATCATGCCACAAATTTGGGAAGTGATTATCACACTAAAAAAATTTCTCCGCATTTTTAAAAGTAAATAAATACATGTTAAAATTACCTTGTTAACTTTATTTTAACCTTAGGGGTGAAATGGACTCCACATTTAACAATTTCCCACTTGGAGTTTAGTTCTCCTTGAATAAAATTTAACACACCTCCATAATATTCATGTAGAAAAATCAATGCTAAACATAACCTCAACTTCTCTAATGTGACTACCTTGGTTAACATATCAATAGGATTTTGGCTCATATGTATCTTCTCTAGATTCACCATGTTTTCTTCCAAAGTTATCCTGATGAAATGATACTATAATTATATGTGTTTTCTCCTCAAGTGGAAAACAGAGTTCTTGGCTAAATGTATAACACTCTGACTATCACTATGTAGTCCCCCAACTTCCTGCTTATACCCTAACTCATTTAGTAAATGTTGTAACCATATCATCTCCTTGCTAGCCTTTGTAGTAGCAACATACTCAGCCTCTATGGTTGATAAAGCCACAATCTTCTATATCTGGGAAACACAACTAACCATTGTATTCTTGATAGTAAATACATAACCTATTATACTCCTTCTATCAACATCTCTAGCCATATCTAAGTCCACATAACCACATAAAGTGGTGTCCAATCCACCAAAACATAATGCTCTACCCATGGTTCTTATCAAATATAGAAGAATCCATTTTACTGATTGTTATTGTTCATAAACTAGATTACTCATGTACCTAATTACTACTCCCACTATATGGGCAATATCTAGCCTAGTACAAACCATATCATACATTAGGCTACCAACTACCGATGAGTAAGGTACCTTGGACATCTTTAGCTTTTCTTCTTATATCTTGGGATACTACTCCTTTGATAATTTGAAATGGATTGCCAAAGGAGTCCCAATCATCTTAGCATCCTACATACTAAACCTCTCTAAAACTTTATTCACATAATCTTATTGGGATAAGATCAACTTCCTCTCCTTCCTATCCTGAGTTATCCTCATACCAAGGATTTGCTTCACTACATGCAAATCCTTCATAGAAAAAGAATCACCAAGTTGAGCCTTGAGTACTTGAATCTATTGCATGTTTTTTCTTGAAACCAACATGTCATCTACATACAAGAATATGATAATATAATTACCATTATCAAATCTCTTGACATACATGCAATGGTTATAATTACAATTGAAGTAACCCTCTTCTAAAATAAAATTGTCAAACTTCTTATACCATTGCGATGGAGCTTATTCTAGGCCATATAAGCTCTTCTTTATTTTTCACACCAATTTATCCTTCCCTTTGACCTCATAACCCTATGGTTGTTCCATATATAATTCCTCCTCCAAATCACCTTGAAGGAATGCAATCTTCACATCTAATTATTCTAAATGCAAATCCTCTACTACAACTATACCAAACATAATTTTAATATAAATAATTTTAACAATAGGAGAAAAAATCTCATCAAAATTAATACCTTTCTTTTGTACAAACCCCTTAACCACCAATCAAGCCTTGTACCTTTTCCTTCCTCCATCCTCTTCTTTTATTTTGTATACCCACTTGTTTTAAAATGCTCTCTTGCCCTTGGTTAGCTTCACTAAATCCAACATCTGGTTCTCCATGAGAGAACTATGTTCTTATTCCATGGCTTGCTCCCACTTATTCATAGCATTTGCCTACTTTACTTCCTCAAAACATTCTAGTTCTCCACTATTAGTAAGTAAAAAATAACTCAAATATGGGGGAAAATGCTTAAGATATTTTCTTACCCTAAGAGAACTTCTTACTATAGGAGTTTGGGGTTCCTATGTAGGAGATTCCTTACTGTCTTCTTGGACACTTTAGCATTTGTAATATCATCCAACACTATGTACTCTTTTTTTTCCTATTCTTACAACTGATCCTTATACATTAATTTTTATTTAAAGATGACATCCCTAGACTAGAATATTTTATTGTCTCTAAGACTCCAAACTCAAAAACCAAAGTCATCCTTATCATAACCAATAAAGGTGCATCTCTCAGAATTAGCCTCTAACTTGGTCCTCTCTTTCTTGGGAGCATGAATCAATGCCTCAAATTGAAATACCCTAAGAAAAGAATAATTAACTTTCTTACCAGACTAAGCTTCCTTGGGTATGCCTCCATCTAAAGGAATTTAAAGTCATTTATTAATCATATATACCAATATGTTAATTGATTATACCCAAAACATTAGGGTCAGCCCTACATACAACCTCATGCTCCTAGAATGCTCCATGATTGTCCTATTCATCCCTTTTGACACTTCATTCTCTTGTGGTGTCCCTAAAACCATCCTTTGCCTATAAATTCCATTTTGTGAACAATAACAATCAATTGCTTTGCTATAATACTCATCTCCATTATCCAACCTAAGACATTTCAACTTAAGACCTATTTCATTCTCAACTAAAGCTTTCCATCTCTTGAATGTTTCAAGCACATCAGATTTCTTCTTAATGAAATTAACCCAAATTGTCTTAGTTGCATCATCAATAAATATAACATAATAATTTGAGCCATCAATAGAAGATATATGAGCTGACCCCCATACATCCAAGTAAACCAACTCCAACTTATTATCCTTCTTTGTAGGTCAAACCCTAAGGAACTTGACTCACTTTTAATTCTCATACACACAATCATCATAGAAGTACAAATCAACTTGTTTCAATTCAAGCAACTTGTCTTTCAATATTTCCATGCCCTTCCAACTTATATGGTTGAGCCTATAATGCCACAAAGTTACATCTCCATCTACAATAGCTAAATTACAATGATCAACATAAATAATAAAATACAAAGTACCAATTTTCTTACCTCTCACAACCATAATAACAACCTTGGTAACTTTCCAAGAGTCTATTGAAAACATCACCAAATATCCCTCACTATCTAATTGCCCTACTAATATTAAATTTTGCCTTAATAATGGGACATGTCTAAAATCCTTTAGTAGCCATGTGCTCCCATATTGCATATTTATCTAAACACAACCTTTGCCTACTATACTACATGGTTCATCATCATCAAGATAAACATGTCCAAAATCTCCTTGAACATAATCAGTAAAATGATGCCTATGTCGGGTAGCATGAAAAGAAGCCCCTAAATCTAATACCCAATATTTAGAAACATTATCCAAGGAAAGAATTAAAGCATCCTGACTAACGTTACCTATTTTCATATTTACCTCTTTTATCTCCTCATGTTTGGTCTTCTTGTCTTGAATTTCCCAACATTCCTTCTTTGTGTGTCCACTTTTCCCATAGTGCCAACATACCATCTTGGTTCTAGATTTAGATCTTCCTTAACCCTTTGACTTTCCATGGTTTCCTTTACTTCTATCCTTTTTTCTCCCTCTAGTTTCCACTGTCAAAGAATTCCTTAAAATATGATTTCCTGGGTCTCTTCCTTCACATTTCCTCACTAATAATCACACCTATAACATCTTCAAACTTTAAACCTCCCTTAACAGGGATGGCATTACTCACATCCATAATCAAGCTATCCAAATTATCATGTAAGGAGTACAAAATCAATAAAGCCTAAAATTCATCTTCAAATTTAATACCAATAGAAGTTAGCATATTCACAACCATATTAAAATCATTCAAATGATCAGCTATAAAACCATTTTAAGACATTTTCATATTAAATAACCTTTTCATCAAAAATATTTTATCAGAGGTAAAGGGTTTTTCATATAACTCCCCTAATTTCTTCATTATACCAAATGTGGTCATCTCCTCTAAAATATTGAAGGCAACTAAAGATGTAAGGCACAATTGTATGGTTCCTAGTGCTTTCCTATTGAGCAAATTCAAATCTACCTAATTCATACCTAAAGGTTGGCCTATTTTCCCCATCAATGGGAGATGAAGATCCTCTAAAACAAGTAGTCCTCCATCTGCATCTTCCACAATCTAAAAATTTTCCCATTGAATTTTTCTACTCTAGATCTATCATTATCTACCATAACTCCCACTCAAGCTAATATCTTTCCCTATAAGTCACCACTTTAACAAAACAACTAAATCTAGCTCTGATACCAGTTTTTAGGATTAATTGATTAAAATTAATTAATTATGTAGTAATATGCAACACAAAAATCATTCCTTAGAATCAAAATAGTAGAGACATATGGAATAAAAATTTAGATATAAGCAAATACACACATAACACTGATATAACATGGTTTATCCAATATGGGCTACATCCACCAAGAGGATATCAATAATATTATAAGAAAGAGTAAAACAAATCTAAACAAGAAATCTCTCACAGATATAATTTTCTCTAGCCTGAGTTCACACCAAAATTTTCAAGATGCAAAGCTACACCTCAAAACCAATCACATTGATCACAAAGAGAAAATAGAGCTCAAACTGAGATGCAAACACAATTTTACAATGTGTTTCCCCTCACCCCTATTTATACTCTTAAAAAAATGCCATACCTTGGTGATAAGCCATATCCCCACCAAAATGGAAAAAAATAAGGGAGGTTTTAACCAACTAGATAAAATATAATCCCCTGATTCTCTCAACCTCTTTAAATCACACTTATTTCTCCATAAATCATGCCACAAATTTGGGAAGTAAATATCACACTAAAAATTTCACCCCACATTTGTAAAAGTAAATAAATACATGTTAAAATTACCCCATTAACTTTAGTTTAACCTTAGGGGTGAAATAGACTCCACATTTAACAAAAAGAGAAATAGAAATTAAAGGTGATAAAAATTATTCTCATTCCAAGAATCAATAATTAGGCATATATCAAGACCCACTCCCTAAGAAATATCAAAAAAAAATACTAAGGGTTCAAGTTCAAACATCCACTTCCAATAATTTTCCATATCACTATAATAACCATATTAATGCCATCAAGATTAAATTCAACATCCCTCAAGAACCCCCAAATCCATCTCACCCCATCCTTAAAATCAATAGGGATACCTATGATTATGTAGTCACTACTAGATGTGGTAAAATAATAGTCTTGAGGTCCACCCTAAAGACTCACCCCTCAAGGCATCTCAAAGGATTAATGTTCCTAAGGAAAAATCAAATACTTATAAAAGAACATATGATATTATCTACAAATTAAATAAGATCCCAACTCAAATTTCCATTATGTATCTTCTCAAAAAAAATTATGTTCATTGACACATGAATTAGATCTTTCATGAATCATATCTCCCAATCTCAGAAGATCACATTTAATACCCAGGACATTCCACCTACTGGCCCAAATGATAACTATCCTTTATACATAAAAGTATCCATATCTAATCATAAATTTCCATAAGTTCTTATAGATAGAGGGTATGCTTAAATTTTGTTTATATCATGTTTCTCAAAAAAATTCAATATTTAGAGTCCTCTTTAGGGCCTACACTAGTCATAATAAAATCCTATGATGATAATGAATGAACCTTAGTAGGCATTATCCATGTTCTTATAGTGGTCAGACCCATTCTCCATCAAACTTTGGTTCATGTAGTAGACTTTTATGTTCCATACAATATGTTTTTGGGTCATCATTATATTCATGAAATGCAATATGTCCCCTCTACCTTACATCAATGTCTTAAATTTACTCATTCATGAATGAAGGTCACAATCCCATGGGAGACTAAATATATACATAGCTTCCAAATTAAATATGTGAGCTATGACCTTTATTTCCCAATCACACAAAGTTCACCCTATGATCCAAAACCTAAAAAATATGTCCATCCAAATAGTCTTCCATCCCTCCTCTATCCATCCCACTAGAGATCACCCATTTAAAAAGTATATCTAAAGGATGTGGAGAATATGTATATAAAACCTATTGTATAGGTGACCTTACATTATCTCCACATCACTATGGGCCCCCTGCTATGTAAGAGATCAAACCAATTACTTAACAGTTTGGATAAACTACCTTTGCAATCTCAAGAATACTATCATTAGAGCATTTTGAGGAACCAAATGATTCTTGGATAGTTTGAGAAGATCTTGCCCCATATTTTGAAATTTAGGAATATCCTAAAACACATAAGATGCTCAAGAATATAAACTACAAGGGTAGAGGATTATGTCATATAGAACAAGGTATTTTCTAGCCTATTGATATTCAAAGATATCCAAAATGAATTTGGATAGGGTAAAAACCACCTATCATTAGTCTTCATAATGAATTCATATATATTTATTCAATGCCCAAAGAGTCAAATTATAATGAAGAAATCAAGATAAGTTTCATTCATATCCTTTATGAAGACCTTGCGACCATAAATATATTCCCTGACACATCCATATGCACCATCAATATTTCCCTCCACTACCTCAACTTGATTGAATGGGATTAGCAAAAAGAACCATCATTTTATACTTTTCAAAGTGATGAAGCCATAATTGAATATTTGGGAGCTCATAATTACATGCCTTCAGGAGACCAAAAAATGGGATTAAATATTAGTCTAAATTATTCATCCTATTTCAGAAAACAAAGTGGATCCTTGAGTCAAATAAGGGAAAAATAATACTGTGAAACCAACTTATCTCCAATCATTAAAGAAATTGAATAAACCTTTCCTTTGAGTCATTTAATTTCTGAGGAGAAAAAGGTATATCAAGTTCTATATGTGGAATTTCCAAATGTATTTATTTTATATGAAGAGATTAACTTTTCACCTCCCCCAACATATATACAAGACCAATCACCATCATTATTTGAATAACTCATAGAAGTAAACATTGAAATTGAAGAAAATCTTAAAATTGTCAAACTAGTGGCAAGACTTACACCTAAAGAAAGGGAGATCATTATCAAAATTCTCAAAGACTTCATAAACATATTTCCATGGTGATATGTGGACATGCCCAGACTAGATCCTACTTTGGTGGTACATCACCTAGTATTCCATTTGCATGCTAAATCGATTAAAAAAAAGATCCAAAAATGCACCTTAAAGTAGAACTATTAGTCAAATAAGAATTACGAAAATTCTTTGAAGAAGGTTTCATTCATCTAATTTAACATTTTGATTGGAGTTTTAATATTTTCCTTATTAAAAATCCACAAGGAGAAATCCAAAATTTTATTGACTTCTAGGATATCAATAATGCATGTCCAAAAGATTACTTGCCTTTGCCCAACATCAACATGATAATGGATTAAATAGTTGGATATGAAATTTTATCCCTCATGGATGGATTTTATTTATATAATCAAATCAAAATTACTCCTAAAGCCCAGTATAAAATCACTATCATTACTATATGGGGAAATTTTTGTTACCAACTAATGCCCTTTGGTTCTAAAAATGTGGGAGACACTTATCAAAGGGATATGATATTCATATTTTATGATATGATGCATAATATAATATAATACTATGTCAATGATATTTTGGGCAAATAAAAAACATGAGTGAATCATCTTGTAGTCTTAAGAATAATATTTGATAGGTTGAAGGAATATAAGGTGCATTTGAATCCCAAGAGATGTGTATTTAGTGTTATTTATGGAAATGTTTTGGGATTCATATTGTCATAATGAGGCATTGAAGTGGATCTTGTAAAATTCAAATCTATTACTAACATGCCTCTACCTAAAAATCTAATATAATTGCATATATTTTAAGGAAAACTATAAGCCATTCATCATTTTATCTCTCAATTATTTGGTAATTGTCATACATTCACTCATCTATTCAATAAAGTATCTCATTTTGATTAGAATTCAAAATTTTAAATGCATTTTATGACCTCAAGTAATATCTATTTAAGCCTCTCATCCTTGACCCCAAGTACTAGGAAAACCCTCAGTCTTATACATATCAACCAATCCATGTGCCATAGGATCCATTTTAACACAACATGATGAGAAATAAAAGGAGAGATCCATCTACTATTTAAGAAGAATACTTGTGTCATATGAGCTTAATTATACACCCATATAAAAATCATGACTAGTTGTCATCTTTGCTTCTCAAAAGTTTAGACACTGCACTGCATGATTAACAATCAGGTAAAGCTTATTGCTAAGGTTAACCAACATATATATATATATATATGTATATATATATATATATATATATATATATATGTTATTAAAGTCAGCCTTAATAAGAAGAATTGAATAATGGATTATTCTCCTAAGTTAATTTGACATCAAATATTTAAATCAAAAGGCCATCAAGGGCCAAATAATCATGGATAAATTAACATCAACTCATATAATAGATATAAAACCATTAGTAACTCCCTTCTCAAATGAGTCTATTTTGACCATTGAGGAATCACTAGTTAAGAAGATTTATTTTGATGGATCTTTTACCACTCAAAGATTTGAAGCTGACATCATTTTGGTCACACCTCAGGGAGATTTTATTCTAAAATATTTTAGAATACCCTTTCCACCTACAACTAATATTTGTAAATATGAAGCATTGATTGCAAGACTTAAAATTGCCATTCCTTGGAATATTCAACATATTAAAGTCCTTGGTGATTCCCAACTCATTATCATGCAAGTTAATGAATAATAAAAAACAAAGGATGACAAGTTATTTCCATATAAATAAATGGTTGACCAAATGAAGACAAATTTTCAATCCATAAAATTTGAATAGATACTTAGAGGAAGTAACATATCAGTGGATGTAATGGCTACTATTGGGTCCTTGATAAACATGTCAATAGACATTGTTGAAGGAAGCTTATTTATTGATACCCACACATCATACTATAGCTTATTATCATAAATATATAATTGATGATCCCAATTAGCCATGGTACTAGGACATCTATACACACCTCCATAATAATACCCTTCCACCAAATTTTAACCACCACCAATAAAAATCCTTTATCAAACATGCTTATTAATACACTATCCTTGGTAGCACACTCTATCAGTGAGGCTAACAATAGATATAGATATTCCCCCTCTCTATATATATGGTATCCCCTCCAAATATATATATTTTTTTTGGGTGATCAATTCTAAGGGACTATCTATATTCTCAATCCCATCTAGATAGAAGGCCAAGAATTTTTGAGATGGTTGAAATCAGATGAGGATCTTTTGGAAATAAAAGAGGTATATGATGGAGTCTATGGAGACCATGTTACTAGAATGGCCTTGACTAAGAAGTTACTATTAACATTTTGGCCTTATAGGATAAATGTCAATCCTTGATATCAAAAAAACTTTTGATGACCACCACCTCAGCCTGTTTGTGGTGATTCTTAGCATATTCATGTCACCTTTGGTCCTAATAAAAGTCTTTAAATATTGTTAAGAGCATCATTTTGTACCATTATTTTATGCTTGACTCCATTGTGTCATGAGTATCTTAAGTCTTGTGGTGAGATGACAATGGTCCTAGTGAGCTTATAATGAATCAAGAGAATTTTTATGTGTCTTAAAGGTCTAGTAAAGGTGTTTTAATATTATTTGAGGCCATATTAAGAGGATCATAAAGTATTCAAAGTCCATTATCCATGGTATATTCATATAATCCCATTTATAAATATCATCACCCCTCCTAAATCATCAAGCACCCCTCAAACCACTTCATACAATCCTATTTGCTTTATAAAACTTTGGGAAGGGGAAATTTCTCAATTAATTGCATTAAAGGGGGTCATAATGGGGTCTTATCCATGGAACATGCACCCATATGCATTTCATGACACTAAAATCCTTGTAAGACACACTCACACCCTTCCCACTAGCTAAGTGGGTCCTACGTGCCAATTTATGGCCTTTTCACTTCCTCCCTACATTTTTTCCTATTTTAAATGGCTTATTAACACTTGATCCCTCCCATTTGGATTAAAAATGGTGGTTCCTAGATTGAGACATAGATAAAATGGTGGAATGATAGAGATTTTTATGCATTTCTATAGTTGTACAAAGTTATATGGACTATATCATATAGGGAAGGATCACAAAGTGAATATGGGATCATATATAATGATTTATAAAAGTTTCATGATGAATTGATGTTAAACAAGCCCAAAACCAGCCATCTCACTTCACTTACTTCCTTTTTAGACCCAAATAACTCCTCAAGTTCATGTTTTTACCATACAAAGGAGAGAGAATGGGGTCCTAAGATATTGGCCACATAAAGAACACTCAGATAGCTTCCATCCATGGGAATTTATCTATAGATTGGTATCACAAGATTTATAAACATTCGTTATCTTTATAGACCAATTTTAATTGAATGGTTTTCATGGATTATTATCTTGCCTACTAAATCCAATGACTAATTTTGTTTTATCAAGTCCTGAAGGAACTTCTTATGAAATTCTTTGTACCTAACTAACACCTATGAGTTTGTAGAACCAAAAAACACCATAAAAATAGTCTATAATCTACAAGAAAGTATGTGAATGGATAGAGTTTTAATGTATTCATTAGAGGTTGTGGATTAGGTTTAAGAGTTTTTAGAAGTGTTTCATGTTTCACCATACCTATTTTCTCATGATGGAGTTTTAATGGATTCTCATCAGTTCAAAGGTGTCCACAGTGAAGGTTTCATATGCATTAAAGGTTTATTATGTATAAGCACTATGTGCTGCTCATGGCATCGTTAGAACCTCCAAAGTAAGTCCAAGGACATGGAAAGAGATGTTAGATTGATGATGGATCATACTAATGCCCTTGTGAATAATTTTCTAGACCTCCATGTTAGCCTTAAGGTCTTAGAAACCATCCTCCTCACCTCCAATCAAACTCAATCACTTTTACCAGAGTTTAAAGTCTTCTACAAAAACTAAGGTTACCTATATTATCTTAGGTTTCATTTCTTGGACTCTGTATGTCCTTTCTCTACCTTCAAAATATTATATTTATTTAGTTCTATGTTTTAAGGTCCTCAAGTTTCATATTGGTTATCTTATAAGGTATCCATGCTTTAATCCATGTCTTAATCCACACCTTTATCTTTTCACACCATTTTTACTACCATTTTATTGTATTATCACCCTATCTTCATGTTACCACCTCCTTATCACCCCACTACCACCCTTATCCATCCATCCATCCATCCATCCTTCATCCCAAGTCATAAAATATGTGAATGGACCCAAATACCCCTTGTAACCACCAAGAAATATGATATCATGGAAATTTGGGTTCATATCGGTTATAGACCCTATTGTAAGAGCTAATGAATACCTATAGTAATTAGACAATAGTCACCTATTTATAGTCCTTTAGGATGTTGTGATTAAAATTGAGATGACTAAGTGAGTGAAGATTAAAATTTAAGCAGGAAACAAAACTTCAAAGTTAGTTATGAGGTTTTTATGCACAAATAATGTGCTCTGTAGAGCCTCAATCTGTACAATAGGGTCTATAACTCCTTGGTGATTGAGTTTTTGAGAGGAAGGTTAGGGTTTTGGTCTTAAGTGAGAGAGGAAAGTGAATACTCTTAAGATGGATTATGATACATTCAAGGTGGATTCACCAAAAATCCAATTCACACCTCCACTGTAATCACTAATTCATATAAGATTGTGTGTACCTACCACCACCTAAACTAGTTTATCCATGTTATGTAATGAAAGTTGAGGAAAAATTATGCTTCATGGGACTGTGAGGTGTATTATGAGAATTAAAAGGTATGAGTGATACTCAAGGAGACTCAACACATCAATGTGGGATACCTTAACTCTATCAAGAAGGTCTAACATAGAGGAACACCTACAATAACACTATATCAAGACAATAGTCAGCCTATGGGAACAAAGCAAGGTAAGTTACAAGAGGTAGAGTTGGGACCATCATGTGTATTAGAGGCAAGAATGAAGGATAAAGGGGATAACATGAATAATTTCAAGTAATTATAAGGCCTAGTTTGACCTATTCTAGGTCTGAATCTCCCTACTTCACTTATCGAAGTTGAGACTCAACCTAAATAAACATCTACAACTAGGTCCAACTTGCCTTTTAACTGTGTAAGCAAGTTGAGTGAAAATGGTTAAATTCAAAAAAGATCATAAGGGTGATTTTTATCTGAATTCACCTCCATAATAACATAGTGATATGAAGAAACTAAGATGGTCCTTCACTCTCTAAGCCCTTCTCTTGAACTACTATCTATAAGCTTCTTAAGGAACCTTTCTAGTCATGAGTTTAAGAAGAGAATTAAATGAGCATTGTGGAAAGGCTCTTAGGCAAAATCAAATAATAATCATATATTATATGAATTCAATACTATGAGACACTAAGGAAATTTATAGTGTGGTGGGGGTAAGCCCAAGCATAAGAGGATACAGTCAACTAGGCACATAGTCATAAAACACATTTAAAAGCACATGGCTAGTCTTGGAAGATTTGAGTGTTAAGGAATCTAAAGACATGATACAAATATAATTCATGGTAAAAATGGTCATTATAGTTAGGTGAGACTATTTAACCTATTTTTATGGTCATATAGCTAATAGAGACAACCACTATCTCATCTTAGTGTTCCTAAAGTCACTTAGACAACCTTGATGAGACCAAGAAATCATTTGAAGGTCTAAAACCAAAATATAGGGTTAAAATTATTAAGAGATTATAAGACAATTTAGTGTTATTTTAATTTTATTCACACACCCTTTGAATTCTACAATAGTCAAGGTTTCAAAGTAAGGGCCTTAAGGACTACTCAGAGAATGACATCCATGTATGTTGAGTAGTTATGTAGATACTAAAGTACCTGATAAGAAAGTAATATATATGTGCATGGCATAATATAACATTTTATAGTGTTATAAAACTCAGGTGAGCCAAAAATCATTAAACCCAGATCTCAAGGTTTCCCCAATCTCCCTGTATACAAACCCCAAGCTAAGTTGAGAGTGCATAAGAAGAGTAAGGTTAGGTTTTGATGATTTGAGAGAATTTTAGAATATTGGGGAAGTGGTGAGGACATTTATAATTATTATTTTTATCCATCAAGTTACCCATAGGCCATTTAGACCTTTAAACATAACTTAGGCATGCTTGGCCTCGAAACCAATTTTAAGACCTAGCAATCCCACATCCCCATTAAAGTACACTCAAACATTATTAATAAATTATAAATAATGATAAGGTATAAAGGGATGGTATAGGTCCTATAAAAGGTTTTTCAAATCAAGGAAGTCCATAAAGAGGTCAGTTTGGACTTTGGAGATAAGCTCGAACCACACTATCTAGACAACTAGTTCTAGCCCCTTGTTCAAATGCTTGTATCTTTCACCTCAAAATGATTATTATAAAAATATCTTAAGAGGTTTTAATTATACATATGAATTAATAATCCATAAAGTATTGTTTATAATTTGGGTATAATCTCTATGAATAAACCCTAAGAAGATAACATGTCAAAATGGTCTACAGACTACCCTAGTGCCACCCAAACCATTCATGGAAGGTGAGGGGGTTAGTACCCTATATATTCATGTCTTTTTTTCTATACTTGGACATATGTACAATATGAACTATCACAAAGACTCCTAAATATTCATAAACCCATTTAAAACCGTAGGTAGACCCAATCCTAGAAATCTTGATGTTTTAGCATCCTAGAACCTAGGAATGACTTGGTAAGCTCATGGAAGGTAAATTAAACATAGATATTACTCCATCCATGGTATTGAGCTATATTTACACTATATAAAATTATAAAAAATCCATATTCTTTTAGGATTTTAAGCATAAATGAGGGTACATAACTATTTGAATAGTTTCTAACTATTATAAGGGATAGTTTGGGACCTTATTCACCTTTTCAAGTCATCATATGTCAAAATATTCACCTTTAAACACATCTTAATCTCATTTCAAAACTACCTATCTATAGAAATGATAAGCATGATGACCTATCAACTGAAGCGACTAGAGTGCAGATGTTTCTTTCTAAAAAGGGATTATGGCATGGTATAAGGTGTTGTTTCAATTATTAATTCCATGTTATCATAGGTTTAAAAGGTTTTATCAAGTTTTTCATGGCTTCTCAACATTAACACTTAGGCAATTAGGACTAATTGGCCTATTTGTCCTACTTGATCAACCAAAAGAGCTCAAATTTGACATAGAGGAGCTAATGAAGAAACTTAATACAAAGTATAATATCATTTAATTGATGGTTTGAATGGGAAAATTCACTTTCAAGGCCATTGTGCAAGGTGGAGGTAGTTTCAAGGCTTGGTACACATGAACACAAACTAATAGGCTACTAAACACCTCTTTAGAGGCCTAATCATACCCATGTACACCATGTAAATGCCATTGGGAGGAGTGATGGACTATTTTCAGCATGGTTAACCCTTTGATAAGTGAAAATAAAGCTAAATCAATCCTTAATCCAATGCCAAAAAGAGCCATTAAGGAGACCAACACATGGGATATTTGAAGAAAAGATGGCATAACTAATGTAACTACCATTTCAAGTAGAGATTGGTCATTCATGACCCCTTCTCAAATTTTCTATTCCAAATTTATCATTATCTCTCCTTTTTGTTATATATTGAAGGCTTATGGCCTTGTATTATATCCCTTAGGGTGGTATGAGGAAACAATGCCTAACCTTGTACTCTATGAGACCTCTTGGATAATGAATAGATTGCCTTAGCTTCTTTATGGTCAACTTCTAGTGCATGTTTCATTATTTGATATTCTTAAGTGGTTTAGTTTCCATTATGTAGGTCTAATGCCTTCAACCAGTTGCTAACAAATATCTTATGTAGGTTGTGTAGTGTGTTAAAAGGTTGATGGTTGAATTTATGAATGGACATATGACCATAAGAGTCTATAATTAGACCTTTCTCTCTCTTCCGTCATACTTCATCCATAAAAGATCAACCTATACATGAAATATTGATGCCTAGAGACTATTGGAGAAAGTGATTCAATACTTTATTTAGTCTTTCATTAATTTTTTGAGTTTAAGATTGAGTCGATGAAATTTACATCTTGGTACATCACCACTTTAAAGTAGGTTTCATTTATGAAATCTCTCTTCCCTTTTCATCCCAATAGAGTTAGGGATTGGATACAACATTAAATTAACAAATCAAGGGAGCTAGACCAATAAAATATAGAGGTGTGACTTGCATGTTAGGCAACCCATAGTCTATAGGTCAATCCTATGTTGGACTAGGTTTGAGGTAGATGTGAACAATCTTCTCCTTAGAAAGGATGAAATATAGATCACCAAAAGTTATTTCATGTTTGATGGGATGAGATTTAAGTGATTTTAATCATACTTTAATAACCCTTGAGAGCATTTGAAAGTTGAGGACATCAGTAGCAACATCTATAGTCATCTTAGGTAGATTCAAGTACCTTTGGAAGTGACGTGTAATAAATTTCAAGATTAGGGATATCATAACAACATTATTAAATAGGTAAGGAGGTTCTTGGTTATATTCATAATTTGATACATATGTCAGATAAGGATTTATGGTAGCCTATGAGGTAAGATTCTATCCTTCACCTCCATACCAACCCTACCATAATCCCTATGAGCCTTATGTTAACCCTTACTAACTCTATAATCAGCCTCCCTCATAGAAATATTATCAACCTTATTATAAACCACCTCCACTTCCATGAAATCCTCCCTATCCTCATGATTAGTCATATTACCAACCTATTATCCCTTATAGTTAGATTACACCAAATAATAACCATTTGCATTTAGAGATTCAAAAGTTAAAGGAAGAGAGAGACAAGTTATAGGAATGTATAAGGTAGTAAAATAAAATTAGATACCAAACCCTTATTCATCATCCTACTCCAAAGTAATGTACTTATGTTCAAACTTGCCTCCAAGATCCTATTATTTCTCAATAACCTATAGTAATCCCAATTTGGAAACCTTCACGGGCCAAAGACCCAAACTTTATCATGCTTACCAGTGAAAGTAAGAGTAAGGAAGAAAGAGAAGGTATGAAGTTTTGGCCAAGAGATGTATCATGTTCTCCAAGTACACTTTCAATCCCCCAAGCTATAGTTACTCATGAACATCAAACTATACCTAAATCTAATAAGACAACTAAATATTTCAAGGACAAGGGTGTGATCTTTAATCATGACACTCCTAAGACCCTAATTTGGGATAACACCCTTGTAGCCATCAAGAATACTAAAGAAATTCAATACCCACCCATCTTATCCTCTCTTGTAAAGGATCCAAATACATCAATACTAGAATTGAATCATCCAAACATGATGGAAAAACTATAAGGTTGGTCAATGAAGGGGCAGTCCTTCAAGAACTTGACCATGTGATAGTTACAATAAAGTTTTAGGAACACCTTGAATAGGACACCTCAAGTGTATATGAAGAATAAATTATGATTGAAACCCCTATTCATCCTAATAGATCAAAAGTTGGACATGAAGATAACTTAGATGATATGGGGTAGATGTAATGTCAAGATATTAGAGCCGATGTAGATGAGACACAAGCAAATCCTTCCCCAGGAGACAATCAAGAAAATAGCCTTCATAAGGGTAATATTGAGACTGAGGTAAAAAGTGAGGTATAATATCATTAGCATCACTTATACCATGAGTTATTGAGTGAATTTGAACAACTAACTCAGTATGGTAGACTTGAGTGATGTAATAGGATACCATGCTAATGTTCCAAGTGGAGAAGATAATACAAATCAAGAAGTAACAAACTAAGATGAATTAGAACATTAGTGTGTTGAATATCTCCCTTGATCTATTTAAGATGAATATTAACAATTTGTAGCATACCAATAACTTTTCTTTGACCTTGTCAAAGAGTTGGAGGTGAGTGATTAGCATGGTGTCTCACAAGAAAATGGAAAAAATAGAAGTAAACCCCATGTTTTTTCCATTGACCATGATGATATGCATTTTTGGGAAGATTTAGAAGACTTTTTATTGAGTTTAGACACCCCAAATCTACACTAATTAGAGCCTAAAGAGGACCTTGTCAAGGATACTTTGGTAGCTGACCACTTTGAATCTAATGGGAAGAATCAAGTGTAACCCATGACTGAAGAAGAGATGAGACTAATTATGCAAAGTAGAAGAATATGGGAATAATATGATTGGGTTATTGAATCCCTTAGTCAATCCATACACCTAGGGATGGATACAAAAGGCCCAATCACTCTTTTGGGAGACCATGAGGATGGCAATGCACCCAGCTACATGTGGAGGTTGTCATATAATGATCAAAATTTAATTAGACCCAAATGAACACATGGTAACCTCACATCATGGTACCATAGTGATTAGAATACATTTCCATTTGATCCTTGGGAAAGGAAGTAAAATTAAGGTTAGTTATTTTAGTAGTTTATTATTTGATTCAACAAGTGTCACACAAGTTTGAAGGTAATTATCTTCTTGATTTAGTTTCTTTCCTTATTTGTCTTAGTTTTTAGGTGTGCTTCTTAGTGTTAAGTTTTTTAATTTTTTTTTTCTTTGTGTGTTTTGTTGTCACTATAAGTCCAAGAAGTGGCATTGGTGAAAATTAGTTAGGCATAATCCATGTGCAACCATGTTCCATTTGATAAATCCATCAAGAAAATCTTTAAATCATCTTTAGAGATACTTACATAAGTCTTGGGAGCTCAAATAAATATATGCATAGCATATTCTGAGTTATCTTGGAAAGTAAGTTGGTCACCCCTCAAAGTCACTAGAAATGTTGACATTTTGATCTCATAGGCCAAATGTCAATCCCTAATATCAAAAAAACTTTTAGTGACCACCACCTCAGCTTGTTTATGGTAATTCCTAATATAGTCATGTCACCTTTGATCCTATTAAGAGTCTCTAAATATTATTAAGAGATCATGGTGTACCATTTTTTATGATTTAATCCATTGTGTCATGAGTGTCTTAAGTCTTATGGTAAGATGACACTAGTCTTAATGAGCTTAGAGTGAATCAAGAGAATGTTTATGTGTCTTTAAGGTCTATTAAAGGTGTTTTAATATTGTTTGAGGCCCTTATATGATGATCACAATGTTTTTAAACTCCATTTTCCATGATATATTCATCTAAGCCCATTTAGCACATTCATCACCCCTCCTAAACCATCAAGCACCCCTCAAACCTCTTCAAACAAGCCTATTTGTTGTATAAAACTTTAGGAAGGGGAAATTTCTTAATTATTTGCATTAAAGGGGGTCATAAAATGGTATTATCCATGTCACATTCTCCCATATGCATTTCATGACACTAAAATCCTTATGAGATCCACTCACAACCTTCCCACTAGCCAATTGGGTCCCATGTGCCAATTTGTGGCATTTCAACTTCCTCCTTGAATTTTATCCTATTTTAAATGGCTTTTTAACACATGATGCATCCCATTTTTCCCTAAAATGGTGGTTCCTAGATTGATACATAGAGAAAATGGTGGAAAGATAGATATTTTTATGCATTTTTGTGGTTGTACATAAATATATAAAATGTATTGTATAGGGAAGGATCATAGAATGAATATGTCATCATATATAATTCTTCATCAAAGTTTCATGATGAATGGATGTTAAATAGGCCCAAAACCAACCATATCACTTCACCTAAATCTTTTACAAACCTAGATAGCTCCTTAGGTTCATGTTTTTACTGTAAATAAGAGAGAGAATGGGAGCTCAATATCTTGGCCATAGGAAGTAAACTCAATCAGATTCCACCCATGTGAATTTGTATATATATTAGTCTCATAAGATTTATTAAAATTATTTAATAAGTTAAGGAATTTGTATGCCCTTCTCATCTACACAAGCCAATTTCAACTGAATGGTTTTCATGGATTCTTGGATTACCTACTCAATCCAATAACTGATGTTAATTTATTAGGTATTGAAGGAAATTATTATGGAATTATTTGTACCTAATCACACATGTGATCTTGTATAACCAAAAAACACCAAAAGAAAAATAGTCTATAATATACAACAAACTCTATGCAATGGATAGAGTTTTAATGCTTTCATCAAAGGTTGTGGACTAGGTTGAAGAGTTTGAAGAAGTGTTTCACATTTCACCATACATCCTTGTTCAAGATGGAGGTCTAATGTCCTCTCATAAATTCAAATGTGTCCATAGTTAAGGTTTTATATGCATTCAAGGTTCATTATGTAGAAGCATTATGTGTTGCTCATGGCACCATTAAAAACTATAAAGCATAGTCTAAAGACATGGAAAGAGACGTTAGATTTATGATGGAGAATCCTCATTCCCTTGTGAGAAAATTTTCATACCTTCATGGAAGCCTTAAGGGCTTATAAACCATTCACACTCAGTCATTTTTAGCAGCGTTTAAGGTCTTTCGCAAAAACTAAGGTTACTTGGAGTATCTTAGGTTTCATTTCTTAGACTATGTATGTCCTTTCTCTATCTTTAAAATGTTATATTTGATTAGGTATATTTTTTAAGGTCCTCAAGTTTCATATTGGATATCTTAGGAGGTCTCCATTCTTTAATCCATGTCATAATCCACACCTTTATCTTATTGTATTATCACCTTGTCTTTATGTTCCCACCTCTTTATCACCCCATTGCCACCCTTATCCATCCATCCATCCTTAATAATAGGGAATAAACTATGTTAATTAACCCAAATCACCATTATAACCATAAATAAACATGATAACATGTAAATTTTGGTTCATATTTCTCATAGCCCCTGTTGTAAGAGCTAATGAACACCTACAATAATTAAACAATAGTCACCTATTTATAGTTCTTTAGCATGTTTTGATTGAAATGGAGATGACCAAGAGAGTTAAGAGTCAAATATAAGGATAAGAAAAGATTTCAAAGGAATCTATGAAGTTTTTGTGCTCAGACAAGGTACTCCATAGAGCCTTAGTCTGTAAAACAGGGTCTACAACTCCTTTGTAACTGAGTTTTTGAGAGAAAGGTCAAGGTTTTGGTCTTAAGTAAGAGAGGATAGTGAATAGTCTCAAGATGGATTATGATACCTTAAATTTGGATTCATCACAAATACACTTCACACCTCCACTTTAATCACTATCCCATACAATATTGTATGCACCTACAACCACCCAAATTGGTATATCCATGGCATGTAATGAAAGTTGAGGAAAAGTTATGGTTCAAGGGACTGTGAGGTATCTTATGAGAGCTAAAAGTTATGATTGATACTCAAGGAGACCAAAAAAATACATTTGGGATACATTAACTCCCTAAATAATGCCTAACACATAGGAACACCTACATCAACACTATATCAAGTCAATAATCAGTCTATGGGAATAAATCAAGGTAAATTATAGGAGGCAGACTTGGGAGCATCATGTGCATTAGATGTAAGAGTGAAGGATAAAATTTCCACCATGAAGAATATAAATCAATTATAAGGCCTATTTATACCTATTATAGTTATTATTCTCCCTAATTCACTTATCAAGGTTGAGACTTAACCTAAATGAACATCTACAGCTGGATCTTACTTGCCTATTAAATGTATAAGAAAGTTGAGTTCAAATAATCCAATTCTAAAATGATTAAATAAGTGTGATTTTGAGATGAATTTAGATCCATAATACTATAGTGAGATGAAGAAACTGAGATGTTACTTCACTCTCGAAGCCCTTCTCTTTAATTTCCACCCATAGGCTTTTTAAGGAACCTTTCTAGTCTTGAGCTTAAGAAGATAAGAACATGAGCATTGTGGAAAGGATCTTAGACCCAACCAAATATTTGAGCCTATTTGATATTAATTAATGGCTATGATATACTGATGAAATTGATAGTGTGGTGGGGGGAAATCCCAAGCATAAAACAATACAGTCAACTAGGCACACAGTCATAAAACACAGTTAAAAGCACATCGCTAGTCTTGGAAGATTTGAGTGCTAAGGCTTCTATAGGCATGAAATTAATCTAATTATTGTTAAAAATGGTCCTTTTAGGTATTTGATACTATTACACCTATTATTATGGTCAAAAACCAATAAATACAACCATTGTCTCATCTTAGAGTTTTTATAGTCACTTAGACAACTTTGATGAGACCAAACAATCATTTGAAATCTAAAATCAAAAGAGAGGGTTGAAATTATTAAGATATTATAAGATAATATAGTGTTATTTAATTTTATTAACACACCATTTTAGGTCTAAAATAGTCAAGGTTTCAAATCAAGGGCCTTAAGGACTACTTAGAGAATGGTGTGCCTGTGCATTAAGATGGTTGATGACATCCATGTATGTTGAGTAGTTATACAGATACCAGGGTAGTTGATATAAAATTAATAGAGATGTGTATGTCATAACAAAACATTTCATATTATTTTAAATCTTAGGTGAGGTAGAAATAATTGACCTAGATATTAGGGTTTCCCCAATCAGCTTGCATACAAACCCTAAGCTAAGTTCAGGGTGCTTGAGAAGAGTAAGGTCAGGGTTTGATGATTAGAGAGAGTTTAATAATTTTATTTAAGTGGTGAGGAAATTTATCATTATGATTTTTATCCATTAGGTGACCCATAGGCCATCTAAATCTTCAAACATAATCTAGCCCTGTTTGTCCTAGAAACCAATCTTGAGACCTAGCAAGCCCACATCCCCATTAGAGCACACTTAGACATTATTAAGAAATTGGACATAATGAAAAGGTAAAAATGGATAGTCATGTCATATACAAGGTTTTTAAAATTAATGAAGTATATAAAGAGGTTATTTTGGTCCTTGGAGATAAGCTTGAACCACATAATCTAGATAGCTAGTTCAATCCCCTTGTTCAAATGCTTGTATGTTTCACCTCAAAAGGATTCTGATCAAATTATCCTAGGAGGATTTAATTCTTCCTATGAAATAATAATCCATGAATTATTGGTTGGAATTTTTGGGCTAACCTCTAGAATAAGACTTAAGAAGATAACATGTCAGAAATGGTTTATAATCTACCTTAGTGCCACCTTTCAATGTTCCTATCTACATACATCCTTTGCATGGGACCTATCCCTTTCAAAGAAGGTGAGGGGGTCAATGCCCTATATATTTATGGAATTGTTTAAATAATTGGATGTCTATATAGTATGAAATATCACTAAGACTTCTATCATAAACCCTTTTAAAACCCTAAGTAGACCCAATCTTAGAAATCTTGATGTTTTATCATCCTAGCACATTGGAGTGACCTGGTAAGCTCATGGAACGTAAAGTAAACTTATAGAGTACTCAAACCATCACATTGTGCTATATAGACATTATATTAAATTTTCATAAATCCATACTCTTGTAAAATTTTAATCATAAAGGAGGGTACATAGCTATGTGAAGAGTTTAAAACTATTGGAGGGGATAGTTTGGGACCTTATTTACCTTATCAAGTCATGAGATGTCAAAATATTCATATGGAAACACATTTTTAACTCATTTCAAAACTACTAGTATACATAAATGATAAGTAAAATGACCTAATAATTGAAGTGACCAGATTACAAATGTTTCTTATTAGGAAGGGATTATGCCATGGTATAAAGTGTTGTCGGTATTAATTTAATGTTATCATAGGTTTATTAGTTTTTACCATGTATCTCATGGATTCTCAACATCAACACTTAAGCAATTAGACCTAATTGGCCTATTTGGCCTACTTGGTCAACTAAGAGAGCTCAAAGTTGACGTAGAAGAGATAATGAAGAAACTTAATGTAGAGTATAAGATCATGTGACTAATGTTTTGAATGGCAAAATTCACTTTCAAGGCCATTATACAAGGTGGATGTGGTTTCAAGGCTTGGTCCACATGCACAAAGACTAATAGGCTATTTAATGCTTCTTGGGAGGCCTAATCATGCCCATGTATGTCATATAACTTCCATTAGAAGGAGTGATGGAATATTTTGATAATATTAAACCCTTTGACAAGGACAAATAAATCTAACTCAACCTCCAATACCCTCACTCTAATGTCAAAAAGAGCCATTAAAGAGACTGATGCATGTGAGAGTTGAAGAAAAGATTACATAACTAATATAACTACCATTTGGAGTGGACGTTGGTTATTTATGACCCATTATTCACTTTTATATTCCATATTTCTCATTCTCTCTCTCTTTTTATGCTATATATTTAAGGATTATCACCTTATAATGTATCCCTCAAGATGGTATGAGGAAACTATGCATGACCTTGTACTCTATGAGACCCCTTAGATAGTTAATGGATTGGATCAACTTATTTATTGTCAAATTCTAGTGTGTGTTTAATTTTTTGATATGATTAAGTGGTCTAATTTTCCTTCTGTGGGTCCAATTCCTTCACCTAGTTGTTAACAAGTGTCCTTTATAGGTTGTGTAGTGTGTTAGAAGGTTGATGGTTGAATTTATGAGTGGACATATGACTATAAGAGTATGGAATTAGACCTTTCTCTCTTTTACCTCATACTTCATCCATCAAAGATCAACCTCTACCCTTAATTTTGATGCTTAGAGACCATTAGAGAAAGTGATTCAATCCTTTGTTTAGTCCTTCAGTGTTGTTTTGAGTTCAAGATTGAATAGATGGAATTGTCATCGTTGTGCATCACCACTTTAATGTAGGTTTCATTTATGAAATATATATTCCATTTTCATCCCAATAGAGTTTTTAATTAAAGAGAACATCAAGTGAATAAATCAAGGGAGCTATCCTCATAAAATCTAGAGGTGTGACCTACATATTAGGTAACCCACAGTCTATAAATCACTCCCATGTTGGACTACATTTGAGGTAGACATGAATAATATTCTACTCAACAAGGGTGTAACTTAGATCACCAAAAGTTACTTCAAATCATATATTATTTGCCTATAATGGATCATGATGCTTTATAGTATGTGTGAAAGTGTGTGGCCTACTAGAAACATATAGATCTTATGTATGCTCTTTTTAGGAGTTACAACCTATTATGAGTCCTTGGCCCTTTTCAATTTAGGGAATAAACCTCAATGGTAATATCAATTCTACCTCATTAAATGGTCATAATTTTATTATCATATCCATATATTATTTCACCAAGTGGGTGGAATCTATGCCACTCATATATAGCATGGGCCATCAAATATCTAAGTTTATTTTGAACCAAATCATTTGCTACTTTGGAATCCCTTCAATGCTTAAATATAATGATGGAAAGTCTTTTATAAACTAGGAATTCAAAGCCTTGTGTAATAAGTATCAAATTGAGTAACATTTTTCATCACCATATCACCCATAAGGCAATGGTCAAGTTGAGGCCACCAATAAAATACTCATCAAAATCCTCAAAAAGATTATCAATGATACTAAAATAAATTAGCATTTTTAGTGATATCTTACATTATGGTCATATGAAATTATTGTATACACACCTACTAGGGACAATACATAATCCTTGGTCTATGGTACTAAATCCATCCTACCAATTGAGGTTGAACACCTCTCTTTGTGTATATAATTAAGGGGCATGATCACAGATAACTCATATAGGACCGAACAACCACAAGAGCAAGAGATATTAGATGAAAATCATAAAAAATCCCAAGATCATCTTAAATCATATCAAAATAGGATAAAATTTCAATATCATAAGAAATTTTAATCTTGATAATTTCAAATTGGTGACCTAGTTCTCAACTAATCAAAAAAATACTAATGTCGATTAGGGGAAGAAAAACAAATTTTAACCCAATTGGTTAGGGCCATATGTTATAATCTCTAAGTATTTATCTAGGCCATGTCAATTAGCCACATTTGAAGGAGATAAAATAGATGATCTAATGAATATAATGTACCTCAAAAGGTTTTATACCAAGATCCTAGCACTTTGGATAAACATGGTGATGAAAACTAGATTTTTGGCATCACCATAAGTAATTATCCATATATAATAATATTGTTCCTAATTATCATTTATACTTTTGGTTCCATTTAATTTCATGTTATTCCACTACCATCATCTCACATTTTTCACCTCATTCATTCATCTCCCCTTGACCTTGGTACCAAGGTTTTATATATAGATGTGTATGTTAGGGTAGTGAATGTGCAAGATCTATATAAATATGGGGAAATTTGATAATAAATATCAAAGGAAGGTAGTTCAGTGAAGAGTTATCTATAGTGTTTAATCCACTCTTTACCTATTGAGTCATTAGTCATTTTTTCATATCCTAATTATAAGGTAGTCAAACTTGACTATTCCAATTGACTTTTCTATTATCATCCTCAAAATTATGTCAACATTCCTCCCCAATTTATATTACATGATTGTGCATCCATATCTCATCATTTTTAAATAAGGTCATTACTACATAATCATCCCTCCTCAAGGTCATTCGTAATATTTTATGAGGTACAACTGAATCCCAAAATTCTCACCTGGTCCTTAAAGAATATAATTGCCTAGTGTAATCATGTTGTACATAATTATCACATATTGATTTTATAATGCTTTATTGTTTGTTTTATGTTTGATTAATTTATTTTATTCTTTGTAAATATTCCATTTTATATGTTTGTTTCCATTTATTTTTCATTTGATAATTAGCTTGGTGTAATGGTCCACTTGCTATGCTTGTGACCTTGGCCATATCTATACCATTTGGCATCTTATAATGTGGTCATTTAAAAATTTGATTTGTTTATAGCATTAATAATGTATCAAATCTTTTTTTTCCTAAGCACAAAGGGGACAAGGATGTTATTATGACCTCCCATTAGCTATTATAAAATGTTTTTTCAATGTCTTATACATAGTTCCTTCTTTGCCCCCTTTTTGTATCTACACATTATGGTAAAATATCATAATGAATATACTAATGTTGTAATGCATCTTACCTAGTGCAAGATTAAAAATGGATTTCATGCACTTAAATGGATTTAAAAAATCGCATCACATTTGCATCCCATCACACAACCCCTGATCAGTTGTCCAACCACCTAATTTGATCATGTTAACCATGTTTCACTTATATTTCTCAATCATTTATCCAAGTATTTTATCTTATACCTACTCTTAAGATGTTTATGAATCATACAATAAAACATCTACATCCACTCATGTATCTAATTATTGACACTATCTAACTTAGCCTCTTCATACCATCCATCTTGGTCATTTCCACTTTACTAACCTTTATATTCATAATCATTTTATTCCATTCATAGGACATCTAAGACTAATTTCCTTACCCTTATGTCACATCATATATCATGTTATTCTATGTCCCTAATCATTTTAATCATTTTGTCTAGCATTTACTAGTCATCATCATTACAATCAATTCATTTCTCTCAAAAGTATCAAAAATCAATATTTTTTTGAGAAATAATAATCAAATTAATCACTTAGTCTACTAGAGATCCACAACTCTCCCAAGTATGTGTCCTTACCTAGGACATGTGAAAATCTTGTTTCTCCTTTGATAATTTAATTATTCCCTATCATGTGTCCTTGATAGGGTCATCATCCCAATCAATCATAATTGTCCTTAATCTCATTATTTCTCATTAATGTGGTCTCATTTTCATCCATCCATCCTTTGATCCTTCTATCATTTTTTCATCTAACATCTTATGAATCAAAACTACATTGGCTTGAGGTTTATTTAAACTAAATAGACATTGCTTGGATACTTTTTACGTACCCAAGGATAGCTCAGTTTCTCATCTCTTATCCTTTCCCTTCACTCAAGATCACTCAAAATTATCTATATAAATCTCTTTGAGCTACACTTTTACTATCATCCATCACCTCGTCATTTTATCATATCCCATAACTTTTTGTGGAATGTGTCTTTGCCTAAGACTCATCTCAAGATTTTGGGCCCTATCTATTCCAACCTATTAATTTATTTGATGCATGTATTTGTTTAGAGATTATTCAACTTATTCATAGACCCCATCTACCTCTTTTCTTGGCATATATCTTTTCTTAGGAAACTATCATAGGAGGTAGCTCTTTATTGTTATTGTGAAATCTTATATGGGACTAATCCTGCACCTATAACATTGGTTTTATTTTATTACCTTACATCATCACTTAGGGAATCATGATACTTGTATCTCACCACTTAATCATTTGGGCATCCCAACCCCTCCTAATTTTAATTACCCACCCCTTGTCTCTTTTCAAGTGACCATCTAATCCATTCCTACTCACATGTCCTATTCAGGGGGAATTATGTAACCTAATTATTCTTATTAACTTATATACATGGGTTTCCATTTGAAATACCATTTCTTATTTCACTTCATCTAATTGTAATTCCTTTTTAAATAATGAAAAATGTATGCATTTTAATTCAGTCACCCTATTTATTGATATAATTTCACCATTATTCCAACTAATAACTCACTAATTAATCCTTTCCTAGTCAATAGTATAATCTCTCCCACTTTTATATTTATTATACCATACTAACCTTTATATATTCACATATTATTAATTTCCCTTTACCTATCCTATTAACTCAATCATCCCAAGCCATGACCACTTGGTAATTTAAAATTCTAAAATCCTAACTATCCTCTATCCACCTATCACTAGAATTTCCTACAAGCCTAGTCCTTAATCCCCACCTAACACTTCCATTAAGACTTATTAAACCCCTTAAACATCTCTAAAATCCTCCTTAATCCTCCTAGAGCCCATAACCTCCTTTCTAGGAAATTCTAATGAATTTTAAATTCGTGGGATCATTTAATACATTTTCCTCCAAGGAATTTTAAATTCTTTGGAAATTTATAAGCCATTAATATCCTAAGGCCCAAATTTGAATAAAGACCCTCCATTCACCCTTCTCTCTCCTATATAAACCATGTTATGATCTTGGTTATGAAAACTAACTAATAAGGGACTGAACAAGTGAGTGCATGAATAAAAAATTATAAATCTTGTGAAAGTAACCATATTTTCCAATTAATCTTGCTCTTTAATCCATTACCATTGCATATCTTGCTTGAAATTTACATCCATTGAGTTAGTTTCATAATAAAAAATATTATAGTCATATTACTTGAAATCTAATAATACATCAATTGATCAATTTATCTTGGATCTATATCAATAGATATTGGAAAGAACATTAATGGGAGAAAGATGATGGTGAGAATTTCTTAATCATACATTGATTACTTCCTATTATCTTTCATTTTTGATGATTTTTTGAAACTTGGGAGGATTTATAACATAGTGTGCTTGTTTTCACTAATTACTAAAATTTTGCATCATACATATTAATCTTTGATCTCTATAAGTTATAAACATGTACCCATTTTCCTACTCCTTGGAAACTAACAACCAGGTCAGATAGTAGCATTGATGTTATTGTTTTAGCTTGATGTAAGTGGCCATTGTCATAAAGTCATATAATTTGTAGATGAAATGTTTCCTAATGGTTGGCATAGGTGATTTAATGTGAGTTATTACTCCAAAGGGATTGATATAAATATAAAATCAACCCTCATTCATTGTTCAAATAACATTTAATTAATCAAAGCTTCCCTATTTATTCCTATTTCCATACTAGTCATAGGGACTCAACATCTATAGGTCTAAAGTACTGAAAGAGCATCCCAAGATCCCTATTTTCTAAGTTACAAGTTAGGTCATTGTTGTACTTACTTTTTATAGATTATATGATTCACAAAAAAGAAAAAATGTAGGAGAGAAATATATTAGTCTGAGGCCCTCTTCAAAGTATTGGGTATGTAGGTAGCATATTTTGATAGCATGATCATTTGGTTCAACTCACCAATGTGTGTCCACTAACCCATTTTTCTCCAAGGTCACTGTTGAGGTCAACATACCCCCATTTATAAAAAATGGGGACCCTTGTTTTAAATTATGCAATTTTTTACTTTAAATTTGAAAAATCACTTGATTAGAGTACCATTATCATGTTTTCACATCATATTTATTTGAAGATCATCCACACCTTTTTTTCATTTGGATTAAATGACATGTTTTCTAGTGATCATGGTTTTAACCCTTCTAATGTTGTTAATGATTGTTGCCTATGTGTTTCTATATTACAGGTTCAATAGAATCTCATTTAGGAATGAACATGCTTAGGGTACTATGTTTCAATGTTAAATTTATCTTTTACTAGCCTTTGGTCTGTTAAAGATTAATTGAATCTATTTTAAGTCATGTTAAAACCCTAGTATAATGTTTTAACATAGGTCATTTTTTAATTAAATTAAAATTTGTGTAGGAACAATTTATGCGAGAATAATTATATGTGCCATGGAGTTATTTTAATTTTTATACTAAGGCTTAGTCATGTTTTTCAACTTGACCAAGCCTTAGTATAAAAATACTATGCTTGGTCCCTTTATGTCATGATCCCCCTTAATTATTTATTATTAACATGGTCTAACTAAATATGGGGCCCCTTTTATTATGTTCTTGATGTATCCTAAATCCTAATCCTAAAGTTCTAACTATATTTATTAATAAAATAAAAAAACCCTAGGCTAAAACTTTATGCCATGTCTTTTATCATTCGTGGGGTCCCCTTTACTATGTTTTAAAACTTAGCCTAAAAATTTAATCCTAAGGTTTTATCATGTTTATCAACACAAATAAAAAATTAGTCTAAAATATTTAACCTAAGTTCCTTATATTTCTTGAGCTTGACTTAATATTTTGTATTGATCATAGGATTGATGGTAGATATTTGCTTAGGTGAAGATGATGTAACAAAGTGAGATCAATGTTGAAAATTCAAAGGAACCTAGAGTGAGCATGAAGATGCCAAGTGTCAAGCCTATAATAGATGATTAAAGATTGAGCATGTCCTCAAAGATTGATGGTACATGATTGAGCGTACACATTCTTATTGACTGTGTGTGTTAAGTCAAAAATTAAATGAAGCTCTAGATGAGTGAGAGGTGATAAGTGTCTCCATCATAGGAACCCTACCAGAGATCCAATTATGAGTGGATTGAAGGATAGAAAAGGATTGACATAGCAAGTTAATCTTAAATAAGATATAATGGTGTGTAATGAAGGTTGAAAAGTCTAGAGCCACCATAGAGATGACACATAGAATAAAAACATGACAAAAATTAAATCCCAAGCATATTCTAAAGATAAACAATATATATCTTACATACACATTCTGATGAATGGCACAAAGAGAAAAGAACATGATACAATTGATTAAAATCAATGGAGTGCATTCATTTAAGTAAAGATGATCTGATGGTGTGAGATGAGGTTGACAATTCAATAGATCCAAAACCAACATGGAAATGACAAGAGTCACAAATAGGAGGAAAATGATAAAGTGACCAATGGCATTTGATCCCTTAGATTGAGATCAATATCCAACATTGTTCCATACAAGGATAATTGAATGGTGTAAAACAAAAAGGATTTTTCAAAGGGAAATAATCATATTTTAAAAGGAAAGTAATAAGCTACATGCCATGGAGATGCCATGGCAATGCCACATAATCCAAACATGACATATTTGATGATTTTGTGGACCCAACATAAGACAAAGGCATAAATACTTGATTCATATAAAATCTAAGGCACAAAGCTCACCAGTTAAACCCATTATCACCATTAAAGCACTTATAAGACCTTCAAAAAAACCATAGCAAGCATAAGAACCCTAATTCAACCCTGTGCTCAATATAATCAAGCCAAGGAAAGTTAAATTATCATCTATGCAAGAACAAGTTAGTCTAGAACTAAAGTACAGACCACTAGTGAGCAATTTAGATAAGTCCATAGCCATGGTAGCTCAAAAAGGTGTTTCTAGGGAAGATGTGGATCTATATTTGACTTTAGATGCAAAAGGGAGGATTTTCAAGGACACATAGTTTGATGCCACCATGCTAAATATACAATATAGAAATTGGCCAAAGATTATATAAACTATTAAAGAATAACCAACCATCACTAGAGAGGAGGAGAAGAATGTGACTGCTAAGAGGCAATACTAAGACATGGTTGTTATACAAATGACTGGTCTCCACTATGTAGCAATGAATCCTAATGTACTTCACTACATAGACATTTTTTCCCCTAGTTTCAAATATGATAAAATTTAAAAAGGAATGCTAATTAATAGACATACTCAAAATAAAATGGCCTACATTTCTCCTATAGCCTTTGAAAACTACTAAAAATTGCCCAAACTATAAATAGACCTAGCTTCCATTAATACCTGGGCTAAATAAAATGATCTAAAAGCATCCTTAACTTATGGTTATATTTTGGGAATCAAGTATTTTATGATTTCAACAACAACATCCATATTAGTCAATTTAGACTTGGAATTAAAATGATCATGACTAAGATGAATAATTTATGTGGGAATGCAACCACTACATATGTAGACAACATTTGGGTCCCCCTTGTCTACTTCATGATTTATAAATAGATCACCCCTCCTTTAGGTGAGGTAATTATCATTAATCAAAGTAGATAGATATTTATAATTATAAAGAGGAATAAAACCCAATATCATATGATGGCATACCTTATATATTCCCTTCTTACTACCAAAAAAATTCCTAACCTTAGGAAATGGTCACCTAGAGGAACACAAATAATTTCACAATATTATTCCAAACTACACATATTCAAGTATAGAGATCACATCTAATTCATATGTGATTATGTCTACTCATCCCTTATAGAGGCCATCATATGGATCCTAATTATGAGACTCAACCCTTGATAAATAAAACTATTGAATCTATAGGGGATATATGGATATATCTAGATTTTATAATCATCAAGATTGATGGAACCTAATGCACTCCCCTCATATTACCAGTCTATGTGTTAAATAAGTTTGCAGAGCAAGAAGTAGTTTATCAAATATGAAATGGAATATATGGTCTTTTCAAGACTAAAAGGAAGGGACTACTTCACACCCTCTCCATAACCATTGGTAGAACTATGTTTGCATTATGGGACAATATTGAGGCTTCTTCCAAACATAGTACATCCTTCAATTTACAAGTTGATAAAATAAGGTAGTGAGATCCCCATGGAAAAGTTAAGGAGCATTTAAAGGCCAAAGGAATAAATGTACCTTATGATCACTAGCCTAGTCCTTTTGACCCAATATACACAAAAGCATCTTCATTCTTTGAGGTCACCATGAGATTAAAAGAACACAACATCAAACCTTAATCTAGGATGTTGAGGGAGCCAAGGGAGGAGATGATAAATAGAAGTTAGGGCCAAGTCAATATCATTTTTAGAGTGGTATACCTTATATACCTCCACCAAATCAATCATTTAGTGCCAAAATAGAGACACAAGTTAAACATAGGCCAGAAGAGAGAAGGCCTGAAGAGATTGCATCTTCTTCAACCCAAGTAGAGGAACAAGTATCACTAGTGGAGGAGGTTCATATGGTATCATTAGACCCTATTGAGACAATTAAAGATTATTTAAAAATTATATCACTGGCCTATGAGTTAGATGATGAATAAATAGAGGAAATAAAGGAAGAAAAGTGGATACAAATATTAGATCTAGTTCCTGTAGATCCCACCAAAAGAAAATTTGAGATGGCCATGGTTTCAATAAAGACCAAGGTGAGTTTCACTCATCCTTTGAGTGAAATCAACCTCTTTAGTGAATAAAATTTGATTCGTGGTATTATCATTCCATAATGATTCATCTATGGTAAATTTCATAAAGTACCTACTGCACAACACCCTTGGGTAATGATGAAGGACATAAATATCCTAGTGCATGAGAATGTTAAGCCATGGATCCTAGCTCTAGAAAATGAAGATGGAAAAAGAATTGATACTCTAAGAGAATCAAGTGGAACACAAATTGAGATCCTATATCCAAAGGTAACACAATCCTTAGTTGATGTCAAGTTTGATCAAAAAACTACCAATTTATAAATGGTCACAAAAAATAAGGTCATGATAAGGGGTGAAGAGGTCACCTATCAGAAATTAGAACCATTCATTGGTTTGAACCTAATAGTAGGATAAAGACCTAGATAAAATAAGATATTTGAGGGAAATGTTCTTAAATTATCCCAAACACAAGCAAAATAATTGCAAACTACCCTCAAAGGCATGTAACTATAGAAAGATAATTTGGAAAAGCTAGCTATCTTTCCAGTCCTTGATGTTATGATAAATATTTTTTAAGCCTATTTGTTTGGTATGTGTAACTCTATGAAATTAATGAAATCCAGACAAGGTGTGGTGAGCCAATAGATTAATATGGTTATGAATTTAGTCATGAGTGGTAGAATTCAAGTAGTAAAATAAGGGACTTAATCAATATCTTAATAGAATTTCAAATCCCTAACTTTGAAACAATCAACTTAGCTCACTTTAACGTGGCCATGGTGATACTAGTGGAAAAGATCAAAGGTTTAAGTAAATGGTCCAAAGACTTAGAATACCTTCATGAAAATGGTATGCAATTGATAAACAAGATTGAGTAGATACTTAGGAGCATGATCATAGATCCCACCACACTCAGTTCTAGAGGTCTAATTACTGATGAAGAATTCAAGTTGAGAGACTCCTAAGTTATGCAAGAAGTGAAAAATTAGAGCTAGAGAAGGATTGGGCCTGACAACAATAGGGTCTTGGACATAATCTTGAATGCTAAAGAAAGTATATAAAATGCAAGAAGTGTTAGAGAAGACATGGAAAGGGAAGAAAAATACTTCAGAGACCTAGAAACTTAGGAGGATGGACTCTTCATGGAGCCAGTTGTCAATTTGAAATTGATAGATGATCAGCATGTTAAAGCAATAAATATTTTACAACAACATCAACAAGGTACTTCAACATCAAAATGACCACAAGGGTCTCTAAATTAGTTGAACTAGGAATATTCTTTTTGTGAATAAGATTGTATAATATTTTGAAAAGAGAATATTTCTATTCATAAAGGCATGCATAATTTCTAAAGAACACTACCTATAGGTTAGTCATTTGGAGTCTTTAAAAAGTTTTGGAATGATTCTAAAAGGATAGTTATCCTTAATATTTGACATGACTAGCTGGCATACCTCAGGCATTGTCTATATAAAGAGGTATTGTCCATTGTAAAAAAAGTGAGTGATTTTTTGAGCCAAAACTATTTGTAACTTTTGAGTAAATTATTATAAGCAAGGAGTTCTACAAATTTTATCCATATTTGTTTGTGTGAATTGCTATCATGGCTTCTCTTTCATTTGTCTAGTTTAAATCTCATATTTGAATGGTCCTTGTGAATTCTAGATGTGCATATTTGAGTTTAGAGTTGTTAATTTGTTATAATTCTATATTAGTTAAAAGTTCTAAGGTTTACTTCATTTTCTTCACTTTTCTTACATATGTCTTAATGTCATTTACTTTCAAGGGTGAATCTTTAAAATGAACTTGGCCTTTATTTTCACTATTCAATACTATACTTAGATGTTGGCATGATGTGTGATAAGATTTGAGTTTATGATACTTCATGTCATATATTGGTTAAATGCATGTTTAGATGAAACTTGAACTTTGTCATAATGTTTGGTTTAAATATCAACAACATATTTCTTTTCTGCCTTACCTTTCTTTTTGCCTCATTTTTAATCAATTCACCTTCGATTAGATTCATTATAAATACTCATCTTAGTTTAGATTTAGACTTATTTCTAAGCGTAATTCACTTTAAATAGCATACGTTATCTTCAAAATCAAAGATCAAATATTAGACCACAGTGGCTCCTAACCACCAACTAATATAAATTTGTGAAATAATCCATTTGTTCTGCCTTTATTCCACCAAAGATAATAAAATTATCACAACATGCAACTCATGCATTAGATTCTCTAAATTCATAAATGTGTAGTGTTTCTTAAACACTAAGAACCGCCTATGATACACTTTTAGGCATCAACAAGGAACATGTTCCACTTATGTTAGAAGGAGGGATAATTAGATCTTTGTAAATTTGATGTATCTTTGATAATTTTAGTGAATGTTATTTAAATATTGATGTATTCTTTGCATATTTGTGTTTATTTTAGTATATTTGTGTAAATATCATTGATCTTAATGGTTTTAGACTAATCTTTGTGATTATTCAGATAAATATAGATATTTTTTAAATATATTTGACAAATTATGGTAAAGATAGCTTAAGCTTTGAAAATTTAATAGGTTTTAGAGTTAAAATATTTCAAAATAGAATTTACAAAGATAAGGACTAGGTCACATTCAGAGACAAGGGCTCCTTTTCTTTCATTATAAGTTCATAGGAGAGTTAGGTGAGACATAGGTAAGTGTAGACTTTCAAAGTCTCAACCAACTTCACTAGTTCAGGGTGCTCCTGTGTTCAATCCCTATCAAGGTATGGTTTGGCTTGGTGGTTCTTAAATAAATGTATTGTGTAGTACATGACCTTCCTCGTAATCTTGAAAAGTATTTGCCTACTTTTAGTCTTAATGGTGTTGTAACTATTGATGAACACGTTCAAATTTTTAAAGCTACTTTAAGAATTTTAAATGTTATTCATGAAGATGTAGCATGCAAACTATTTCCATTTGATTTCAAAGATGCTACATATTAATGGATCTTAAACTTTCCTAAAAACTACATAGCCAGTTAGAATGATTTTAATAATTAGTTTATTGATCAGTTTGGTAAAATCATTAGTCCTTGTGTCCTTTACCAATAGTTTACCATATTTAAAAGAGATTCTTATGAACCCATAAGAGAACATTAGATTATAAAAAATGTTTTGTAGAACCATAGTTCCTTATATACCTGATGAGGCTTTATCCTTAGATATTTACAAGGATGCCTTAGATCCCATGACTTCTATGTTTCTCAAAAGATTTGTGTAGGTCATTAATATACTAGCGCTAACTTATGATGAAGTTGTGATCACTAATGATTAGATGAAACCCCGTGGCCAAATGGCATACAATATTCCTAACATTATTCCAAATAAACCTATTTTAAATGTCATTCCCAATGCGAATCAAAATACACCTACCTTAAATTAGCTTTTAGTTCTAAACCAATTACCTTTGAATCATGCACATCTTGGCTAAAACCTAGGATTATTGAACAATGCTAAGAGTGGATCTCATCCATAAGACCAAAGAGATTTGATGCCTATAACTAGTATCAGTACTCAAGCTCATGATTTTGAGTAACCCAAGAATGAGAATGAATCTATCGTTAAAATGGTTAAAAGACTAAGCACTAACTTCCTTGAGTTGAAAAATCAAGTTAGCAATACTGGGGAAAGCTCTAACATGAACTTATCTTTTAAAAGATTCAATAGGTCCTCAAATAGATTCCTAAATAACAACAAAAATAACCATAATAATAAGTCATATGCTAATAAGAATGTACCCAACATAAATCTTAGTGATGTAGCTTTGCCTAATTATTGTAGAGTTCATTGTACTTCAAAACATGGTGAATTAGATTATCTAAAATTTAATAATGCTTTTGAAGATTTTCAAGAAGATTTGGATACTTTTGAAGTGGTACCTAATAAATACAATGGTGTAGGTACCTCAAGTTCTTCAAGTTCATCTAAATCTTCTAATTCAACTCTCATGGTGGAGACATTTGAATTCCCATTTCAAGAAGAGAATAAGCCTGAGGATATCCCTAAAGAGTTTCATGCTTTTCAGTAGTATCTAAAGAAGACATATCCTCTAAGGAAAAGGGACAATAAATAACCTTTGACTACCTCAACTCCACCAAATAACTTTGATACTCCCCTTGATACTACATTAGACAACAATACAAAGCCTCTTAAAGGAAGTACCTCTAAACCCAATGTTTTTGCATCCAATTCTTCCAATAGGAATAGATATATTATAGTAGAGGACATGAAAAAGATAAAAGCTAACATTAATTTACATGAACTGACTCAAATTACTAAATAAAAGGGTTTGTTTTTGGAATATTTGTTTAAGAATCCTAATAAGTCTCAAAAGTCTACACATCTTAACATTGCAAAACACAAAATTAAGGTAGATGTTCCACCTTTCCTATTTACAATTAGGATATTTGGTAAGAATTTGCATAATTATTTTTTAGACTTTGGTGCATCTGTAAATATTATGCCTAAAGATATTTGTGAACAAGTTGGTTTGACTCCAATTAAATATGATAGAATTGTAACTCAATTAGATAAATCAGGAGTCAAAATAATTGGTGAATTTTTAAATGTCCACATGTAGATTGCTTCTAAACCAAGGATCTAATAGTTCATTGACATCCAAGTGGTGGACATCCCTAGTGCTTATGGAATATTGTTGAGTAGATATTAGACAAGAGCCTAAAATAGTTACATGTCAACTGACTATTCACACATGTGGATTCCCTAGAAGGGAGTTCCCCATAAAATCAAGATAGAGAGGGAGCCTAAGATGAAGCACATGTTTACACTCTTTACACCCTAAAGGTATGTAACTCCAAAACTTCTTAGTCTATGTTTGGATTATGGAAGTTGTATTTTGATGGTGTTAGATGTAAATAAGGTTCTAGAGTAGGAGTGGTATTAATTAATCCTATTGAGAAGGAATACAATGCCTCTTACAAAATCCAATTCTTATGCACTAACAATATTATGGAGTACGAAGCACTTACTCTTGGATTATAATTTGAAATTAAACATAAGGTTAAGGAACTATTATTTTTTGGTGATTCTGAACTAGGATTTAATCGAGTCAAAAGACAATATCAATGCAAATTATCATATCTTAAGAAGTATAAGTTTAGAGTATGTGACTCAATTGAATGTTTTGATGCTTTTAACATTGTGTTAGTCCCTAAGGAAGAAAACAAGGCTGTTAATGAACTTTATTTAGTTGTAGCTAACCTTATGCCCAATTAAAATTACAAGTTATAAAGCCTTACCATTGAATTAGTCTTATGTCCCTCAGTGCCAAAGGATGTTAACCATTTGCAAGTATTCAATAATGATCAATAGATAACATATTTCATGTCTAACTTAGGGTTATTTGAGTCTCACATCATTGATGAGGTCAATTAAAATACCCTTGATGATGACAAATTTAAATACAATCTTGATGATAAGGTCATCCAATTGAGTGACAATAAGGTCCCTAGAGGAATGATAACATTAGAGAGACAGTTTGATTCAGATAAACTAGCTGAGGCTGTCAAGATTTCCAAAGTAGATGGGAATGACTAAAGTGTAATTGACCTTGGTTCTCAAGGTCAGCCTAAGTTGGTGAACATTGGTATATCCTACACAAACATTGAAACTAAGAGAGCCAAATATTTATTGACCAAGTGTAAAGATGTAATAACATGGTCATACAATGACTTAAAGATCTTTGATCCTAGAGTCATAAACCACACCATACCATTGAAAGAAGCTTGTAAGCCTTTTAGGCAAAAATAAAGGCTAGTCAACCCTATCTTAGAACCAATGATATATAAAGAAGTCAAGAAGTTACTAGATGCTAAGATAGTCTTTCCCATTAGACACTCCACTTGGGTATCTAACTTAGTACCAGTAAAGAAGAAAAATGGTGTAATTAGATTATGCATTGACTTTAGAAATATGAATAAATCATCTAAAAAGTATGATTATTCCCTATCATCTCTTGACCAAGTTATCCAAATTATTTCAAGTTATGTTATGATGTCCTTTCTTGATGGATTTTCAGGGTATAATCAAGTGCTAGTGAACAAGGAAGACATGATGAAGACTGCATTTACTACTAAGTGGGGTACTTTTGCCTATAAAAGAATGCCCTTTAAATTTAATCAATGTAGGTGTAACCTTTCAAATAATAATAGACCATGCCTTCCAGGGGATGATAAGTAAGTACATTATCATTTATATGGATGACCTGACTATCTTTTTAAAAAATAGGGATGACCACATTATGCACTTATAACAAGTATTTGAGAGATGCAAAAGGTATGGAATCCCCTCCAAGAAAATAATATTTTATGTAATAGAGAAAGATATTAAGACACATCATAACCAAAGAGGGGATATCTTAGACTGAGATTGAGTAAATGCAATATCAAAAATAGAACCCCCTAATAGTAGGAAGGAACTAAAGTCTTTCTTTGGAAAAATCAACTTTGTGAGAAAGTTTTTTCTGGTTTTGTAGAAATTTTTAAGACACTGAATAACATGCTGAAGAAAGATGTCAAGATCACATGGAATGAGGATACCAAGAAAGATTTCAAAGACATCAAATAAATAATTAGACAAGCTCCTGTACTAATAAGTCCATATTTCACTAATTTTTTAAATCTATATTCCATTGCCTCTGATCATACAATAGCTATTGTTCTAACTCAAAATATAGATAAGTGTGACCATCCTATTGATTTAATGAGTAATAACCTTAAAAATGCTAATTTGAACTATTCTTTGATTAAAAAACAAGCATTTTATTTAGCTAAGGTAGTGAATAAATTTAGACACTATATCCTTAGAAATAAAGTGCATGCAATTCTACCAGAACCTATCACTAAGCTAATGTTGAGTAAATGTGAACTTGGAGAAAGGAGAGGTAAGTGGATGTTTATCCTTCAAGAATATGATCTAGAGATGAAGACTTCCAAGTTGGTAAGATGCCAAGGTTTAATTAAATTAATACCAAATTGAGTGTTATGCAAGTTAATCAACAAATATTTCAATCCAATCATTGGTATGATCTCATTGTTAATTTGTTAATCAATGGTTATTGTCCTGTAGGATTAAGTACAGAGAAAAAAAGAGATTTAAGGCTCAGGGCAACCCACTTCCTAATCAATGATGGGATATTATATAGAAATAACTTTGAAGGCATTTACCTAATATGTGTCTCCAAAAAATAAGTAATTGAGATATTAAGCACTTTTCATGAGAAGATAAGAATTGGACATCCATTTGGAAGGAATACAACCTACAAGATCCTTAAATATAGTTATTACTAGCCTACTATATTCAAAGATGCTCAAAAGCATGTGATAGAATGCCATTCATGTCAAGTATTAAACACTAAAGAGCCCAAGGCAGCCATGCCATTAAAGCTAATGATGATTGATAAACCCTTTGCCAAATAGAGATTAAAATTTGTGGTGGTCATCAACCCCAATTCCTTAGATGGTCACAAGTATGTTTTGACTGCTACTAATTACTACAAAAGATGGATTGAAGTAGTTACAACCAAGTAATGTAAGACTGATGAAGTGATCAAATTCTTAGAGGAGAATATATGCACAAGGTTTGGGACACCAATATCTCTAGTCTGCGATAATGGATCTACTTTTGTATCTATTGAGATGACTGAGTGGGCATATGACAATAATATTCTTCTCAAGTTCTCATCAAACCATTAACCTCAAGGTAATGGAGTGTCAAAATAAATAAATAAATAAATAAGAACTTGATGAAATCTATAAAGAAGTCTAAAATTGATAAACTAATAACATGTCACAATTTACTCAAGTATACCCTTTAGGTAGATTGAACTAGAGTTAAGAAAGCTCTCAAGGCATCACCATTCTTGTGGGTATATGGTCAATAAACTATATTTCCCATAACACTCAACTACAAACCTATAAGTTTATGCAAGAGTACATGTAGGAGGATCAAGAATTTTCAAGTTCAAGGTTGCTTGATATCATATATATGGAGGATGCAAGAGAGGAAGCTTTTACCAATTTCATCAGACACCAAACCATGATCAAGAGGCAATTTGACAAACATTCAAAGATAAAGGTGTTTAGATAAGGAGATTTAGTTTTTATTTGGGATAAGGCCTAAGAACCAAAAGGAAAACATGAGAATTTCATACCTTTTTGGATTGGCACATATCGAATTTCCAAGACCCTGGGAGATAACACCTTCAAACTAAAAGACTTGCAAGGAGAAGAGTTCACATTATCAACCATTAGGGAATACCTCAAGCACAATTTCTCTATTGTCCCACCTAAATTATTCATGGATTGAAATATTAGACTAGTTAGAGTTAGTATAGGTAATTTTAGTTTAGTTTAGTTTATTTTCTTTCATTTCCTTCTTATCCCTTGTTTGTATATAGTGTGTGTATATATTTGTTTGTTTATTTCCTTTACTTTCTATTGGTATGATTTCTATTTGGTATGTGTGTTTTCCTTGCTTCATTACTTATTTTCCATAAGTCCTTTTGGATAGTCTTCAGCTCAACACTCCTGATTTCTCAATAATTTCACTAGTCAAAAATGCAAGTATGACTTCTTAGCATTGGTTAATCATAGATTGTTGAAATATGATCTTGATGTTATAGTTTGGAGAAACTAGTAAAGACTAATAGGTAGGATAATTGTTCCTTGAGATTATAATATTTGTTTTGATCTAATCTTGGTTCTAATAAGGATTTAACATATAGGGTGAAATATTGAATTATTAAGACAAAATAATGTTTGCTCTTAAAAACATTAATTGCATGGGACAAAGTTTACAACCAAGGATGATTGTTTGAATATCAAACATTTGACCAAATCCTAAAACCTAGCTAATCTATTTGCTAACCTTTGCTAGAAATTCAAAATGATTTGAAAAAATATAAAATAAGAGATTTTTACAAAACTCAAGAACTTTTTTAGTAGAGGTGATTATGGTAATCTCCATCAGGGTTATGAATGCCTAGTTGGTAGTGGAGCAAGGCCTTGAGTGGAGCAAAAGTTATCCATATTAGGGCTATAGATGCTTGGCTAGAAGTAAAGCAATGCCCAAGCCATCCCTAAGCTAAATCATGATTCTTAATGAACATCTAAATCTATTTTAAGTTAATATTAATGGTCAAGGTCATGAGTTTGGAAGATGTTCTCTAAATCCTATGGCAATCAGTAAGTGAAATCAAAGCACACACACATCATGGCTATATTTTGATGTCTAATCCTAATTTTGCATCTGCAAGACTTATTTTAACCATTAATTAATCTTAATAATGGTGTCTAGCCAAGTAGAATAAGTAGCCTAGTTATTAGTCTAAACTAGAGTCTTTGAATTCTAACATATTTATGTGTTTCCCCTAGAATTCATCATTTGTTGAGGTCAACATACCCTCATTTCTAAAAAATGGGGACTCTTGTTTTAAATTGTGTAAATTTGTACCTTAAAGTTGAAAAATCACTTGATCAAAGTACCATTATCATGTTTTCACATCATATTTATTTGAAGATCATCTAAACCTAATTTCATTTGGATTAATTGACATTTTTCCAATGACTATGGTTTTACCCCTTCTAATGTTACTAATGATTATTGCTTATGTGTTTTTGTATTGTAGGTTTAATGGAATCTAATTTAAGATTGAACATGCTTAGGGTTTTATGCTTTAATGTTAAATTAATCTTTTACTAACCTTTGGTCTATCAAAGATTAATTGAATCTATTTTTAAGTCATGTTAAAACCCTAGTCTAATGTTTTAACCTAGGTCTCTTTTAAATTAAATTCAAATTTATGTGGGAAAAATTTATGAAAGAATAATTATTTGTGACATGGACTTAGTTTAATTTTTATAATAAATCTTAGTCATGTTTCTCTACATGACTAAGCCTTAGTCTAAAAATCCTATGATTGGTCCCTTTATATCCTGAGCCTCCCTTAATTATTTATTATTAGCATGGTCTAACTAAATGTACGGCCAATTTTACTATGTTATCAACATATCCTAAAACCCTAAAGTTCTAATTGTATTTATTAATACAGTAAGAAACCCCTAGGCTAAAACTTTATGCCATGTCTTTTATCATTCACGAGGTCCGCTTTATTATGTTTTAGAAATTAGCCTAAAATTTTTATTCTAAGGTTTTATCATGTTTATCAACACAAATAAAACCTTAGTCCAAAATATTTAACCTAAGTTCCCTATATTTCTTAATCTTGAATTAATATATTATATTAACCACATGATCGATGGTATACATTTGCTCAAGTAGAGATGATCTAATAGATCAAATCAATGTTAAAAATTCAAGGGAACTCATAGCCAACATGGAGATGCCAAGTGTTAAGCCTACAATGAATGATTAAAGATCGAGCATGTCACTAAAGACTGATGGTACATGGTTGAGCATACACATTATTATCAATGGTGCGTATTAAGTCAAAACTTCAACAAAGATCTAGATGAGCAAGAAGGTGATAAGTGTTACCATCACAAGAACCCTACCAAAGATCTAATGGTAAATGGAGCAAAGGATAGAAAAGGATCGATGGAGAATTTTGATCTGAATAAACAAGATATAATAGTGTGTAATGAGAGTTGAAAAGTGAAGAGCCACCACAAAGATGACACATGGAAAAACTACATACCATAAATTAAAACCCGAGCATCTTCTAAAGATATATGGTATCTAGCTCATGTACACATTTTAATTAATGGATCATGGAAAAAATAACATGATAAAATTGATCAAGATCAATAAAGCACATTCATTTGGGTGAAGATGATTTGATGGTGTGAGATGAAGGTTGATAATTTAACAAATCTAGAGCCAACATGACAATGACAAGTATCATAATTATGAGGAATATGACAAAGTGGCTAATGGCATTCAATGCCTCAGATTGAGATCAATGGCCCATGTTGATCTATGCAAGGATAATTAGACTGTGTGAAATAAAAAGGATTTTTCAAAATGAAATAGCCATATTTTAAAAGGAAATTAATAAGCTACATTCCATGAAGATGCCACAACAATGCCACGTAAGATAGACATGATAAATTTGAATATTTTATGGACCCAATGTGAGGCAAAGGTATAAACACTTGATCTAAATAAAATTGAAGGGATGAAACTCACCATTTGAACTAGTTGTCACCATTAAAACACTAAGAAGACCTTCAATAAAACCCTAACAAGTATGAGAACCCTAGTTTGACCATGTGCTCAGTATCATCAATCCAAGGAAAGTTGAATTATCATCTAATCAAGAACAATTTATTCTAGAGCTGAATTGTAGCCCACTAGTGAGTAATTTAGTGAAGTCCACAACCATGGTAGCTCAAAAAGGTGTTTCTAAGGAAGATGTGGAGCTCTATTTGACTTAAGATGTAGAAGCAAAGATTTTCAAGGACACATAATTTGATTCCACCATGATAAATATTGGAGACAACAATTGGTCCAAAGATTTTTTGAGCCATTCAAGAAAAACTAGCCATCACCAAAGAGGAGGAGGAGAATGTGACTACCAAGAGGTGATACTATAGTGTGGGTGATATACAAATGATTGGTCTCTACTATGTAGTATTGAATCCTAAGGTAATCTAATTAATATACATTCTTTCCCCGATTTTTAAAGATGCTAAAATTGATAAAGGCATGCTAATTAATGGACACACTCAAAATAAAATTTCCTACATTTTTCCTATAGCCTTTGAAATCTACTAAAAATTTCCCAAACCATAAATAGACCTATCTTCCATCAATCCCTAAGCCAAATAAAATGATCTAAAAATCATCTTTGCCTATTGCTATATTCTAGGAATCAATTATTTTTTGAGTTCAACAACAACATCCTTATTAGTCAATTCAGACTTGGGATTTTCATGACTATGATGAACAATTTATGTGGGAATGCAACCACTACATATATAGACCAAATTTGGGTGCCCTTATCTACTTCATGATTGAGAAATAGATCACCCCTCCTTTAGGTGAGATAATTAGCATTGCTCTAAGTAGATAGATATTTGAAATTATAAAGAGGATGAAAACCTAATTTCATATGATGTCATACCTTTTGGATGCCCTTCTTGCTATAATAGAAATTCCCAACCTTAGGGAATGGTCACCTAGTGGAATACAAATATTTTCACAATATTATTCCAAATTGCACATATTCAAGTATTGTGATCACATCCAATTCATATGTGATTGTGTCTACCTATCCCTTATAGAGGCCATCATAAGGATCCTAATGATGAGAGTTAACCCCCTAATAAATAAAAATGTTGAAGCCATAGGGGATATATGGCTATAGCTAGATTGTAAAATCATCAAGATTGAGGTAAACCAATGCACTCCCTTTACATTACCAGTCTATATGCCAAATAAACTTGTAGAGCAAGAAGTAGTTTACCAAATTTGTAATAGAATATATGGTCTTTGCAAGACCAAAAGGAAGGAAATATTTCACACCCTCCCCATAATCATTGGTAGAATTGTATTTGTATTATGGAACACTATTGAGGATACTTAAAAACATAGCACATCCATAAATTTAAAAGTTAATGAGCTAAGTTAGTGAGATCCCCATATAAAAGTTAAGGAGTATTTAAAGGCCAAAGGAATAAATGTACCTTATGATCACTATCCTAGTCTTTTTGACCCAATCTACATAAAATCAACTTCATTCTCTAAGGTCATCAAGAGATTAAAAGAACACAACATCAAAATTGAATCTAGGATGCTGAAGGAGAAAAAGGGAGGAGATGATAAATGGTAGTTAGGGCTAAGGCAATACCATTTGCTAAGTTGTGCACCTTCTAGACCTCCACCAACTCAATCAATTAATGACCAAATAGAGACACAAGTTGATCATAGGTTAGAAGAGAGAAGGCCTGATGAGATTGCATCTTCTTCATCCCAAGTAGAGGAATAAGGATCCCTAGTGGAGTAGGTTCATATGATAGCATTAGACCCTAATGAGATAGTACAAAATGCTTTAAAAATGTCATCACTAGCCAATGAGTCGGAGCATGAATAAATGGAGGAAATAAAAGAAGAAAAGTGGAAGCAAATATTGGATCTAGTTCTTATAGATACCCCTAAAATAAAAATTGAGATGGCCATGGTTATAGTAAAGACTAATAAGACCAAGGTGACTTTCACTCATCCTTCAAGTGAAGTCAACCTCTTTAGTGAAGAAAATTTATTTGACGGTCCAATCATTCCATAATAGTTCATATATGGTAAATTTGATAAAACAACTACTACACAACACCCTTGGGAAATGGTAAAGGCCATTAATATCCTAGTGCATGAGGAGGTCAAGCCATGGATCCTAGCTCTACAAAAGGAAAATGAAAAAAGAATGGTTTCTCTATGAGAATCAAATAGAACACAAATAGAGACCCCAACTCCAAAGGTAACCCAATCCTTGGTGTCAAACTTGATCCAAAAACTACCAATTTGCAAAGTGTCATAGAAAATAAGGTTATGACAAGTGGTAAATAGGTCACCTATCATAAAGTAGAACCATTCATTGGTTTGACCCCAATAGTAGGACAAAGACCCATAAAAAATAATATATTTGAAGAAAATGTGATTGAATTAGCCCAAGCACAAGCAAAAAAATTGCAAGTTACCCTTAAAGGCATCTATTAATAGAAAGAGAATTTAGAAAAGCTAGATATCTTATCAATCCCAGATGCTTTGATAAATATGTTTGAAGCCTCTTTGTTTGATATGTTCAACTCTTTGAAAGCAATGAAATGCAAACAAGGTGTAGTGAGCTAATAAAGCAATGTGGCTATGAATTTAGTTCACCAATGGTAGAACTCAAACATTAAACTAAGGGACTTGATTAGTATCTTAATATAATATCAAATCCCTAACTTTGAAATAATCAGCTTAACTCACCAGAACATGGCCATGGCAATACTGATGGACAAGATCAAAGGTCTAAGTAAATGGTCCAAAGACTTAGAAGACCTTCTGAAAATGGAAAGTAATTTATAAACAAGATGGATTATATAATTTGGAGCATGATCACATATCCCACCATTCTCAATTGCATAGGTCTAATTAAAGATGAAGAATTAAATTTGAGAGTTACCTAAGTTATACAAGAAGTGAGAAATCAGAACCAGGGAAGGATTGGTGCTGACAACAATAGGGTCTTGGATATGATCCTGAATGATGAAGAAAGGATATAAAATTAAAGAAGATTTAGAGAAGCCATATAAAGGGAAGATAAATACTTTAGAGACCTAAAAACTTAGGAGGATGGACTCTTCATGGAGCTAATTGTCAATTTGAAGTTGATAGATGATCAACATGTCAAAGCAATGAAATTTTTGTAACAATAGCAACATGGTAATTCAACATCAAAGGACCATAGGGGTATCTAAGTTATTTGAATTAGGGATATTATTATTGTAACTAAGCTTTTATAATATTTTGAAAAGAGAATATTCCTCTTCATAAAGGCATGCACAATTTGTAAAGCACACTGCCTATAGGTTAGTCATTTGGAGTCTTTGAAAAGTTCTATAATAATTGTAAAATGATGTTTGTCCTTAATTTTTTGAAATGACTAACTATCATACTTCATGAATTGTCTATATAAGGAGGTATTGTCTATTTTTAAAAAGGGAGGGAGTTTTTGAGCGAAAACTATTTGTAACTTTTGAGAAAATTAATATAAGCAAGGAGTTCTACAAATTTTATCCATATTTACTTGTGTGAATTGCTATCATGGCTTCTCTCTCATTTGTCTAGTCTAAATCTTAGATTTGAAAGGTCCTTGTGAATTCTAGATGTGCATATTTGAGTGTAGAGTTGTTAATTTGTGGTAATGCTAGATTAGTTGAAAGTTCTAATTTTTACTTCATTTTCTTCACTTTTTTTGCATATATGGTAATGGTGTTTACTTATAGGGGTGAATATTTAAAGTGAACCTGGTCCTTATTTTCACTATTTCATAATATCCTTAGATGTTGGCCTGATGTGTGATAAGATTTGAGATTATGCTTCTTCATGTCATATATTGGTTAAATGCATGTTCAAATGAAACTTGAACTTTGTCATAATGTTTGGGTTAAAGATCAACAACATATCTCTTTTTTGGCTTACCCTTCTTTTTGCCCCCTTTTTTTCTCAATTTACCTTGGATTAGATTCATTGTGAATACTCATCTTAGTTTATATTTAGACTTAGTTTTGAGCATAATTCACTTTAAATAGCACATGTTATCTTAAAAATAAAATATCAACTATTAGGCCATTATGGCTCCCAACCACCAATTAATATAAATTTATGAAATAGTCCACTTATTCTACCTCTATTCCACCAAAGAAAATAGGATTATCACAACCTATAACTCATGCATTGGATTCTCTAAATTTAAAAATGATTAGTGTTTTTTAAACACTAAAAACCACCTATGATACATTTTTAGGCATCAAAAGTCACACTAAAGATGGAAATCTAAGGTTTTTCCATTTCACAAGTAGTGACTATCCATGACCCAAATCTAATTTCACCAGAATGAAGATGAAGTGGAACCTAGAATCATCTAAGTGGTTACATCCTATTTCATTAGATATTTTTTACAAGACATAGAATCAAAACTAGACAATAACATCAACATAATCAACCTAGGTTGACATTACTGTCTAGAGAACTAGAGCCTTTAGATCTAGGATCTGATGACTATTCTAGAGTATACTTCATGCCTGATTTTAGCCTATTCTAGATCTAGAACTGTATTAGCATCAAAACATGATTATTACTTCACTTCTTTGTCATTTCTATATCTAGTATAGTTTTACTTTCCATATTTAGACTATCTCATCATAATAAATTCAATGTATGATTATATCTAAGTTTAACATCTAATTAATCGAATATAGATTTAACTATCACCCTTTTGTCATTTAATTTCTATATACCCCTTTAATCCAAATCTAAGGCTAATTCCAAGTACTTAGATTACATTTAAGGGTTAAATACTTATATTTCAGATGAGCCATATTTTTTAATATATGACCAAGCCAAGGATGTGTCAATCATTTATTATCACTCCTCCCTCTAACACTCTTATGATAAAATATATTTTTACTCTAGCATTAACCTAGTTTATATTCTTAATCCGAGTACACCTTCTCATTTACATTCACCCATTGAGGCCTCTACTTCCTTTAATGGGACATCTCCTAAAATATTTCTTTATTTTATTTTTATTACCAAATATGATATAAATCTAGCTCATATCTTAAGTACACCATTTTATGATAGCACTCTAATCAATTCAACAAATAAAAATCACTTTAGGGTATTATTCCCACTGAGGTGGATCCATAATTATTTTATTGATATTCAAAAAATAGGTACATATAAAGGGTGACAATATCCCATTAACCCTTTTACACACTCGACCATGAATATATATGTTTTCACCTATGAATGCTAAAAACCAACTACCTAATTAACCAACTCTCTATAGGAATTCAACCCATAATTTAATATTACTATTAACTCAAAACATAAAAACCAAACTAAGTAAATATGAATATGTTTATTAAAGAGGGTGTCTTTATAAATAAATATGAATGCCCCTTTACAATTTATTATTACCTAACAACCTAAAATAAATTTAATATTTTATAACAATTCCTAACAAACCCCCCATAATCTAAACTTAGCTCTTTGGACACATGCCAAGCATTTTTCTAAATTTTTGAAATTTAATTTTATCAAGGGGTTTTGTGAAGATATTATCTATCTGATCATAAGTTGGGAAATATATTAGATCAAGTGATTTCTTCAACACTAGAATTCATAGATAATGATATTTGACATACATATGTTTTGTTTTAGCATGAAATACTATATTTTTAAACATTTTGATTTCACTTTAATTATCAATGTATAACTATGTAGGAAAAAATAGTGTAGATTTTTGGGTAAAACTTATGTGTTATATTTTTTCTCGACACATTTTGAATCATGACTTATGATTCAAAACAAATCAAGCAAAAATGCAACACATTTGTTTTACCCATAAATCTACACTATTCACTCTTATGGACTGTGGAAATATAAAAAATCTTATGTGTAGGAGTAATCTAAGAATTCTAAAGATATTTAAGAATGTTTCATAAATAAATAATTTATCTCAATGCATCCCATGTTGTCATGTTTTCCAATTTTGTAAATGAATTTTTCATTGTATCCTACTTCTTACATCCCCATGCAATGGTAGTTGAACCCATATACATAGTGTACCTTGTTTTGGTCACTATATCATCTGCACATCCACCAAAATTTACATCACAATACCCAACAAGTTTGAAGTTATTATTTTGATCGTACTCAAGGACATATGTTTTATTTCTTTAAAGGTAATGAAGTACTCTTTTTTTTGCATGCAATTTATCTATGCTCATGTATAAACCTAGACAAAATTCCAACTATAAATGATATATCATATCTAATAATCATCAATTATATCAAACCTCTAAATAAATATCAAAATTTGGTGCCATAAAAAAAGGCACTACCATCATCCTTAGATAATTTCAAGTTACTTTCCATGGGAGTGAGGGAAGGTTTGCAATCATTCATGCTAAACCTATTTAGTAACTTAGAAATATACTTAGTTTGTGAAATTAAAATGCTCTGATATTTTTGGGTAACATCTATGCTAATATAATAGTGAAGAATTCCAAGATCTTCATCTTAAACCCATCTTTTAATTCCTTATTTATACACTTTTTATGGTTTCATCATTTCCTATGATAAACAAGTCATCAACATAGAGAACAAGAATTACCAATTTCTTTCCCTACACTTTAATATAGAGATTATCATTATATTCACTATGTGTAAAGCCAATTTTATACAAGTAGGAATATAAATTTTCATACTAAGTCCAAGGTGCATGTTTGAGTCCATATAAAGCTTTGAGTAATTTACACACTTTGTGTTCTACATCCACTTTCTCAAAACCTTGGGGTTATTTCATATACACTTCTTATAAATCACCATTCAAAAAAGTACTTTTGACATCCATATAATTAAATTTACAACCATTTTGTGATACTAAAGAAAGAACCATATGAATAGTGTGTCATTTTGTAGTTGGTGCAAATGTTTCCTCATAATCAATGTCTTCTTATTACATATAAACTTTTGCAATAAGTCTTTAGTTATGTTTATTAATGGATCCATCTAATTTAATCTTGACTATATAAACCCATTTGCATCTGGTGGGTTGAACAAGTGGAGGAGGATCAACCAAAACCTAAGTATTATTGTTAAGAATGGAATCATACTCATTTTACATTGTATTTTTTGCCAAACCTATTAAGTAGAAGATTCCTCAAAACTAGATGGCTCAGTGGAAGAAGTGGTAATAACCATTGCATAATTCATCTATTTATGACAACTCTTGGGACCTATTAAATGAATTTAATCTTCTTTCAAGTTATAAAAATTATTTTGAGCCCATTTTAGATACTTATCTAAATTTTTAAGATTAGGAACAGAAAAATTCTCTTCATGTGCATCATTTGAAGGAAGGCTTAGAAAATTTTCAACATTTTCTAAGACATTATGTGGTGAAATATTCAAGGAAGTAGAAAAAATGGAAGGGGTACTTATCTCATACCACAATCTATGAGAGTTAACCTCATTATTCAATCCCTTAATACATTTTTTAATCTTAATTTTTTACCTATCAAATTATGAGTCAATATCTATAGTTTTAATAATACCAAATTAATCAAATGTCACATCTATTCTCACTATGAATTTACCTATATACTATGCAATCAAATGATACCCCTTTTTATTTTTAGAATACCTAAGAAATATGTATTTTATTCTTTGATGTTCCAACTTAGTTTTGTGTTTAGAAGGAGCTAAATAAAAATAAAGACATCCAAATTTTTTGAAGTGTTTAACTTTTGGCTTAAACCCATACCAATCCTCAGATGGGGTTTTACCCAAAAGTTCAACTATAGGGGAGATGTTTCTAAAATACACTACAGTACCAATGGCTTTGGCTCAAAACTTATCATTGAGTTCTTTATAGTGAAACATAGCTCAAGATGTGCCCTCTAACATTCATTCATTCATTCAGAAACTCTATTCTATTATATAGTATAAGCATTATTGTATTTTTGATGAATTCCATGTTCCTAACAATAATCCAAAAATTCATTTGAATTATACTCATCACCATTATCTAAATAAAGAGTAGATATGTGTGTACCTATTTCTTTTTCAAATAATTGCAACCATTCAACAAACTTAGCAAAAACTTATGATTTGTTTTTCATAAGAAATCACCCAAGTCATCCTAGAAAAATCATTGATAAATAACACAAAATATATGCACCCTTTAATAGATGACTTCTTCATATCATAAACATCATTATGAACTAACTACAAATTTTTTTTGCTCGCCATGAAGAATTCTTAAGAAAAATTCCCTTATTTTGTTTGCCTAGAACACAAAATTAATAAATAATACTATATTTACAAGAAAATAGCCAAACCATTCACCATACCATATCTTTATAAGTCTAATAAATAATTAACATTCAAATGTCCATATTAGAGATGCCACAAACATTGTGTAGACATTATACTTATACTTGTATCAATAAAACTTCCACAGGTTTCACTATGAGAGGAAGCACTTTACAATGAAAATGAACCAAATTTCCATCCTCATAACTTATATACATTGTTTTATATTCATCTTTGACTGATTTAATATAAATTATCCCATTTTAAAGCATAATTTGATAACCCTTACTACAAATAGACCCAACATACAAAACATTCTACAAGAATTTGATAGAAACATTAGGAACTAGAATTTGAATAGACCCAAGTCCCTATGGAGTATGCATAGACTTATCTATCAAGGATATTAGAGTGAGAGATGCTTATTTTAAAGTCCAAATGAAGTCTTGCATGAATGTAATGTGTTTTCTTACACCTGTATCTAAAACTCACACATCCATGAACTCATATATAGCCTCATATTCTATATAAGTAATGTTCCCTAAAGTAGTGAATGTGGATTCATGAGAAATATTACCTAATTCATCAAATCATGGTTAGCATATTAAGCAGAGTTAGAATTAGTCACTTTTTTTGGCCTCTAAATTTTATCAAAAAGAATCATACACTAAGAACCAATGTAACCAAAATTTTCACATCTATGACATTGAATGTTTGATCCACCTCGACCTATTTCTCTATATGAGTTGTGACCACATCCTCTATCAGTCATCACATTTGAATGTGAATGGTTATATTACTAATTTTAATAGTTGTTTTTATTATATCCTCTACCTCTATTTTGAAATCAACCTCATCTATAACCTCTACCCCGTCTATAACTTTTCCCTCTATAGTTCTGTTGACTAGAAGAAGAATTAGGCTTAGACACTGTAACATGGAATTCCTTAGCTTTCATATATTTCTTGGGTAGAGAGAGGTCATGTTGAATAAGAAAATTATCAAATTTGTCAAAATTTATGCATGATATCTTATCGGAGGCATGAAACATTTTCATAAAATTTCTATAAGACACAATAGTCTTTTCAATGTAGTAATGATAATGAGATCATAATCAATTTTATGAAACCCATCCTTAGTATACTCAGTAGATATAATCTTCAACTTAGACATGTACTATCATATATCCCCATGTTCCTCTAATGACAAAGTAAAAAACTACATATGTATATCTATCTTCTTATGGTTGGGATTTTTATCATATATAAGTCAAATAAATTCTTCCATGCATTGTAACTATGACGAAGGTTTTAAATATGAATGTAAGTATCTCTAGTACAACAACACTTGATTAATGTTAAGGCTCTAGAATCATACATATTTAAAATATCAAGTTTAGATTATTTTGTAGGCAACACAAGATATTCACTCTTCACAACATCCCATAATTCATTGAAAACTAATAATGCTTCCATTAAATGTTTCTAACCAGTGTAACTAGAAATTATTAAATGATCACTATGTGAAATAAAATTTTGAATTTTTGGTATTTTAAAATTAAAGTAAATGTGAATAATTAAATAACAATACAATAACAATAATACTTGTCACAAAACAATGCTTCTATGGGGTTTTTCACTTAACCTCCATATAGAGCAAAAGAAAGATTTTTTATGGGTTTTGCACTTAACCTTACCAAAAATAAAACTATTTAAACCCCTATTTCATAAAAGTAACACACAATTATTCCATTTACACCCATTATTTTTCACTCTTTCACATTTTTTATGCCTTTTAAAATATGCAAAACATGCATTAATTATAAAAAATATACTAAAAAATGAAATATTCCTCCAAAAAACAAATCAACCAAATAGAAAAGTTGGCCAAAAGTGGGATTTAAACCCTAGACCTCCAAATTCAAAGGGTTGATACAAAATTATCATTTACAATTACTTTTTCATCCTTTACAAGACATATAAAGAGAAATTTATATTTAAGCCTAATTTTTGTCTCTATGGAATTAAAAAAATGCTTTTCCAAGTAAAAATTAAATCATCCATGAAAATATTTGAAAAAAAGATAAAAACCTTTGATTTTTGGTGGATCCCCCAAACCCTAATACTTATCTAGGTCTAATAAAATCTTTGATAAATGAAATTTTATTTTCTCTATCATTATAATGCCAAGCTATAACCTAGATGCCATGGTTGATCAAAAAAATCATTTCTCTTTCTCTGTCATACCAGGCTATACAAATCTTTGCAGGGCCATACAATGGAGGTTTTAACCAATTTTAGACTATCAAAAAGGAATTTAATGCAATAGGTATGATGGATACAATGTGTGAGATGCCATGGAAGCTCTACAAGTCAAAACATAAGCTGTACATCTCAGACAAATGGCTTTGAAGGATTTCATGATTGTTCTTAATCATATTTTTGGTAGATATCAATAAATTCAAATCATATTTTTTCAAAAAACATATAGAGGTCATACTATATTTTTTAGGGGTTTTCTAAGCTTGAAAAATCCCTTAAAAGGGTTGGTTTTGTCTATTTGGGTAGAATTTTAAGAATTGGATTCAAGAAAACAACTTTTACATGATGATCAGGCTTCAAAATAGAGGAGGGTCATTAATTTTATTGCTTTTCAGGCATATAACAATACAAAATAAAATTTTCAATGTATTTAATTCCTCCAATCATAGTATTTGAAAAATGTATTTTAAAAATTTAATATTTGAATAATTTTTCAAATGTTGACACCAAAGTTTAATAAAAGGGCATACCTTAACTTTGAAAAATTAATTTCACATGAGCCTTCCTTATCTAATCACAAGAATTATTTCACCTCTTCTTTTACCTGAGATCACCATGCTTTCTTTACCATGTTTTGATATCACTCTAATCACTTCAACTAATAAAAATCATTTTAGGGTAAATATTATACCCACTGAGGCAAGTCTACGTGCATTTTATTGATATTCAAAGAATAGGTACATAGAAATCATGCCAATAAGAAGTTAACCCTTTTACACACTCAAACATGAATATATAGGTTTTCACCTATTATCAGTAAAACCAACTACCTAATTAACCAACTCTCTATAGGAATTCAACCCATAAGTTAGTTTTATAATTAACTTAGAACATAAAACCAAACTAAGTAAACATGACTATTTTTATTAAAGAATGTGCCTTTATAAATAAAAATGCATGCCCCTTTACAATTTATTATTACCTAAAATCCTAAACTAAATTTAATACTTTGTAATAATTCCTAAAAAATTTAGCTAAGATTTTTGATGATTTTGATGATATTAAATTTTTTTATACAAACCGTTATTTATTATCAAAGGTTGGATATGACACCACACTCTGCTACCATAAAAGAAGAGATATTTTATGAGTTTCACAAGTTCTTCGACCATTCCATTCAATATTTTGGACCATATTAGATGTATTTAGTATAAAATATGTTATAAGAGATAGCTCCTAATATGGCAATTTGACTACCACATTCATATTCTCCTAGAAAATCTTACTATTTCTCTAAGACTAGTATACATTCTTCAATTAATTTTTGAGCTCTTTGATAATAGTTATATGCATTTTTTCTCAAGGAATTTAATTTACATTTTTATTCAAAAATTCCACCTATGAATGTTACATATAAATATATCCCATAAAATGAGGAGGTTTGTTGCTTTTTTCAAAAAAAATCAAGACATTACATATATAGATGTAGATCTGTTCAACATGATTTTCAAGATTTTCTAGGGTATGTTCCTACAAACACTCATCAATATCAATATGTCACATCTAGTATGGAGGAATAGCCTCACCATAAATTATAACCACCTCTTCAATCAAATTATTTATGTTCACCTCCACCATAAGTGACCCCTCATTATTCTTATGTATCTCATTCATGTTACAAGGATGTGTGTCCTTCTTATTCTGGCATGCATAATTTTTATCTCAAACTAGTACACAAGGAAGTTATTTCAAGACTCCCATAAAAGTTAGAAAAGAGTATGGTTTGAGTTAGAGTTAGTTACAATGAGACTTGATGGATTTTATTGATGAGTTGTGTAGAGAGATTTCATATTTCATGTCATCAGATAGTTCATTATTTCATGTTATTTATTTTACACTTGTCACATGAATTTATCTCATATATTTTTATTTATCATATGTGATTCTCATTATATATCCTGATTATACCATGATATTTAATTTCTAAAATTTTATTTTCTCAACATGATATTTATATTGTAGATTTATTTCACATGTTTACAATTTGCCATTGATGTCTTTGTATCCCTTTGACATCTTTTTATTCCACATATTTTGGGATGTTTTATTTCACTTATATTCAACCTTAGTTCCATTTATAATCTTAGGTATCACCTTTGGGTTTACATTTTCAGCTTTATGTCACTTACACTTGACTTTAGGTTCTCTTATGTATCTTAGGTATCACCTTTAGGTTTCATTTTTAAACTTTATTTCAGTTACAGTTGACTTTAGTTTCCATTCAAGATATTTGTATCACTTTGAGATTTTTATTACTCCTTTGCCTTCCTTGTGATATGCCATGGTATTTTATTTTTAATACATGTTTATTTTCAGCCATTTTTTCCTCTATGGTTCTTTGGTATATTTTTTACTGGGATGATTTATCCTATCAATTATTTTTATATACCCTATGTAGGTTTTTATTTCTTCTTTAATGACATGATTACCATCATTAATAGTGTTTCCCATCTTAGGGTTTTTATTTCTATGATTTTAATTACATTTTCATCTACTTCTAGATCCCCTTTTTTACCTAGTCATTGATGAAGAGAAACTCTCCCTTATTTTGGTCAACTATTAGCATATTCTCTTTATATCACCATTTTTTTTATGGATGGATATTCCAAAATCCCCATATTTCCCTCTAATTTCACTCGAGGGACACTTGGATCAATTTATAGATTTCACTATTTTTTAAACTACAAGTCTAAGAGTGTTTAGGCATCTTGGTCTTTAGGTTATATTCTTTAGTGGATAGGTATAGGTTTTATTATGATATTCATATTTATCACTCATTTTTTTCCTTATACATATATATGGAGGAGGAAAATCAAAAAATCCAAAACAATCAAAATCCATATTTTAATAAAAATTAATGTTAAATTCAAAAAAATGTTAAAATTTATCACACCAAAAGACATGATCTTGTTTGTAGGACACCCATATCTTAGTTTAAGCTTAAAATTAAGATTTGGACCTATGATAGAGATAAGGTCCATTGAGTTATGGTAGGATAGTAGACTAGGGTAGAATACTTATTATTTATATCTTACATTTTGGTGCCACCTACTTTATCACATAAGTAATTAATCCTCATACTACGAAAACCACTATATAAGGGGTATTGATGAGTATGGAACATGTTGTGGGAAGATAGCATCAATTTTATTTTCATGCATACTAGTATTCATGGGATGATATTTATACTTCACTTCTTATCCCCAGTTTACACTTGCTAAGTGTGGTTATCTAGGTCCTTGATATAAAAAACTCCTACCCTTTCCCACTTGATTAGAGTATCATTTCTTCCCTAAAGATTTAAAATTCACCCTTGTGGAGTCTTAATTCCTTAAATCTCCATTTTTAATTTCTCAATATCTCCTTGATGGGTATTTTTTGTAGTTGATCAAGTCCCTTTTCTCTATAATCCAAATTTCTATCTATTTTTTTCATATTTGACTCTTAGCTTTCATTTTATGATGCATATTTCCCTTTTAGTTTATGATTTACATCATAAGGATTTTGGAATATAGATATAAATTAATCACAAACTCCCATCACACCTATCATATCTCCACCATATCTATCATCGTATTTATGTCTCTATATGGTCATGTTTTCTTACATTTTATTTTAGTGCAAACATTGATTTTGATTTTTCTCTCACTACATTCTTTGATTTCTTTTGTTACACATCCTTGTTTGATTTTAATTTTTATTTGTATTAAATTTAATTTTAATACATTAATTTTATTTTCCTTTTTGTTTGATGTAAGTTCTTACTTTTTCAACATTCAGTGATCTTATAGTATATTCATATCCTTATTTGATTATCTTTCACATTTTCTTACATTAGATATCCATTATTGTAGTTATGATTCATATATTATCTTTGATTTTACATTTTGATATGATTTATGAATTATTACGTATATTTTTATACATATCTTATGTTTTTCCTTAATATTTTAATCATACTTACATTTGGTATGTTTTACTTTGCATGTTATTACACATCTATTATTTGTTGTTTTTTTTATCTGGTTACTTTAGATATCATTTTTATAATTTTATTTTTGTTCTTTTATACCATGATTATCTCAAATTTGATCTAAAATTCAAGTCCATGAATAAAAATTTAATCAAAAACAATATTTTATACACACACACACACACAAATGTCAAATGTTTTTACATCAAAAATAACATATATAAATCTATAGTTATGGATCATATTAATCCCTAAGTCTGTGAGGTGTCACACTCCCAAAATAAACTTTAAATATATCCTCATTTATAGACCTCTCAAGTTTATGAGTATGAGACCAAAATCATGTGGCCTTTCCCTATGCCTTGGCTAGCTCCATCTTTAGATTGTGGATATACTCTATCAACTCCCTCTCATATTATACAACAAAAACAAAATAAATAATCTATATGGATATATTTATTCCTAATACATCATATTCCATTACTATGCTACCATTCCATTCCCTCTCCTCCTATTAGGACTACCATAAGATCAAGAAAAACCTACTCTCATGAAATAGTCCCTACTAGTATGAACTAGCTAGCATGCTCATTGACAACTAGTGTAATGTGATCCACCATGGATATAATATCATGATTAGGAAACACATAATATAGGAACTCATGGTGTGATAAATTGACCACTTATCTCCATTTTGTTATCTCCATTACAACACCTACACAATTTTTTAAAAAATCAACATCTAATCTCCATATGTATCCAAATATAAAAGTAAACATATCACTGGTACCTATTATTTATATCTCTAAGACTAGAAATTAAAGTGATAGTAAATATTTTGTATACTTTACACCTATCTTTAGAATTCACTTTATGGCATCCTCTCCATCTAATCTATCTTTAAGGAAAACCACATCATATTGAATCAATAACAATTGGGATCCCATTTGTCTCTCATGTTACACCACTATGAATGAATGCCCCAATGGCCTCACTCTTCCTTGGGAAACTCAATAATAATTTATAGGTGTTTTAAAATTCATCATAGGTGAATCTATATCAGCTCTATCCTAATCCTCTTCCCTCCTCTCTAAGCATTTCCATTGTCACCATCTTCCTCCATGTGTGACATGATGTGGCTTAAAAAATTAGACATTAGGTAACTCACCCTATCCTCATAATCCACATGGGTCTCTCAAGTGCCTCACCTAATGGGATGATACCACTAGTGACTATTCTAGGTGCAATTTTCTAAACTTTCCTCATAATCTAGTGCATGAGTGAGACTTAAAACACCTTCTATAATGGCCAATGATCCTCATCCTTGACTATTCATGTACGATGGATGGATATAAACACCATTAATATATAGTCCCTTGGTAAAAATTTCCATATGATCTCATCTCTCCTCATAGTATTTACTATTAGTTATAAGGGTATATGTCACATCCATAATATAATTCCTACCTCCTCACCTAAGGTATGTGGTTTCTAATCTAATGCAGTCATATTCCTACTTTTTACATGGTGAACCTATCATAAATCTAACATATGAAGAGTGTGATGGGACCCATAATATTCCATCCCAAAATGAGTATCACATATAATTCATTTACAAGATACACTTAGATAGTAGCTCCCATATTATACATATTTCCCTACTATAATGAAAACTAGCACAAAGATATAATATACAATGGCACATTGTCATTTGACTTGTGACACAACATGCATGATCATTAAGTCTATGTGCCATCTATGATGACAATATGTATATAATGAGAAGTTTAATAATCATATTTTATTGATAATACTAGTTTGACTTTGTGGCATAATGAGCCTACTCTTTATGTTTTGATATGGGTTTAGGTGCATTGATAATTATAATATTGACCTCTACTATTAGAAGTAAAATAACATGTACATCCTTTAGGTTGATGGAAACATCCATTATGTCCCTATTCACCTCACACTCAAATGTGATAGTAATCTTCTCCCATCACTCCATTAACATCATCCTTAGCTCAGTTTTATGAGGCACTTGATAAATATTTATGATACTTTCAAACCCTAGGATAATAAAATGTAATTATCTACATCTATGAGTCTATCTACTACATCAAGTAGTTAGCTTATGTATATGATCCACCATAATTTATTTCACCTTTGTAAATTTTCAAAAAATAATACCCAAAATCATATTAAGGTCAAAAATATAAAATCAAATTAAAATTTACCTATAAAAAATAGTTAAATAAAAAATAACATTTATTTATATTATATTGACCATTTTTAGCCTTTTTTAATTTTGTCGACCACTTAAAATTTATACTACATTGGCCATGTCTTTCCTATTTTAGTACATTATTTAAACTAATATATTATTGGCCATGTATTCCATTTTATGACATTGACCACATACATATTGTACCATCCATGTTTCTCACTTTCCTAGTATATCATCCATACTATATGATATCAACAATACTTCTATACTTATTTAGTACATGCCATAGTGGAATTATATTAAATTTTTTATCACCCTCTTTACTATATTAACTACTGCATATGGTACTAACCACTAAATTAATTTTTGATATCTTAATTACATTAGCCTTAACTTATAGTAACAGCTAGGGTTTTGATTTTTTTCTACTCTACTACATCAGCCTAGCTGATAAAGTTTCCTCACCATTGTGATTTTCTCTCTCATCCTTAATAAATACCCCAACCTAAATTTGACACTTTGTCTTCTACCTATCACCTATCAAAATTTTCACTACATTTTGATTCTTGTTAAGGAAAATTCCACTACACAAATTTTACCTAAAGCATATATTTCCTAAATCTACTCTATCTTACTTTATTTAAATTAATCAAATAATAAATACATTATATATTTACATGGATTCTATTATTTATCCCTAACTAATTCACATCCATTTACCTCAACATCTTATAATCATTGTCTCTCATTGCGCTATAAATGGTCATCTAGATCTCTAGGTTAGTAGAATAGAAAATGAGCAAATTATTTACTTTTAACTTATTTATACTTCCCAATTCAAAATTTTAATTTCTTTATTTTTTACCTCCAGATTCCATATTTTAGTCATATATTTATTTTTTAGGTCATTTTCACAAATCAAAATAATACTTAGGATCCTAACTAAGTAATTTTTTGGTGTTAATATAGAATATTTATAAACATTTCCATTTGTATCTTATTTTTTAGGTCTACCCATTTATCTTTCAAATTGACACCTTTTATCATTTGAATCACATCAAGTGTCATCTTTATAGTTTTAAATTCAATTTAAGGTACATATTTATCTTTATTTATTTACTTTCATCCTTAATTTTAGTTCTTTCATCATTTCCTACTATACTCTTTTATGTTGCTATGTATCTTTCCAAAATCATCGCCCCACATTACAATATTGTGACATGTGATGATCTTTGGGTGGGTAATATGTATTCACCTATTACTTTAATGTATAACATTTTAATTAAAAAAATTCATTCAAGTAATTATTGGGCCATAAGTATACCTAAGTGAATTCCCTAAGGATTACACCAAGAATGGGATTGGATTGGCTCATGGTACTTTACAAAACATGTTTGCATATTATTCTGGCATACCTTTATTAAGATTATTCTAACCTCCTCTGAGTATCTCTTTGTCTCACATCTCCATGGATTTTATTTCAAACTATGATCACCATGTTATGTTCTAATTGTATCATCATGGCCAATATAGTTTATTTCATGCATGTCTTTTCATGTATTGTATTAACCTATCCAATACATTTTTGGGTTTTTACTTTTCAATTCTATTATGTCATCCTAGATGATATCATTTTATGTTAGTTGAAAACCTTTTTGACTATATCATTCTATTTTATACCCTCAATGTATATTTTATATTTATTTTTGGGTTTGGAGAGATATATATAGGAGTTATATATAGGGTTTGACTTTAGGTTTCTTATACCTCCCATTGGTTGGCCATCACACCACATTTTTATTACTTAGTTTTTTATTTACATCTATTTTGGATCTAGGTTACCTTTCTTCATGATTTCCTTGCATGTGTTAATCTTATAATATCTTTGATACACCTAATTTTTACCATTTGATTTACTTTTGAATCTAGTTAGATCCATGCCTCATATCCTAGGCATAGGCTTTGTAACCTTATACCCTTTATATATTGTGTGTATCCCACACCCCCCCACACACACACACATGACCACCTTCATAACCATCACTATAACCTTTGTTTGTACCATTATGTCTAATTTTATTACTTTTATAGCTTTACCCATACTAAATTTTTACATGTACCTCCAACACATAAATTAATTATATAATTTGTTTTTTTAATATACCCACATATTGATTCTTTTGTCTTGTATTTTTTTTTAACTAGGGACCCCAAAACCTAGAAATAACACAACCAAAAAGAGAAAAAAAGGACTAACTAAGTCCCCAAGAGAAATAGTACAAAAATAGTCTAAGTAACACCTTAAAAACTACCAAAATACACACCCAAAATATCTTTTAAAAACACCAAAAATTTATTAAAAAAATTGAAAAGGAACAAAAATCCATTTACATGCCCAAGTTCCTACAACATCCTCCCAAAATCTTTTCATACATTTTGGGTTTGAGTCAATTTAAAGAAACAATGTTTCCTTATATATGTTTTTAGAGCATTCACTACATTGAATGTGCTTTCCCTTGTCCTTAGAAGAGGTCCTCATATCAAATAATTCCCCCATATGAGCTCTTAAATTTTCCACATCATGAATTCCTTCATGCATGGCTTCCTTCTTGTAAACAACCAAATAGCTGATGTTTTTTTTAAGTTCATCATTTTCACATTTTAGGGAGCCAACTCTATCTCTGAGCCTTTGAATTTGAATGTTATGATCATTATAAGTATCTTTTTGTGTCAATATATCATTATCTTATTGAATTATTTTCACTTTTCCTTTGAGCTCAGATATTTCCCTCATAAACCACTTCATTATCAAAAAATTTAAGTCCAATTCTTCTTTAATTTTATCAATATTTTTCTTAATTTTTGAGAGATTCAATCATGGCATTGAATTTTTCATTTGGATCATGGGATTGGATTCCTGGTTCTTCCACATCTTTCTCCTTAGATCAATCCCTTTCTTTTCACTTACGCTTGTTAGCTTTATTACTTTTATAATTATTTTTATCCCTTTTAGACACCTTATGTGTATTGGTATCTTCTTTATCTCCAGTTGCATCCTCAACCATGATAAATTACCCAATTAAAATCCCAATTTTCCTAGTGTTTTTAACCTTTTGGCTAGTAGTAGGAGGGTCTTTAGTAACACTTCTTAGTCAGGTCTTAATGCCTAAACCTCGAGATTTTGGTGAGTTTTTAGTGGTACTCTATTCTTTATCCTTAGAAGTAATACTTCCCAAATACTTAATCTAAATATTCTGCACTTTCTTAACTTCCTCTTTACCTTTTTGGGGTTTTGGAAGTTCAAGGGTTATTTGATTCATACCTTTGAAATATTTAGGAATGATTAAAATTATTCGTTAATGCCTCAGAACCATATATATGATATTTTTAACCTTTTCATTAGAAATATAAAGAAGAATGTGGAAAGCTAAAATCAAGGGTATAACATACCTTAAGTAATTAATAAATATAAATAGATATCAATGCATAAAATTAAACCTACCTAATAGAGTGATATATTTCATGAGATTTAAATCCACATCTCCATATGGTCTCGATAGGGATTCATAATCAAAACCATTATGCAACACCTCCAAAGTTTCTCCTTATAAAAGAAAGCTATTTTTATTCTTCTTGTAATCTCTACCCATTTTATATACTTTTGTCACATCTATTTCTAGTCTAGTGATGTGAGTGATAAATTCTTCAAAGATGTCAAGCAATAATCCATTGATGTTCAATGTTCTATTGTCCCAGGAATCATAAAATAAGGTTGAGATATGTTTTTCATGACCTTATATTCTTTGTATAAAATTCACCATCCCCCTATTTAGAGGATATCCCAAACTTATTCATTATTTTTCACCTCCCCTAACATCTTAGGTTCAATTTTGTTAGGGAGACCCATAAAGAACAAGATGATATACTTGTAACTCTTAGACCTAAAATAGGGGTTTTTGGACTCCCCAAATTTGAAATGATAGTTATCCTTGAGTGTATCATGTCATCCCACTCAAATCCATCATTGATGTGCTTCTAACCTTGAAAAGTCTTTAAATAATAGTATCTTCTTCCTAATAAATCTAGAAACTTCTCTATAGGAAATTTGAAGAGGACAAGTGGAGTAACATTAATTAGGAACATAGAAATACAAAGACACTTAACCATAAAGTTCCAAAAAAAATTATTTTTATAAGTGGAGATTACCCCTACATTATCAACCATTTTGAATATTACAAATATGAATTACCTCATCAATCCTCTAGAAAATATCTCAAGGTGATTCTTATCTCACAGTCTAGCTAATAAAACTAGAAGAACTAACTCCCCTATTGGCAAGCCAATCAAGAACCTTGTTTCTTTTACAATAGATGTGTTGAATGACCACCTCGTGCTTAGAGTCAAAAATAGATACAGACTCATCCGCCACATTTTTAATGTTCCAACTCACTATGTTTTTCTTGGAAAGATAATTTATTATATTCATCAAGTCTCCCTCAATGATGAGATTTTGAAGACCTAATTGTTTAGCCAATTCTAAACCTCAAAGGGTAGCAAGAGATTCTTCCCAATGGTTCATTTTGATCCCCATGTTAGCACCATAAGCAAAAACAAACCTCCCTTGGTTATCTCTCAAAATACCTCCTCCTCCTAAGATTTTTGGATTCCCCTTGGAGGTCCATTTAAAATTGACCTTTAGCCATCCAATAGGCAGAGGCTTCCATTTAGTCCTCTTTCATATTTCATCTCTAGGATCACTCTTCCCAATTCATATAGAATAAATTTTCTAAATTAAATCTAGTTGTTTTTCAAACATTTCCAAATTTTTACCTTTTCCACTAGACAACCTTAAAATTTTACACAATAGTTATAAAAATCTTATTAGTTAATGTCATACTTTTGCATTTCTATTCTTGAAATTTTTTTAACTTCTTTTATCCCAAATTCCCCAAATGATGTGAAGAAATGAAAGCTTATATATTTTATTTAGAGGATAATTTTGAAAATGACACTCTCAAGACTTCTATAATTTAACCATAAAACCAATAAATACCCAAAGGACATTAAATTTGTTAAGTAGGAAGCTCCAAACCTCATTAGTAGATAGACTATCAACTAGCAGATGAAAAACTATTTCATTATTATTTTCACACAAAGGGTACATGTTGATCAATATGAAACCTCTTTTCCTTAAATTATCCATAGCCAACACTTTATTCTAAAAAACCACCGATAGAAAAATGTAATTTCAAGGATTAGGTAGTTGTCCCATAATCTATCCTAGCTCACATAATTTCTTAGAAGATTAGCCACCAAACTATACCTAGATTTAACTTAATATTGTCCATCAATAGATTCTTTACAAACCAAATAATTTTTATTGATGGTTTCTAGTAGATGATGTATTCTCCACAAATTATTTAGGTTAGAAAAATACTATTATCTTTCTGATCTAAATTATCAATACTCAAAATTTTATAGCTTCTAGTACCTTTTCTAATATGCCAATAATCTTATACTTTACTACCATATTTATTTTGAATGTGATTTTAAATTCACTAACATGGTTATATCAAGGTTATATGTTGGTCTTAAATCCAATAATATTTTAAAAATTAACAAGAATACCATTCCCTAGTTTCCATTTAGAACTTGAGGAAATAACATCTTTATTAGAATTTAAAAAATTTCAAAAGTGAGACCCCCAAACAAAATGTTCATCTTAAAAAATACACATAGGGTTTCTTCTATCTAGGTATTTGAATCTTAAAATAGTAGCCCAAGTAATATTGATTTTGATCAATCTCAAAATAAATTTGGAGAGAAGAATTTTATTCATCCAATTTAATCTTCAAATTCCTAAGCCTCCTTTTCTTTTGGCCATGTAAATTTTTCCCCAAGTCACCAAATGGATTCTATTTATGTCTTTCATACCTATCCATAAAAATTTCCTTTGAATTTTATTAAGCTTGTCTTCTATGATTTTAGGTAGATTAAAAAAGATAAAGAAGATAGACTGAAAGACTCTAAAAAACACTTTTGCTAAGTAAAATTTTGCTCACCTAAGATAGAATCTTCCCTTTCCATCCATCCATATATTTCCATCAGAGGATTCTAAGATATAAGAGGGAGATTGTTGCTAAATGTAGGCATGACCAGATAGGAGGAAGGATTTTGTTTGATTTGGAAACCCAAGATTTGATAAATTATAATTTGCCTTCCTAAAGGTGTATTGAAAAAGAAAATTGAACTTGTATCAAAATTTACTTTTTCATTAAGCTTTTTCATACATAATTAGAATTTGATTTAAAACTTTAAGTTCCTTAGTGGATGACTTCGTGATAAGAATGGTATCATCAACAAATTGATGATGGGATACCAAATCTACGTTCCTATTTGGTTTACAACCTTTTAGATCTCCAATTGTCATAGCATTTGAAATAAATATTCTCAAATATTTAGTCATAATAATGAAAAAGAAAGGGGATAATGGATCACCAATAATGAAAAAACCTTGTGCCACACCATTTACAAGAACTAAATACATGCAAGTAGAGATACAAGACCTTATGATTTTCCTAAACTTGTCTTGGAAACCAAATTATCTGATGTTTCTATCTAAAAAGATCTAGTCTAATATGTCATAAGCCATAGCCATCCATTCCATCCCTTTTTATTTTATTCATGAGTGAAATTATTTATGAATAATAATAATCCCATCTTGTATTTGTCTACCAAGGACAAAACCTCTTTGTTGACCCTCAATAATATCTTCCATAATTGGCTTTTATTTTAAAGATAAAAACTTCGTAATTATCTTATAAATGAAATCACACAAACTAATTGGGTAGAAGTCAAAAAAATTAATAGATACTTCCTTCTTAAGAATCAAAATAAGAAAGGTGTGATTAAATTTTGTTAACATCTATGTAGAATCAATAAATTTGTTAACCACATCCACCACATCATATCTAATGATATCCTAGAACTTCTGAAAGAAGGCTATTAAAAATACATTGACCTAGAGCTTTATCCATGTTCATTTTGGAAATGACAAATTTAAGATATTCATTAGATGTGACTGTAATAAGAGCTAAATTATCTTCCTAGGTTACTAATTTTAGAATAACATGCAAAAATTCTTGTTCAAATCCGATGTTTCTTTTGAAGTCATTCTTAAACACTTTTTTGAATAAACTTACACTCTCCTAATTAATGAGATATTTATCAGAATGATTTGTCTTTCTCTATCTATTATTTCCTTGATTGAATTATGAGCTCTATGTTTCAAAGTGGACATATAAAAATAATAGATGTTCCTATCCCCCTCCTTGAGCCAAATGTTTATTGATTTTTTTCTCCATGGGCTCTCCTCTCTTGTAATAATTATGTGATACTCACAAAGTAACTATTTTTATTTATTTTAAGTGTCTAGATCATACCCATTACTTTCTATTTCAGGCTCAATAATAGAAATTATAGATTTTAGAGACTTTTTTGAATAAGAACATTTTCAAATACCTGTTTATTCCATTGTATAATTGTAATCTTAACATTATTTATTTTTTTAGCCAATTGGTACATGGTTGTACCATTCACACTTAGATACCACCATTCCATTAATATATCATGTATCTCTAGATGGGTGAACCACATATGTTCCATTCTAAATGGATATTTATTTACTTTAGCATATTTTTCCACTATATCCAATTTCATGGGATTATGATTTGACCCTACACGAGGTATATGCATTAACATGAAATGATTTAGATCCAACCAATCCATAGAAATGGGGATTCTATCAAGCCTACATTGGATTAGATTTTATCCCAACCTCTTATTACTCTAAGTGTATTTAGAAATTTTTAATTCCACATCTAACAAACTAATATCTGCAATGAGGGAAGAAAAATCCTCTATACTATTTAAATAAAGTTGATTTCCTCATTTTTTATCCCCTAGATAAAGGGAAGAGTTGAAACCATAATCTAAGATAAATATTTGAAAGTATTTCTAAAGTATCATAAATCATCCCATACTTTTTTGTGAATAACAATTGAGTTACATGCATAAATGTTAGAAAAAAATCCATTGCCTACCATCTATTCGATCTATGAAAAGAATTTCCAAGTGATTAGATAATTTAAAAAAAGGATTCCCAACCAATTTATTGTTATCCCAAAATGTAATAAAACCCCATGATGCACCCATCAAACTAGAACAATCAGCTCCAACATCCTTCCAATATACATTTTTATGATTCTCAAAGAAAGCTTTATCAATTTTAGATTCTTGAATTTCCAAAATAAAAGGCTTATGACTTATTCTAAAATATCTAAACACTTTTTGTTTAGAGGAACTATGCATTCCTCTAATATTCCAAGAACATATAATCATAATTAACTAAAAGGATTAGGGTTACCTCACATGAATGGAAGATTGGATTGAAGTACATCTTCAATTTCCACCTTTGTGATATTTTTGAAGACTTCAATTTTGGTTAATTACCTAACTTTAGGAGGCTTACAGATAGCAGGTCCTTTCTTCCCTCTTCTAGTAGTGATAGATGAAGAGAACTTGGTTTTTTATGTTGTGTCTAAGAGTTGAAGGCATCTCTTTTGAATCTACCTCACGCTTTTGGGAATCTTTTGAGGATTAAGCAACTAGTTGATTTATAACTTCTACTCTTTGTTTTTTCTCCTAAAATTATATTACTTGATTCATTGACATTATAAAAAGTTTGTTGGTCCTCTTGTAGATGCACTAGGATATTGAATTGATTTGGAGATTTTTGAAAATCATGAGTTGATAATTTCTCTACTCTATCTTCTATCTTTAATACTATTGAATCTACCTCCTAATTGATCAACATCTGATTAATAATTAGGCTATGCAACTAATTTTTTTCTTTCATGTTAACTACCTCTATATGCTTTTCATTTTATACTTCAACCTACTTACCTTCTTCCTGAATTGCCTTTTCTATATAAATTTCTTCTTCTAAAAGTGTTGCTTTACCTTTCTTCTTCTCCTGTTCTATAGTAACTTCTAGATTTTGAGGCTTTTTTGCTTCCGTAAATGACACTCCTCCTTTTATATGCCAAGAAGGTTTAAGATGAGATAATTTATGTTTATGAACTATGGGGTAAACCTTGGAAATATGCCCCAATTTATGACATTTTTCACTAAGAAGAACTAAATTTTCAAACTGTATTTTATGGTTATAGACCCCAAAAGGGGTATGAAGAAACACTGATGAAGGAAGTTATTTATTTTAAAAGGTGTTTACATAGAAATGAGCATGTATAAGTCTACATCTGGATTTTGTTGCTAAATCAAAGGTGATCAAATATCCAAACATCTTAGTTATGCTGATGAAGAGGTCTTCCTCCCAAAGTTCAACTAGGCGATAAAGGAGATGCACCTAAATGGGCATTAAGTTGATGATTTCTATTTCCAAATCAAAACCTGAGTGTTGTTTATTTAAAAAGAGTCCTAATATTTCAAATAACCAAGGACCTCTTAATAAAATATGATCACAATCATCATGGTTGCTAAGTTTGATCATGAAAAAACACATTCACCATTGCTAGAATTTATAAATGTCCTTTGGGTTTCCATTTTTCCATGACCCATGATATGAATATATCAATGTTGGGTTTGTCCCCCATAAATTTTCCCATAAGTTCTTGTTCCATTATAGAAGAGGATATATTAATGAATGAAGCAAATACTTTAATATGAAAACTCTTACCATCCTTAAAGGTCTCAAACTATTCTATAGGCTATATTTCCTTCTTATCTTACACTCATTTGAGTTAAGAGATACAAGAAGCTTTACCTAAATCTAATTTGGGTCCCTCTTTTATAGATATATTGGGTGCCTTCAATATGCCTTTTGTCTATAGATTTTTGTCATCCTTATTATTATCTATCTCTCCACATGCTATGGACCCCTCCCTGTCCCCATCTCCCTTCTCCTATTCTGAAGTAAAATTTAAATATTTTTCTCCCATTAATAATGTATGATAATTTCCCTATGAACCTTTTATTTTATCATGTGTTACATGCTCAAGCATGACTATTATTTTTTTAAACATTTTTTACATAAAATTATTCATTTAAATATTACATGCAAAGTAAAGTGTACCAATATAGCTTTATTACATGTGCACAAACCAAAGTTCATTCAACACTTGGTAAAATATTCATATAAATTTTATAATAAACTGTTATAAAGTAAAGACACAAAAGGAAATAACATAAAATTAAATAATTGAGATTTTTATCTAGGTTATAGAATTATCTTTATTAATCCCCTAGTGATTATAAATTGTATAGTTTTATCCTACATATATTGAAATAGTTAAGTAGTATTTCCCCATCTAGGGTGTGAAACATGCATGCATTGATCACTAGTATATCATGGATGATATATGGACCCATCCATATAATGTAAGTGAGTGACATACATAAAATTATAGATAAGAACATTATCATCCTTGCATATAACATTTTCCTTAATTTGTTTATTGTGCCACACCTTCTACCTTGATTTTCAACCCTAGCTCTACTTTAATAATGTGTTTTTCATCTAGTTTATTACACAACCACTCATCTAATTTATCCTTACCATATATGATTTTCAATCATGAAATTCATAGTTAGGGAATGATTAATTCCATTGGTAATAGTTTTTATTGTTTTAATACTAGTTTAAAAGGATTATACATGTCTAATATTGTTTAGGTGGTCTTATAGACCCGCAATACTGTTAAAACATCACCATCCAAATATTTTCACCCTACATATTGGCTAAATAAGTCATTATGATATTATTGTATGCCTCTATCACTATTTTATCTTGTGGGTGATATGGAGTGGTCTTATGGTGCACAATAATAAAATCACTAAAAACGCACATGTCATTCCTACCAAAAAAAGACTACCCTAATTACTTATTAGATTGAGAGGGAAACCATACTTGATTATTGTATTGTCCCACAAAAAATGTAAAATTATATCCATGATGAAATATTTAGTAGGTGGTGTTTATTCCTAACCTTTTTAGTAGACTATGCCTATAATAATAAATTGAGAGTTAGTTTGGCCATTTCTAGAGTTATTAACACAATGAAGCCTATTTCCCATTTATTAAATGGATATTGGGATATCATTGAAATCAAAAATAAATCATACATAATGTTTCTATTTCTAATCCTAAATAAAATGTCACACTTTCAAATAAATTAATTATCATCTTTGTAGACTATAGACCACCATAGTCTACAAACAATATATTATGCATAGATTCACTAATAAAGTGACCACTTATGATTCCATTATTGACTTCACATAGGATTTTTTATATTTCATGTTCCATCACACCTATATGCAACTCCTCATGCATCAAAATTTTATATAATTTACCTCTTATGAGATATAAAGTGCTACATGAACTTACAAAAGTTTTTTCCTTGATCTTAAAGTCAATATGTGATACCCTTTAATTTATAAATGCAATAATTTTAGCTAATTATTTATGCACCATTTGGATCATGTAGAGTTGTCCATATTTTATGGAATATTCTATTTTTCACATTATCTCCCTTATGTTAATCCTTGATAAGTGATTTGGCCCAAAATTATTTTTCCCAAGTTTGAATAACATAAATTTATGCAAGATCATCCAAGCCATAAAGCCAATCTTATATCAACCAAAAAAGTAGTTATGTGTTCATGTATTTTCATTGATTTTGTTATTAATTTTGCATGTTAAATATTTTCCAATTTGAATAATTGGTCCTCAAAAATGTTATTGGAATAAAATACACTATAAAATTATTATTTTTATGAATTTACATGGTTTCAAACATTTTTTTTGAGTTTATCAACCATCGATATAATTTGGTAAGTGGTTGTGTGCATGGAAGAGGTAAAATAGATAAGTTGTGTGGAATAGGATAAAATGGCATAAATGAATTACATATAACTAGATTTTACTATATATATTTTTATTTACATTGAACATTAATACACTTTAAAAAAATCATCTCATCTTGAGTTTGAATGCAGAAGTTATGGCTTGTGAAAGTCAAAAGAGTTTACATAATGACAAAATTATTGGTCTACACTAAGAAATGGTTTTGTAAGCATAAATTTTGGCCTTGAAAATATCCCAATGGTTTTTAAACTACCAATATACATATATTAGTAGTTTCATAACATCATTTTGGGTTTGACACTACTGAACTTCATAAAGTGATAATTTTCACTATATGAATTATAAGAAAAACTAACAGCCCAAAATGATGAACAACATGAGCTTGAGAATTTTTAAGGTGAAAATTAAGAGAAAGATATGAAATAGATACTTCAATAGGTAGATGAAGTCATAAAAATATTGTAATGTGCAAACATGAGTGTTTTAAAGAGAAACTAGAGGGATTTAGATCTAAGAAGAGGAATAAAAAATAGTTATGGGAGCTTGTTCCTACAAGAATAGAATAAAGAGTATGTTTTAATCCAAGAGGGACTATGTGTAGGATCGAGTCATATCCATGATTTGTAGTAATTTTTTAAAGGGAAGTGTGTGTGAGAGATTGAGTGAGTCTACATCCAATTATTTATAACATGTTAAATTTAATAAATATCATGTGTTCAAATGTGTCAAGTCTAAGAGTTGTGTGCTTGAGTTGTGTGCATGGGTGAGTGTTTAATTCAAAAATCAAAGTAGTAAATACATAGCTTAATTGGATTCCAATTACATGTCTATAAAAATAGTATCAAATAAATGTATTTCCATGTTACATTGAGTGTGTGAGGATCTTGTATGAATTAATTCCAGGTTATGAAAAAGATGTTTTCTTTAGTTAGTTGCAAGTTTTGAAAAGTAATCTTGTATAGGACTGAGGATAAATTTTTTTTAGGTGTGAGATAAGTCCTATAAGTGTAGAATAAATTTAAGAGGTTCTTATTTTATTCTATTGCATGTTGTGAAAGATAATCTTGATTTTTTAGGAGATATTGCACACATGATCACTAGAGGTAAAAGACTTGGTATATATGTTGAAGGAATCCTAAGTGAGATTATATATGTTGAAAGATGCAAACAGTAGTGAATATGTTAAATGTGTGAGTAAATATGTTGAAGAATAAATGTTGGATATTTTCATATTCCTCTAATCAAAGTTATATGTATTAGAGATAGGACTAGTTTGAAAATAAAAGAGACAAGTAGATGTCAAAATGAAGGAAATACGTAATCCAATAAAAATATACTTTTGTTATGTGGTAAAGAGATCCCAATAAGCTCATGAAATAGATAGTGGAGTTTGAATTTATTTTTTAAGGGGGTAATATTTAATACCCCATGAGGGTAAATGCTTCACGTAAGAGAGTATGTGGATTTGTTTCTTAGTATTGAAGATTTGTCCATGAGATGAGATAGGAAAAGGAAATAAGAAGGTAAAGAGTTGTTAACATGTGGTTTCCAAGTTTTTTGGTTATGTTCTACACCCAATACCACAAGGAGAATGTTTGAATAAGCTTCACGTTTTAATTCTTGAGAGACAAGAAAAGAAGAATAATATTTCAATGAAAGAAAATATAAAATATTTTCATTGGTGTAGCTCAAATACATTTTGATAATTATAAAGGAGTAAAATATTTTTTAGGATAATAAGGTTGTCTTGAAATTAAAAAGAGAGTGATATTTCCATGTGAGAATCCCAAATTTAATTTAAAAAACAAGTAGGAGTAAAGTTGTGATAAAACCATAGAGGAAGGAATCCTAATGGAAGAAGATGTAAAGGAGATAAATTTTGAAATTAAAGAAGGATACTCATTTACTAATGATGGGAAGGAGTTTTTAGTATCACATATGGCTGAAGTGGCATATCATCCTTAGTGAATGAAGACAATGCATTTGTCATTTATATTTTGAATGGAAGTAGGGTTGAGTAAAAATAAGGAAATATGCATGTTTCCTTCAAGGAAAAAATAGATGTGAATTAAGAAAGTATCCATGAATTATAGGTTTCCATGAAAGAAACAATATAAGTGGTTAAATTTTAATTGAATGCACATAAGTAGATTATGGTTGAAGACCAACCATGTGCAAGAGAAGAAAATAGATATAAGAATGAGGAGAGTAAATCCATGGAGTTTGTTAATAATGGCCTTTTGTGAGTCCATCATATGATTGGAAGCCAATAATAATATGTGTAAGAGTTAATAGCTGGAAAGCATTTTTGTAGGGCATGATGAAGAGGTTTAATAAGTGCTTATCTGAAATCTTGTTTCCATTAATGTGTTTGATTTATATGTGCTTTCAAGAATGGATATATGTAAATGAAGAGGATAAAGTGTGGTTCATTTTAGCATGCCCATATGTATGGTAATAAAAGTGAATAATTAGAACAAGATGATAATGTTTTAGTGGTAGTTGTAGATCTGTCTAGTAAGGATATACTAGCAGTAGAGGATTATGTTCAATTAATCATGGAGACAAGATAGAGTTGGAAAGTGTGGGTAAAATAATGTTCTCAAGAGGATGTAAAAGAGGAATCTAATTTTTAGTAGCTAGAGGTGGTAGATAAGACTCTCACAAAATAAAGTGAAAGGGATTGGAAAGATGAAGAAGACCTTTTCAATAGGACAATGATGGATGAATAATGGTATGCATTAAAAATAAATCTTAAGATATGGATAGAGAGTGTAATGGTGGATCTAAAAATTAATAACTTATTGATAGTGGTTGGTCCAAAAATCATTTAAACAAGTAGTTATTAATAATGTCACTCATGTGACATAGAGTAAAATAAGGAGATAGAGATGGTGGACATATTTATAGTAAAAGAAATGAAGTATGAAAGTGATGTTGAATATATGGAAGTATCCCACATAGGTATTAGAGAAGAGAATATTATGATTAAATTTATGCATTGTTATCATATAGATGATGAGAGTGTAAGGTTATTTACACATGGAATGGTTGTGGTGAAGGAAGAAAGGTATAATCAACCTAGAGCTGATGTAAATAATTTCAAGATGAAAGAAGAGAAAGATGAGATGGAGACTATGAGTTTGTTATTATCAAAATCATTTGATAAATATTATAAATTTTTATATGTATATGTGGAGATAAATGAGGCATTAAAAGAGGCATTCCAAGGTAAAGAGAGTGAGTTTTTTGAGTCCACAAATTGTGAATATGAAAAGAAAAAAAAAGATTATTTTAAGACTTATAAAGGAATAATCCACAATACATAGGATGGTGGAAAGATAATATATGGAAACCATGAGAAAAATGAGATTTATATATATAAGAGGAAATTTTAAGGATCTAAAATTGGGTAGGATAATAAATTAACAAAGCCAAGAAGACTCTTAGTGAAGGTGGTCAAATGATGGTAATGGGTATAATACCATAAGAGAATTTAAGATAAAATAAATAATTATTTGGTGGATGTGGTCATAATATTGTGGGTTTAATCCCAAAAAAGAGTAAAATATAATCACATGAGTAATAAAAAGATGAGATATTTTAAACCAACAAGAAGTAGTTAGAAGTGGAAAAGAAATGGAAAAAAATAGATGAGATATTTTATATCTTGGAATGGGATGCCATGGAAATCAATCCCAATGTACAAGAGAATGGGTTTTTTACTTATTACATATATATGATTAGGATCTCACAATTTAAAAACCTTGAGTTTCTAAGGTAGGGACATCGAAGGCATAAATGAAATATTGCATCAACCAAAAATAGTAGTTGTGTTTTCATGTGGTTTGATTAGGTTTTTTTTTGTTATATCATGGTGAATATGATCCAATGGGAAGCATAAATAATAATTAACAAAAATATTCAAATCAATTATATCATAAAATGATCATTTTTAGGAAGCTACATGGTTCCAAACAAGTTAGTTGTGTTTCTTAACCATTGGTACAATCAAGGAAGTGATTGCATGCTTTGAAAGTATAAAACACATAAGTTATGGGTATAATGAAAATAAATAATCATGTATTTACATAAACCTAAATTTTATTATATATTTTTATTCCCATAAAAAATTATTCAATTTTAAAAAAATCATCTCATTTTGAGTTTGTATGCAAAAGTTATGGATTTTAGAAGTTGGTAGAGTTTTCACAATGAATAAACTATCAATCTACACTTATTAGTTGTTTTAAAAGTGTTAGTGGTAGTTTAAAACCCATATTAGTGGTTTCACAATTTATAATCTTCATATAGTGTAAATTTTTCAACCACCATAATAGTTTCAAAACTAGTGGACTACGTAAAGTGGTGGTTCTGATTGCATGAATTTAAAAATAAAGTAACGACTCAAAATAATGAATGGTAAGATATTGGTAATTTATAAGGTTAAAATGAAGGTGAATATATAAACTAATAGGAATATTAATTTATAATAATATTATAAGTTATTATATCAATGAATTTTTAAGAGATAAGAGAGGGATTTAACTCAAAAAAAGAGAAAGAAATGAGAGTTTTGGGATCTTGTTCCTCTAAGAAAAAAAATATATTATTTTTTAGTCTAAGAGGTATTGTGTGTAGGATAAATTAATCTCTATAATTTTAATAAGACTTAAAATTAAAGTGTGTGTGTGAGAATGAGAGAGTATTCATTCTATTCTTTGTAAAAAAAATTGAATTCAATAAAGAGGATGTGTATAAATGTGTCAAGTCTAGGAGTATTGTGCTTTAGATGTGTCCATTGGTGAGTATTTGATCCAAGTAGAATTGTATTAAAGTAATTCCTTCATTGGAACAACTTACCTTGTCTACATCACTAAAAATTAAAATTCCTAAAATATATATATCCATCACAAAACCTCCCATGTAAAACTAGCTTGTTGACCAAATATTGGAGTGTTTCATGATCTATAAGAAATTTAAAAAGTAAAAATAAAATATTTTATAAATTTATGGAGTGTGTTGATAGTGGCCAATGCCTCCTACTTGGTTTTATTATAATTGTGTGTTTTTTGAGAGAGATTCTAACTTGAGATGTAGATCAGTTGATCAATCTTTCCTTCTCTAGATGTATGTTTTTAACCTTTTTTATGATTAAGGATTAAAGGAGAGAGTAGATTAATCAAATAAGTAGAAATATACTCTAAACAATAATCCAAATAAATAATTAATATTCATAATATATTTTGATATGGTGCTAGATTATGAAATTTTCTAAATATAGAAAACACAATACCAAATAGTAATTTGCATGCTTAAACATAAACAAGATATAATACTTAGCTTGTTTACCTATGTGAATTCAAAGATGATAAGTACATGTGTGGAAATATTTAGGATGATGCTCAGTGATGATTTGTCATATTTTGGAAATTAGTTTTCTATCAGCATGGACACTAGTGTCAAAATAAGGATACTATTATCAAATATTTTGTCCTAAAATTGATGTTTTTGCTTGTAGTGAAGTATAGTTCCTTTTATATAAAGTGTACCTTAACCTATTAGGTCTTATAGTCATCTTGTATATTCTTTGTCTAGATTTCATGCATAAGTTCCTGATGTCTATGTGCAACTCAAACTTTAGGACCTCTAATTGATGATCCCATAAAATTGCTCATTATATCCAAGTAATTACCTCATTACCCCAATGAATATTCATTTTAAGTGGATTTATATGTGAATAATAGAAATAATTATTAATTCAAAGTAGAAAATGAGTATTTTACCTTAATTATTCTATGTAAGTTATTGTTACCTGTTTAAACCACTATTTCTTATATTTTTCATGGGGACAACTATTTTGTATGTATAGGTCATAAGAATGTATTATAGTCAAAGATATTATTTTTTGACACTAAAATATTCCTAAAGACTAGTCTAAGTATGAATATCACCGGTCTAGCTATAAATATAACTAGTCTAACACTGAAGATTGCTAGTCTAGATTTGAAGATGCCCAAATTGATTCCAAAGAATTCCAAAAAGCTTGGCAAAAAAAACCTGAGGATTATATATTTATGAAAAGACATACATGATTGACAAGAATTAGTATAATATATTTTTGGGAATATGTGTGTGTGTGTGTGTGTGTGTATTCCTAAATAGTAACTTATATTTTTATTCATGACATCTCTAAAAGTTTTATTATGAACAACTATAAATATTATGTTTTTATCTAATTCCAAAATGAGTTTATATGTTATAAAATAAAAATGAAGTTGCAGCTAGCAACAAACATATAATCACGTGTGAAACTCAATCCAACACTTTCCATTAGTTTTCATTAAAACACGGAAAGGATGTTATTATGTTTTTATTTTGTAATAAGACACTATCTTAGTTATAATATGATCTTGTTAATTTGTTTCTCTATCTTGAGACATTTGTTGTAAGATGTGGTAATATATAAACACATGTTTTTGATGATATAAAAATGATTAGAGATAGAGTATAAGGATTGATTAGTTCAAACATCATTATTTTCAATATTGAAAGCATTTTATAAAAGTAATGATAAAGCGATTTCATGGGTTTTATGCAAATCACATAATTTTATAATCCTATTATGAGGGAGATCAAGGGCCCACTAAACCAAATACGTAGCATATATTTTGGTATTTATATGTTTATTTCATATTGTTGTATGTCTTAAAGTTTTTTCATCCATTCTCTTATGCAAAGTATTGTGTTATGTATCTCACCTACAAGACTATGTGTTAATGTGTATGTTTTAAGCAAGCTTACTTTCAAAAATTCCATAAAAAATATTATCCCTTTCAAATTACTTCCTTTTCCATAAAATAGAGTTTTTTGTGTTTCTATTTCATGAAATTTACATTTCTACAAATAGACTACAAGTGTGTTTAATTTAATGCAATTTCAATTCCATTAAGAGTGTTTCCTTTCTAATTTATTTCAATTCAATAAGTTTTTTCTTTCAAAATTTATAGATTATATTAAATTCAAAAAATTAGATTACAAATTTAAAATTAAATGATCCATAAATCACCCAAAATAGACAACTGATAGTAACCATTTAGCATACCCTATTATTAAGTGTCATTGGACACTACCCTAATTGATATGACATATTAATATAAATGAAGAGGAAACAACTACCATAATAATTTTTGGTTCCATTTTCAATGATTTTCTAAGTGTCATTAGGGTGTAAAATCTTAAATTGATAGTTGATTAAGAAATACTTCCCATAAATCAAATAAAATTATGAATAGACAAAGGGATTCATAGGGAAGATATATTCATAAAAACCCACAAAAAATAACAAGTACTAATAGGTCATAAGAATAAAGTGTATTAGAATATTTGATAGGATATAAAATTTAGACTGTTGATGAGGAACCCTTTTTAGCCTCATATAAACTTTAGGAATATTCCCCAAAAATAGGTGCATCTTTTCAAAAGAAATAACCTAGGCTAAAAAATATTGTAAACCAGAGTAATGAATCTTAATCAAGAAGCCTTCCAACCACTTATGATGATTCACAACATCTAAAGATAACTCTGTTAAAACTCTAAACTACACTCTTAGGAGAAGATGGTTCAATTCTCTCCAAGTTTGGGGTAACATGGAATTGGTCCAAAGGTTTTGGGTGACCTATAGGAGGACCAAACCTATAGTTTATGGGGCTAGATCCCCTAAAAACCCAACTTCATCTCACTTCCTAAGACATACTAATTATTGGGGTGAAAAGAGATAAAGAAATGAATGAAAGAAACCTAACCTAATGAGGTGATGCACCAATATTGATCTATCCACTCTAACTGATCTTCAATCAACACTTAATGAATCAAGTCAAGATTTATGAATGAAATAAGATTCTTAATGGAAACCTAAGCATGATTATTTAATTTGAAGATTGTGATGGATGCCTGTAACTTGAAGGTAATAGACAAGAGGCCTACTTGAGGCACTATTAACCAACTTACTCTTCAACATAGCTATCAACACATTAGCACATCACATGACCTGCATAGGATGACATTCTAGTAACTAGGTGAAGGAGAGGACCTACAAATGATAATAAACTTCTCACTTTTTGAAAATCAAAAAACCATAACACACTAGTCTAGTAGAGAAACATGAAAACATTCCTTTATTGATTTAAAGAGGTTCTCAAGATATAATTTGGTAGATTTTAATTACACCCAACTAAAGGGTGGATACAATAGCCTAAAGGCCTCTATATAAAAAACAATGAGAAGGTGAAACAAAAATAAAAATTAGCATAGAGGTGACATGTATTGGTTACTAATTACCATCATTGACTCGATCATCAGTTACAAGTGGCTATAATAGTCCTCATGTTTCTTCCATGCATTGGTGGTCTTCAATCGACAACTTTAGGCATTTAAGAGGAGTGATGGAGGCTGGTGAAGACTTGGTTTCTCCCATTCAAGGAATTTACACACATAAATATGGTCAATGATTCCTCATTTTGAAGTTACAATGTGTTGAAGTGGTTTAATTATGCCTCCATGGAGCATTTCATAGCCCATCTTCCCTTTGTGCATGCCATCTAGGATAATAAACTACCCATTATCCATGATGACCATATAATGTGTGTTAAGCACAATATATACTGAGAGGGGGGGTGAATCAATATATTATATATCTTATAAAACTTTCCCTTTATCAAATTCCACTTAATCAAACATTCAAGACATGCAATAAAACTCAAACAATAAACATCACACAAGATAGAGAGAGACACCAGATATAACGTGGAAACCCAATGTGAGAAAAACCACAGAGAATCATTCTCAAATATATTTGTGAGAACAACCCCACAGGAGCACCATACCCCTTTACCAAGTACCAACCTCAGCTACAATTTGTGAGCACCAACCCACAAGAGCTCCAAACCCCTTTGTCGAGCACCAACCCAGCACCTATTCATGAGCACCAACCCATAGGAACACCAACCCACAAGAGCACCAACCCCTTTGTGTATACCACACACCTATTTCTTAATGTTGCTATTTCAACAAATGATAGATCAATACATCTCCTTCCTCTCTCTCACCTTTGCTCTTCTAAGCTAGATATAACAAATACAAACCATATTCATCTCTCACAATTGCTCTTCTAAGCTAGATATTACAATATCAAATCAACCCCTCTCATCCATGTTACAAATGGCTACTCAAGCCTTTATTTATAGCTTTCCAAATGACCTTTGGCCTTCCCCCTTTGTGACCTTTCAATCCTCATGGAAAATGGCACCAATCTTGGATGACCCTTCATATTCAAGCCTTTGAAAAGTCATGTGGTGACCCTTCATGACCAAAAACATCCTTCCCACTTTTGTCCTTATCTTTGGTGACTTTTCGTATTCCTTAAAGTGTCCCTTCATGAGAAATTCGCCCTTTACTCTTTTATCTTCACTTGGTGACTCTTGGTATTCCCCAAGATGACTCTTCATGGGAAAATGTGTCCCATCCTTCTTTTATCTTTATCCCGTGGCTCTTTGACTTCTCCATGGGCCCTTCTTTTGTCTCATATGCAACCAAAAATATATTCATTAATATTAAATAAATATTAACTCACATTTGCCAAGATAAACAATATTAAATGCAATGGGGCCTTTATCACTAATAATGTTAAACCTTTGACATCAATGACAATATTTCCAACAATCTCCCCATTTGTCATTGATGGCAACCTCAATCCTAAAATTGCCACATCCTATTATCTAAAAACATACAGTACTCCCCCTTATTGTAGCAACCTATACCTATTCCCTATACCTATTTTTTGCACTTATACCTATACCTGTACCTATTATTCTCCCCCTTTGACATTAATGGCAAAGGGCCTACCTAGAGCTAACACTTTGCTCCCCCTCACTTGATGTTAAACATCAATGGCAGGAAGTAATAGAAATTACTCCCAACTCCTCTCACCGATCTTTGAATGTATCCTTTGATCGTGCCTTTGAGAAGATATCTGACAATACATACACATTGTTCCCTATCCTTTGAGCATCTGCAATCAACTCATTTGAATCTTTTTTTCTAATCTCACAACCTTTAGCATGAAACCTTAATGTGTATCCTTGATCACAAATTTGACTAAAACTCAATAGACTATGCTTAAGACCTTTTACATACAAAACATTTTTAGTCTTAGTTCTACCATAATCCAAACTCAAAGTACCTTTTTTGGCTATCTTGATAGTGCTTTTATCTCCGAATCTCACTGTACCACCATTGATCTTCTTTAGAGATATGAATTTACTTTTATCTCCTATCATATGCCTCGAACATCCGTTATCAATTAACCATGGTTGATCTTTACCTCCCACATGCAGAGCTCTCTACACCATCATAAAATACTCATGTTGTTTCTTCTACCATGAGCATGTCTGAACCTTCTCCTTGATGAATGGAGCTTTGAAACTCTGATTCTTCTTCTTGATGAATGGAGCTTTGAAACTCTGATCCTTTTTGACTGACTCGAACACGCTTCTACAATACCGAGCTATGTGTCTGAAGTTGTTGCACTTGTAGCACACTATGGTCTCTTCATTAAAGCTTGATAGAGGAGCAAAAGATTTGTGGATTCTGCTTGACTCTACTTGACTTTCCTTCTTATTTCTGAAATTGTTAGCTCTTTTTCTACATTCTACTTTCTTGTGACCATATCTATTACAATAAAAACAATAGCCATAAAAATAATACATGTCTGTATATCTCTAACCTGATTGCCTTTTGTAGCTTTGTTACTTCCAGCCTTCTCTATTTGGAATGTCCTTTGTATTCTTCACTTCTCCCCTTTCTATTTCCTCTTGTGTCAGAGCTTCAGCATATCTCTTTTTCTTTTCAAAACTAATCCCTGTCTTATCTAAATATGCTTTTTGACTTTCCAATATCTTATTCAGCATGTTAGTGCTATCTTTAAATTTTGAATCACTGATTACTTTATCACTGACAACTTTCTTAATATCTTCTTTTAAAGAGACAATTTTAATAACATACCTTTCATAATATTTTCTTGTTATTTCCAACTGTGCTTTGAGATCTTCTTCATTCTTCTTGGCTTCTTCAAAGTGTGCTTGTAGATTTTCAATCAATTCCTTTGACTATTGTTCATTTTTCTTGATCTGGCACTTTAACCTTCAATTCTTCTTCTAAATAGCTTATAACTCTTCTATGGCACAATTGAGTTCTCCTTCCATATCTACTTTAGCTTCCTCCTCTTCTTCTTCTTGATCATCATCATGTATGGCCATGAATAGAATCTCTTCTTCTTTTGAATCGCTGACTCCACTATTTTCAACTAAGCTTGGATCCTTAGAATACAGGCTCTTCTTCTCAAATCCCTTGTTGGATTTGCCTTTGAAATTCTTCTTGTATGTAGGCTTTTCTTCTTCATCATCTTTAACCTTATCTGGGCATCTAGCTAAAAAATGTCCAATCTTTCCACAATTAAAACATTTAAAAGGTAACTTTCCTTGATATTTACCTGTTCCTCTTTTCGGCCTGCGAATGAAAAGTGCTTCATTGTCATCTTCATCATCACTAGAACTATCACTTGATTCTTGAATCTTAGATTTCTCCTTCTTTGATGTCTTGAAAGCCACTTCTCTCTTTGAGGGTTTATCTTGTTTTGTATGCATCTCATATGCCATGAGAATACCATGAAGCTCATCCATCTTTAGCTTGGCTAAATTCTTCATTTCCTTGATTGCCAAAACCTTTGCATCATATCTCATTTATATAGATATCAAAACCTTTTGCACCACCATTGACTCTTCCAATGTTTCTCCAAGACCTTGAATCTGATTTACTATCTGATCAACTCGCAAGAGATAACTTGCTATATCTTCTTCTTCTTCCATCTTCAAACTTTCAAACTACCTTCTGAAAGTCTGCAACTTAGCTTGCTGAACCTTTCCATCACCTTTGTAAATATTCTCAAGTTTTACCTAGGTTTCATGAGTAGATTTACATTACATAACTTTAACAAATTTAGATTCACATAACCCACATAGAATAGCATTTAAAGCTTTAACATTACATTCACTTGCCTTCTTTTCTACTGGAGTAATTGTAGATGTCTATGGCTCTTCATATTTCTCCACCACTGATTTCCATATGTTGAATCCAAGGGCCATCAAATAAACATTCATTCTCATGCTCCAACAAGCATAATTCATCCCATCAAACAAAGGTGCCTTATTTATAGAAAATCCTTCTTGTGACCTAGCCATCGTGTTTTTCCCGATCTACCTTCAAGCTGTAAAACTTTTCAAAAAGGAACCTGCTCTGATACCAATTGTTAAGCATGGAATACACTGAGAGGGGGGTGCATCAATATATTATATATCTTATAAAACTTTCCCTTTATCAAATTCCACTTAATCAAACATTCAATATATGAAATAAAACTCAAACAATAAACATCACACAAGACAGAGAGAGACACCAGATATAATGTGGAAACCCAATGTGGGAAAAACCACAGAGAATCATTCTCAAATATATTTGTGAGAAAAACCCCATAGGAGCACCATACCCCTTTGTCAAGTACCAACCTTAGCTACAATTCATGAGCACCAACCCATAGGAGCTTCAAACCCCTTTGCCAAGCACCAACCCAACACCTATTCATGAGCACCAACCCACAGGAGCACCAACCCCTTTGCCGAGCACCAACCCCTTTTTGTATACCACACACCTATCTCTCAATGTTGCTATCTCAACAAATGATAGATCAATACAACATCTCCTTCCTCTCTCACACCTTTGCTCTTCTAAGCTAGATATAACAAATACAAACCATATTCATCTCTCACAATTGCTCTTCTAAGCTAGATATTACAATATCAAATCAACCTCTCTCATCCATGTTACAAATGGCTACTCAAGCCTTTATTTATAGCTTTCCAAATGACCTTTGGCCTTCCCCCTTTATGACCTTTCAATCCTCATAGAAAATGGAGCCAATCTTGGATGACCCTTCATATTCAAGCCTTTGAAAAGTCATGTGGTGACCCTTTATGACCAAAAACGTCCTTCCCACTTTTGTCCTTATCTTTGGTGACTTTTCATATTCCTTAAAGTGTCCCTTCATGAAAAATTTGCCCTTTACTCTTTTGTCTTCACTTGGTGACTCTTGGTATTCCCCAAGATGACTCTTCATGCAAAAATGCATCCCATCCTTCTTTTGTCTTTATCTCCTGGCTCTTCGAATTCTCCATGGGCCCTTCTTTTGTCTCATATGCAACCAAAAATATATTCATTAATATTAAATAAATATTAACTCACATTAGCCAAGATAAACAATATTAAATGCAATGGGGCCTTTATCACTAATAATGCTAAGCCTTTGACATCAATGACAATATTTCCAACAATGTGTGCCTAGTTACTTCAATTAATCAGTTATAGGGGTGGTATGATCCTACATTGACCTCATTATTATCCCCTCTATGTCATTAGTCCTTCTCTTATTTGACCAAGTAGGTCTACTAGGTTGTTAGGCTTAGTGACTTAGTGTTTGTTGTTTAGATGGACATGAAACATAAATAAGACATTTAAAATAAGTGAATGATTATGTTTTAGACATTAAAAAAAAATTCACATCATGGCATAGGCCTTTACCATAGTGAAAACCTACAATTCTATTTGAATTAGGTGATTAGGCCACCTCTTACTAGCTCTTCTAGACTGCTTGTATAGTGAAGACTTGTAGAGGCATTTTTAGTAATAATTGTGAGTATTTGGTGACTTTTAATTGTGAAATATGCCTCAAAATATCCTATTCCATGAATTGAAACCTTTCAAATAACTCTACACCTTATTTTCTTCCCAAAACCTTACAAAACTATATTTTTTGACAAGTCTATATAATAGTCCATACAAACTAGTACCATAAATGGGATCCCCTCTAAGTGTACTATTGATTTAGGTATTATTAATGCCTTTTAAATGCATCTATATTCAAATTTATCATGATCTTCTCCATCGGGTCACTATTAGGGTTTAGAGAGGGTTTTGGAAGTCTACCATCTTAATCATGGTTTGTAAAGTACAAGCCTCTAATCCAAAACATTTTACCATGGATATCTAAACCATAGACCCCCTTAAACATCCAAAATATCTCTTGGTCCCATGAAACTTGTACAATGAAATATGAGTGCAAGTTGGAAGACCTCAAACTCCTTACAATAATTCTTGAGAATTTATAGAGTTAGTGATTGTTCATAGAGTTGGTGTTGGTGCATTTATTTGTTTTATTGAATTTACTTATATTTATTATTTATTATTTTGGTGCACTAATTACTTATTGTAATTAGTTTATTATGTTTATTAATAATTCATACCAGATAGGGTAAGCTTTCTTAGCTAGTAGTTAACTTAAACACTTATCTTGTTATATTGGAGCTCCAATCCACTATTCAGGGTAAGATAGAATAAGATTGTTTAACTAATAGTCAACTTATGTTTATCATTTACACAAGTTGGACACCTATCTTGTTAGTGTGGATTTGCACTTCACTATTCATGTAGATAGATTTAGTTGAACTACACATTTTATTTGAGTTCCCTGATCTTTATCATGCATGCCTTACTCTCTATAATAAATGGCTATTTGTGTATTCTATATTAGATTGATATTGAATTATCAGATTAATTCATCATATTTGAGTTATTCATTCATTTCAGTTATTATCTCAGATATATAGCTATTGTTTATTACTATTATTATTTTATCTCTTATTTATGATTTCTATTAGATTCATTAGATCATGTAGCTAATTCTCATATGGTACTAGAGCTATCTTGAATCTATAGATTGTTAAATATTCAAGAAAAAAATATCTAGATATAGGATCAATTTTTTGATTTTGTATACATGCACAAATTAGATCTTTGTGGAAAATTTTTGAGCTCACAATTGAATTTAGAGTGCTTGAGATAGTCAAAATCATATACAATTTTGTCCAAATTAGGCATAGGTGGTGAAATTGGCAAGGGTTTGATCTAGAAGCACCATACCCAAATCTAGTGTGTACCTAAAAATTAAAGCATTTCTAAGTAAAATAGACCTCATGATTATGTTCAAAAGACATCAAAACCTACAAATCCATATAAAATTTGTCTAATTTGGACACAGTCACCCTAGAAGACTTTTTTTTTGCTCCCAAGTACAGCCATATGGACCGTAAAGACTATGTAGACCAATTTTTTTTGGCAGGCCTCACGGATCAGTAAGAAGATTTGAAAGGGCAACTTTGAGAGCCTACCATTTAAACACTGAGAGGTATTTTTGAGATTTTTTTTTTGAAATCACTTAAAATTTCATACTATTTACTATTGTACTTTTAGTTTTTTATATATTTTTCCATATTTTTTCATAATTTAGGTATCTCTTGCTCTTCCTCATTTTTTCAACTTCAGAGGCTCATAACTTTCACATAAGACCTTGAATTGAGGTCCCACTTTTTTTAAATTTAATATTTTTTTGAGCACAACACATTGGTATAGAAATTTTTGTAATAAAGTGCATATGTTTTGTAATTTTAGACTAGAGGGCCTAAATGAGATTTTTGTAAACTAAAAAAATTATAATCTAGCCTTGTAATTACACTCAATTATAAAGTGCCAAAAATAATTGTTAGGTGGGATAAAACTAGGTAATTTACGGGGGTTTTATGGTGTGTTTTGTACTTTGATTTCTACTTTGTGATAGTTTATTTCTGATTGCATCAGGGGGAATCCTAAGTTCCCATTATTAACCACATACAACTATAATACATGGAAATAGAATGCTTGGAATGCATTAATGATGCTAGATTATATGCCTTACATAAAAACTCTTCTTACTCCACCTACTAATGCAAAAGAGTTACAACACTTTCTCTTTAAAATTATTAAAGTAATTGGATGCATTCAGTCTTACATGTCTTTAGATTTTAATTTCCATCTTTAAAAATGTACAAATCCAAAAGAGGCTTAGGATAAATTGGCATCATTTTTTGGAAAAATAGATGAGGTTCGTGGTTACCAAATTGACAATAAACTCATTAGTTTGGATCCTAAAAATTATGCTACAATACAAGACTACATCACTAAAGTCATAAATCTTAGAGCATAAATTTCTAAATGTAAAATTGATAAAAATCATATTCAATTAATTTTTAGTGACTTACACAAATTAGGTCCTAAATATTCATCATTTGTCTCTAGATTTTAGACTCATCGGCTCACATGGGCACATCTTATAAAATTCCCACCTTTGAGATATTCTTTGAGATTCTAATAGCTAAAGAAGAAAAGTTTATAGCTATGGGTCTTAGCAAGTCATTCAAATCTCAAGCTCTAGTTCCAAGTCAACCTCAGCATAAGCAAGTTTCAACATCAACATCAAATATAGGTTCAAGTAAAAAGAAGAAAAATAATCAAAATAAGTCACAAAAATATAAGAATAAAGGGCAATAATCTTCCTCACAAGGATATTATAAATCCACTAATAAGAAAGAGGATTCATAAAAAATGACTGGTACTCCTTTCCCTTATTGCAAAAAGGGGTTTCATAGTGAACAGGATTTTTGGAAGAAAGATATTGATGAAATTAAGAGTCTACTCAAAAATAATAACATCAATCAATCTTATTCAAAGGATTCTTACACTCCTTCAAATTTAGGGAAATGGAAAGCTATGGCACTAGTTTCACTAGAAAATTCTCCCAAGTCATAGGTCATTAACTCAGTTGATTCACACCATATAGGTTTTGATCAAGAATAATTTTCTAGATTAGAACCAAGTTCCTTTCCTCATATTCTTATAGGTGATGATTTTAAGGTAGATGTTATAGGAAAAGGTATAGTTGATGTTGAAAGTGGTGTATTTGAGGATGTCCTCTATGTGCTAGAGTTCTCAACTAACCTTATTTTTATCTACCAAATCACTCACTTTGATATTGGTAGGAAAGTTGCGTTCACACCTGATTTTGTATCAATCAAAAAATTAGAGGATAATGTCTTAGTTGCAGTGGGAAAAATTGATAACAATACTCAAATTTATTCATTCTCCCACTTTGTGCCTCAGTCTTCCTCTACAACTTTGTTCTCACACACTGATTTAGTGAGCAATTTATGGCATGAGTAGTTTGGTCATCTGAACTACCACTATTTACAACAACTTAGTCAGTAGGAGATGCTTACATGACTTCCATAGATTTAGTTTTTAGGGGGTGTATGTCATGGTTGTGCCTTAAACAAACATATAGAGGATAAGTTTGATAAAGGGAAGGCTTGAAGGGACACACAAGTCCTCAAAGTTATTCATAGTGATTTATCAGGTCCATTACCTACTTTGTCTTTTAGTAAAACCTGCTATGTTCTCACATTTAGTGATGACTACTCTAGATACACTTGGGTTTATTTTTTGAAATGTAAGAGTGAAGTATTTATAGATTTATAGAGTTCAAATCTCTAGCAGAGAAATAATCTAGGAAGTATGTCAAGATTCTTCACACAGATAATGGGAGGGAATATGTGAACAACAAATTTGAAAAATTTTGTGCTCTTACAAGAATTTAATTTTAGCATTCAGTTGCATACACACCTCAATAGAATGGTGTAACAGAGAGGAACAATAGATTCTTAAAAGAGATGGCAAGTTTTATGATTCATGAAAAATCATTAGTACTTGAGTATCAGGTGGAAGTGATTAATTATACTATATATATACAAAATAAAGTTCCTCATAAAGCTTTAAAAGGGATAACACCTCTTGAAGCTTGGTGTAATAAGAAGCTAATGTGCATCATTTCAGAGTCTTCAATAGTCCAACATGGGCTCACATACCTTCAAACAAGCATCATGCTTTAAAACAAAAAATCTAAAAATTGCATATTTGTGGGATATATTGATGGTGTTAAGGGATATCAGCTCATTGATCTAGATTCACATGAGCTTATTATAGCAAGAAGTGTTTAATTTGAAGAAAGTCCTTCAAACTTGTCTTCTAACATTTCTCATTCTTCTTCATTTGAAGAATCAGATAATAGTGATGATGATACTCATGCTTCATCTTATCATATGGATGATGAGGTAATACCTCCCCAACAAGGTTTAGCAAGTCATGTTCTTATTCCTCCTCCTCTAGATCCTTGCCCATTGATTCCATTATGGGCTAGATAGACATTGATGGATGTAGACCCTCTTGTTATGGATCTATTAGATAGAAGGAGAACATGGTCACAGCATGATCTTCCACATTCCTACATTGCCATAGTTTTTGATCCACAATATTTTCAAGAATCCATAGGGATAATTGAGTGGGATTCAATGATGGAAGAAGAGTTTGACTCATTTATTAGGAACAACACTTGGGATCTTGTTCCTCTTCTTAAGGGAAGAAAATTAGTATGATGTAGGTGGATATATCAGACTAAGTTTGTAATAGATGGAAATATTGATAAGTATAAAGCATGCTTAGTGGCCAAAAGTTTTTTCCAAGTAGAAGGCATTGACTGTATAGAAACCTTTGCACATATTGCTAAGATGAATTCTATTCACTTGATACTAGATATTGGTACAACTCATGGTTGGGATGTATGTCAGATGGATGTGAAGAGTGCATATTTTCATGGGGTTCTTCATGAGGAGACTTATATGGAGTAGCCACAAGAGTTAATTTAGGATTTTTCACTAGTATACTACTTGAAGAAGTCTCTCTATGGTCTAAAATAAGCCCCTAGGTCTTGGTATTCTAAGATGGATACATTTCTTCTCTCCATTGGGTTCTCAAGATATCACTTAGATCCAAATGTCTACATTTTATGATAGGAGGATTCACTATTGTACTTGGTGCTCTATGTTGATGATCTCATTATTATAGGGAGCAAAACATCCATCATCAACAATGTTAAGACTGCACTTAATGATAGGTTTTCTATGATAGACATGGGATTATTACATTATTTTCTTGGGATTCAGATAACATAGTCTTCTTTTAGGGTTAGACTTTCATATCCCAAGTATGCTATGGACTTGTTAGCTTTATTGCACATGGTTGATTTTAGCCTAGTACTGACTCCTTTCTTATCTAAAGTTAGACTTGAGGTTCATTGTTTAACTCCCTTGGTTGATACCATATTGTATCACTAGCTTGTATGCAAATTCATCTATCTAACTCATACATGACCTAACATTTCATATGTAGTTGGCATGGTTTCATGATTTATGTAGACACCACATGAGCTTCATTAGAGAGCCACCAAACACATTTTGAGCTACATTTAGGGCACTATCAGATATATTATTCACTATATAGTAGGTACATGTTTAGACTTGGTGGGATACATAGATTCTGATTGGGCTAGTGATTATGATGATCGTAAGTCCACTTTTGGTTACAAATTTCACTTTAGATTTGGCCCCATTTAATGGTAGAGAAAGAAAGAAAATGTTATTTCTCTTTCATCTATAGAGGTTGAGTATCATGACATTGTTAATGCCACTATTGAGGCTATTTGGCTTCAAGATATTTTCACTGAGCTTGGTGTTCCATTTTGGAAGCCATCAGTCATCTACTATGATAACTAGAGCACTATCTAGATATTAAAGAATCTAGTTCATCATCAGATAACCAAACACATAGAGATCCATATGCACTTTATCAAGGAGTTTATTTAGGCAAAGATAATTGATCTTCAATATTATCTTACAAAGGAGCAGATTGTAGATATTTTCACTAAACCTTTCACTGAGAACAAGTATCTTCACTTGCATTCTCTTTTGGGAGTGCAAGACATTAGTTATTCAAGGGGCATCAATTCTTCAAGGGGGGTCTCCTAGACCTTCATTTTGAGGATTATTTTTTTTCTTTTGGGTTTTTTCCTTTCCTCATATATTTGTATAGAGTACCTAATATGGCTACACATTGTCAGGACTCTTATCCACATATCCCTACCTAAGCTTCAATTAAGGGGGGTTATTGGTGCATTTATTTTCTTTATTATATTTACTTGTATTATTATTTATTATTTTAGTGCACTAATTACTTATTATAATTATTTTATTATGTTTATTAATAATTTGCACCAGATAGGTTAAGTTAGCTTAGCTAGTAGTTAACTTAGACACTTATCTTGTTATAATGGAGTTCCACTCCATAAATTATGGTAAGATAGGATAAGATTGTTTAACTAATAGTGAAATTGTGTTGATCATTTACACAAGTTGGATACCTATCTTGTTAGTGTGGAGTTGCAATCCACTATTCATGTAGACAGATATCAGTTAAACTACACGTGTTGTGTGAGTTCCCCGATCTTTATCATGCACACCTTGATATATATATGAAATGGATATTTATATATTGTATATTATATCAATATTGAATTATCAAAGTAATTAATCATATTTTAGTTAATCATTCATTTCTATTATTATCTTAGATACACAGTTATTATTTATTACTATTACCATTTTATCTCTTATTTATGCTTTCTATTAAATTCATTATATCCTATAGCTAATTATAATAGTTGGGATCCCTAATGAAAAACTTTCATCCATAAATGTTTAGTAATTATGGGTCCCAAACTCCCCCTAAGATAATTTTATTGGATCTAATCCTTTATTCCATGAAAGATATGAATGCTTAAGTTGTTAGCTCGAGGTGGTAGTTTAGAACAATGGATCTTGAGAGAAGTATCATAGCTAAGTTGTCCACTTTTATACTTTTATCTACCTAAAACATCTTACTCAAGTCTTAAATAATCCTCATATGTCACTTCAATTCCTTAGGTCCACTTGGGGGGGTTGAGTTTGTCTCTAAGATTAATGTGGGGTATTGAGTGGTCAAGAATGGATTTAGGCCTAATAAGCCTAGACTGATTCCTAGAGGTTTGAGCCAGGTGAATTGGTAAATTAAAAGTCACCCCAACACCCTTATCTACTTTATTCCATACTTCTAAAATTGTATCTAGCTTCCCAAACTTCATCTTAGTCTCCTTCTCTTAGTAAGCCTACCTTGAATGTCATTGTTGCCAAGCCTGAGTGTTTGATAGTAGGTGTTATAAACCTTAGTAGTCTCACCTTTGCTTCCAAAATTTTTATGGGGTTATAAAATTTTGTAACATTCCCTCATGGCTTGGTAACATCTTTTGTATTGAGCATCCTCTTAATTATTCTCCATGTATTCTCTTTCTCAGGTTTTATGAATCTCTCAATCAGTTTGACCGTAAAGGAATGTTAATGCACTTCCTTTCACCTATTTTGAGTTCATAAAATATTTAGTTACATTTTTAAATTTTTATTACCCTCATGTAGTGATTTCAAACCTAAAACACTCCTAAACATGCATCAGTCTTCCATTTCTATGCACATGCCTGCTTATATTAATTTTAGGACCAATAGGCCATTAAGATCCCTTCACCAATATCAAATGGATCAAAACATTAATTATATATTAGTAAACTTATAAAACAAGTTAATATAAATTTATTTCATCCTTACACTTCACCTCCCTATATGTATCTCACACTTACACTCTCTTACTCAAGTAGTTGATTGTATGCATCTAATAGATGTGTCTGTAAGAAGAAGGGATATCATATTTTACTACACTTTGATACCCAATAAATGATTTTATCATTAATTATATGTAATTTATACCTTATATATACCTTTTATACCCTTATTCATCCCATATTCATGCAAAAAATTTCAACTATTATGCCTAGGTCTTCACTACCTATTTTAGGCCTAATAGACCAAATTAAGCCTTAAGATCTTTTTTCTTAGATTACTAAACAATTAATTTTACATTGATCTTACTAAGATAAAAAGTTATAGGACCTATTTTTTCCTCTTTTTGACCTCATGTTTATGCAAGGTTGAACATGCCTTATATCTTCCTTTGGCATTCTGCCTTTAGGTGGCAGTTAGGTCTACTTCTTGGTTGAGTGAAGTTATATTAACCATTAGAAACACTAGTGCATCATCATCACAAACCTCTAAGAATTATTAACCAATTCCAACTTATTCACTTCTACATAGGGTTTAAAACATCTCCCTTACCTTGCTTGCCTGCCTATTTATGCCTACTAAACCTGATAGAATGTCTAGTTTCATTACTTGCTTTAGAGGACCAGATCATTCCAATTAAGATTGAGGACTCTTAGAAAATAAATAAGGATAATTATTTACTCTTTTCCCTTATTTAACCACCATTTAGGGTTATTTTTCTCAGTTTTATTCCCATCTACAGTTAGGCTATAGGTGGTAGTTTTAGGCCCTTTTGTGATTATGTTAGGAGTGCTTCATTTGAGAGGTAAACTTGGGTGTTCCATTTTTTCCATGCGTTTCACCAACATGTTGATGAATTATTAATACTTATTCAAAATATATAAATCTTATTAACATCAAACCATCAATGTTTTACTTACCTTGTAGTCATAGGCTTGTGTGTACTTAATGGTGTTTTAACTGAGCTTATCTCCTCTTATAGTGAGTTTGGTGGATTAAGTCTCTATTTGAACCTAATTCCTCCATCCCATACCTTATTATATGCTCATATGATGATCCAAAACTCAAAATATTTGGTTTAAAGATAATTCAAGAAACAATAACAACACAATTCAAATAATGTTATCTCTGAGAAGAGATGTTTTATTGATCAAATTTGTAGACCCGACCATATGTCTATCTCAAAGAAGAGATGTCTGATTTACATTTTATGTTACATATTCATTTATAAATTTTTTTAATGTGGGAGGAGGATGTGGAAGGTCACCAATCTCAAGGGAGATTAAGTGGTTTGACTTCCATGATTTACAACAATACAAAATTTGAGGAAGTACTATTTTTAGAAACTTGTTATTTATAGAAACTTACTATTTTTAGACTGCACTACTAAAATTGAAATTTAGGTCACTTCCATTGTATTTTAAGGAGTAAAAATACATTTATAAAATATCAAATCCATCTCATCTCATTCTCCTCATTCTTAGCTTTCCAATGGTTCAAATGATGAGTCAATTGGAGCTACGGTGTAAAAGTTATGACTCCTAGAAGTTTTGTCATCAATTAGGGTGGACCCGTCACCTAAATTGTCACCTAAATTATTTCCTAGATAATATGATTCCTTATAGGCTCCTCAAAACCTTATATACTTAATACAAATATCTAATACGTCATTTACTTGGTATGCCTCAATAAGATTGATGTGACTATGGGAACTCGTCTTTGCATAACAAGTAGAGGATGAGGATGGGATTTGAGGGTATATGGAATTGATGGGAATAATTTAAACATAAAAAATAATTAATAATGGATGTGTTACATTTATTCCTTTTATACTGATCTGAATGGTTCTCTACAGCCCTTATTCACACTTGTAAAGGAGAAGGCATTATACACATGGTAGCCACATTGGAGCAAGACTTGAAGGATTTATTTGACCATCTAGTGGATCAGATGATATTGAGAGGAATATAAGGATTAAATGGCTTAAATTAACCCATCATATAATTTAAAGCATAATTCACCTCCATTTTCATGTTTTGAATGCTTTGTAGCCTGAAGAGACATGGTTTGTAGCTTGCACAAGTGAAAATATGAAGGTTTTCCTAGTCTTCAGGGCTTACATGTTTGAAAAAAGTGTGGATAATATAATGAGATGACCTTGGGTAATTTTATAGGACCTACATAATCACTAATTACATCAAACCACCAAAAATATCATTGAAACCATTAGAAATTTGACCCTTACACAGATGAAGGCAACCTTAACTACTTACCTTTTTAATGTTTGTTCATAGAGTATAGGGGATAAATTTTGAAACAAATTCCTAAGATTATAATTCCATTATTAATCCTTTACTTGGACAAAATCTTAGACCCTCATCTTCTCTCTCCTATCCATACTAATCAAGAACTTGATTGCCTCTCTTAAGCTACCTAGGAGATTGATAGAAAAAGAGATAGTTTTTGGATTGTCTTACACATTTTGGATATGAAACTTATCTAAGATACTTTACATGAACCTTGATGAAATGTCTTACCTCCCTTTATATGCACCTAATGGTACAAATCTATACAAGCCTACAAAACACCTATAAACACCTTATTTTTTGCATTTTTCTATGTTTGAAGCTTTGAGAATCCATTAGAGGGTAGAGAAATAAAAAAATAGAGGTTTAAATGAATTTTAAAAATATATGGTATGGTTGGGTAAGTTGAAAGGATGCATTTCCACACTTGATGGACCCACATGGTGAGTGAAAGATGGGTTTGGCTTCTAAAAATGAGACCTTAATGCATGAAACTGCCTTGTCATGACTTGAAAAGTTTATAAAACCTTATAAGACCAATAAAAACAATGTGACATATAGATTTTACCCTTTTACAAATGTTTACAATGGAATTTGGCTCATATATCATGTTTGGAGGATCATTTGATGGTTTAGAGGGCGAATCAATGGTTGAAATGGGCTTGGATAAGTAAACAATGGAAAATAAATTTAAATACATCCTATACTTCATGTTATGACTTGGAAAAGGTTTTAACACCCCTCACATCCACTAGTAATGTCTCCCTTCAATAAATGGCTTGAAATGAGCCTAAATGCAATGTGATCTATAAACCTCAAAGTTTCCAAATTACCTCAACTTGTGTTTGGAAATCTTAATCTTGTCAAATAGAGCCTTGAACATTAACTATGCTTCAAAAGGACATGACAACTCTTCCACTCATTTAGGGAACATCATGAGGACTAGGCACATCATCTAAAGGTATAAAATAGTTATGACATGAGGATGATCCAAGAAAGTTATAGCACATACATGAAACCTTAAACCATGCTAACAAGGTTTTTAAGAAGCAAATATAAGACCATGACAAGCTCTAGACCATTGTGTATAAGATCTAGAGGGGTTTCATTGATTTTTTTATTTTATGTGTTTATATTTAGACTAGTAGGCCAAATAATACACATCTTTGGTAACTCACAAGGGTTAACTAGCATGTTATTCAAGGAAACCCACTTACTCTATATGATAGTCATGATCCAACTAAGATGACAATATGACTTGGATATCCATTTCCTTGGACTATCAAACAAATTAGCACCTTATATCACCCTAAAGGAATGTAACAACCTCAACAGTAAACAAAACCAAAAGAAACAACACCTAAAACCTAAGAAAGCAATAAGACAAGACACTAAAGTAACTAATGCTAACACACTAAATTTGTGTTGGACTATTTATTTGAAACAAGATGATGGTCTACTAGAAACAACTAACTTGAAAACACCTTCTTTATCCTCCATGATCAAATGGAAATTTTATTTGAATACCAAGGCACTATGAGGTCTAATTTTCATGTATTGACTAGAGTCCAATCATATCTTGCTCATTAAAGAAAAACTTACACTTACATTTGGATATGTTGGCATGTTGATAGACTCTTAAAAGAGGAATTGGACCTTCTTTCTCCATTCCTAGGTGCATGGGTTGGTTATGTGAATCCAACACCCAGTCATAGTCATTCCAAACTTACCTACTTTACATGAATAGTCTAATTTCTACCTCACCCATAGGTTGCTCCTAATTTTCCATACTCACATGCAGTAATTCTTTTGATGACCCAATTAGTATGCTTTGGTCTGTGTCTTCATTCTACTCTATCTGATTTGGTGACTCATCAAGGCCTTCAACTCCTTTTTAAGTGTCCAATAATGGATGTCAAATATAACCAAGGCCTTCATTATTTACATTTTGAACCTCATGAGGCATACTAAAGGTCAATGTGTCTTCACTTGTTTCAACTTTAGGCACTACTACAATAAACAATTTAACCTTCCTTTCATCATCTTGATCTTTCTCCTCTTGTGGATGGCACTTGACAAGGTTGACATCTAAAGCATCCTTAATCTGCCCCATAAGAGGTGTAAATCCAAAAATATGTTCATTCTCATTACAAATGTTTATGTACTATTTCTAAAGATACTCATTATCCTCTTGACATTCCATATGATCATGATCATGATCTAATGTTTCATCCATTATAGGGACCTCATGTTCATTTACATACCCATCCTAGCAAAAAAAAATGACTCCTTAATCTTCATTTAAATTAGAAGATTAAACATCAACACATACCTTTTATTGAATGTTTTAAGACTCTTGAAGGTTATATTCTTGTTCTACAACTACTGTAAGTTGAATAGATGCCCCATTTTCACACTCCTCATGATTTTCATGATAAAGAGTAGCTACCATGTCATCAATGAGATCTTGGAAATCACCCTCTTCTTGGCCAACTAAAATTTCTTCCTCTTGTGATTCATATTTCATCCAATAATCTTCTTGAATTTCACCCTCTCTTGCATTATGGAAGATTGATTTATATCTCTCCTTACCAAGAGGTGTCCTAATGGCAATCTCTTCTCCCATCTCACTTGCAACACCTTCATCATATTTCACTAAAAATAGATCTTTTTTACTTGCTTCCTCAAGGAGAGGCTCCTTCTCAAAAAGTGGAATGGAAGACCCTTGTAATAATTCTAAGAGGGAGGTCAGATTTAGTTATGTCATGGGTGTTTCATTCCTCTCATTCAGATTCTCACCCTTGACAACAAGCACCTCATATTTCTTCAACATATTATCTTGAATGGACATCCATGATGGTAACACTTTAGGCTCTTGAGGAAATATGGATGGAGATTGAGTGGTCTCATATTTGTCGTTCACTTCAACCTTTTGGTGCAGGTCTAATTGATCTTCCTTTCCCCATGACTTCACTAATTGTTTCCTAATCTAAAACTTGGATCTAAGAGATTATTATATTGTATGTGCTGTAACTTGGGGAAGGAATGAAGGTAAATTCTACTTACATCTTCCATTGATTAAGACAAGTGTTCATTTGTAAGTTCCACTTCTCTAGCTAGGTGAGATGCAAAGTCAAGTGTCATTTGATCATAGATCTCCTCAAGCTGATTGGGAAGGGAATGGCACTATAAGGTCTGATATAAAACATGAAACTCATCCCCCTCAGCATACACTTCTTATCCTTTTTTCACTTTCTCTTAAACATACTTCCAAGTAGGAAAGGATTGAGGGACTTGTGAGTAAGTTATAAGGTTTTGACACTCACTTAATTTGGACTCTTGAGGGAGGATGGTCTAATTAATAGAGGACTGATTTGAGATGGAAGAGGAAACATGAGGCTGGTAAATTTTGATTTATTACCCCTCATGGACTATTATCTTCTATTATATGGTTACAATTAGACCACATACATCTAACATATCAATAGTTAGCCCTGACTAGTTCTCTTTCATAATAGATGCCCATTCTCTCTTAACTTGCTATAATGAGGCTCTCATACTCTTAATTAAGTGACTAGGGATCTCTTGTCCATAACTCCTTTGTGTATCTATCCCCACTATGTACTTTTCATAACTCAAAAGAGTTTGCTTCAGGCTTAATATGGACTAGTTTGGAACATGGATAAGCTAAATAGGAACATCATGATGTTTTCATTACTGATTAGGAGGGTAGATAGGTTCTCAAGGAGGTGGATAGGGATCATAAGGAGAGTAAGGGTGATATTATTAGCATTAAGGAGGATTATGGTGGTATTAATAAATAAAATAGGGCTCGTATGGGTTATGATATGACTAATGAGGCTCATTATAGGGATGATAAGGTTCAATATAGGAGTTGTCTCCATATCCAATGATCAGACATTATAAGACAAAATGAATAATGAAGTGAATAATCAAGATCAATTGTTATTACCCCTAAATGAAGACATTATGATGCCTCTTAGCATGAAATTTGACTACAAATATGTCACTAAAATGCTTGAATATTTTTGATGTCATTGAAGTCTATAAGTGCATGCTCTAATTCACTTGAATCCTAGTCCTACTAGGCATGCCATAACTATTAACACTCCAAACTATACCGTTAGGATAAGATGGTTTAGTTCTCTCCAAGTTTGGGGTAACATGGGATTGGTCCAAAGGCTATGGGTGAACTATAAGAGGACCAAAACTCTAGTTTATGGGGATAAATCCCATGGTGCATCAAATTGAGATCAATTCCTAAGAACTAATGATTATTGGGGTGAAAAGAGATAGATAAATTCATGAAATAAACCTAACCTAATGAGGTGATGCACTAATATTGATCTATCCACTCTAATTGATCTTCAATAAACACTTAATGAATCAAGTCAAGATTTATGATTGAAACAAGCTTCCTAATGGAATCTTAATAATGATTATTTCATGTGAAGGATATTATGGATGCTTGAAAATTGAATGTAATGGAAAAGAGGTCTACTTGAGGCACTATCAACCTATTTACTCTTCAACATATCTATCAACCCTTTAACACATCACATGACTTGCATAAGATGGCATTCTAACAAATAGGTGAAGGAGAAGACCTAAAAAGGAGAATAAACTTCACACTTTATGAAAATCAACAAACCATAAAAACACTAAGATATTAGATAAATATGAAAATAATCCTTATTTATTGATTCAAATAGGTTCTCAAGATACAATTTGGTAGAGTTTCATTACACCCAACTAGGGGATGGATACAATTGCCTAAAGGACTCCATTTATAAAATAATGAGAAGGTGAAAAAAGGTAAATTGGAGTGTAGGTGACATGTATAGGTCATGAATGACCATCATTGACTCCATAATCATTTACAAGAAATCATAATAGTCCTCATGTTCCCTCCATGCATTGGTGGTCTTCAATGGGCAACTTTGGGCATTGAAGTGGAGTGATGGAGGTTGTTTCAAACTTGGATAACCCCATTAAAGTCATTTACACACCCAAAATATGGTCAATTATTCCTCCTTTTTTAGTTACAAAGCATTGAAGTGGTGTGATTAGGCCTCTATGGAGCATTTAGTAACCCATCTTCCCTTTGTGAATGTTAACTAGGCTAAAAAACTTTGCATTTTCCATGATGACCATAAAATGTGCACCTAATTCATTCAATTCATCAGTTACATGGGTGTTATAACCCTAAATTAACCTCCTTATCTTCCCATTTATGTCATTAGTCTTCCTTTTATTTGACCAAGTAGGTTTATTAGGCTATTAGACCTAGTGACTTAGTGCTTGTTACTTAGGTAGACATGAAACTTGAATAATACCTTTATAGAACATGAGTGATTATGTTTTAGACCTAAAAAAAATGTTTCACATCATTTCATAGTATTTTACCATAGTGAAAATCTACAATTCTATCTAACTTAGGTGATTAGGCCACCTCTTACTAGTTTTTCTAGATTGCCTATTTGGTGAAGACTTATAGAGGCATTTTTATTAATAATTATGAGTAGTTTTTAAATTTTAAAGGTTAAATATGCCTCAAAATATCATATTCCATGATTTTAAACCTTCCAAATAGCTCTACACCTTGTTTTATACCTAAAACCTCTCAAAAGTATGGTTTATGACAGGTTTGTATAATAGTCTATACAAACTAGTACCATGAGTTGGATCCCTTCTAAGTTTATTATGTGAGTTAGTTGTTTTAAAATCCATTTCAATACATTTGGATGCAAATTTATAATGATCTACTCCTTCAGGTCATTATTAGGGTTTAGAGAGGAATTTACAAGTCTACCATCTTAACAATGGTTCATAAAGTGAAAGCCTCCAATATAAAACCTTTTTCTATGGATCTATATCCCATAAACCCCCTAAAGTATATTTTAGATCTCCTAGTCCCATGAAACTTGTATGGTGAGATATGAGTGCAAGTTGGTAGACCTTGAACTCCTCAGAAGCATTTTAGGTAGGTTAAAGAGTTATTGATTGTTCATAGATTTAGGTTCCATAATACAACTCTTTCTTATATTAATGGTGATTTATTAGGGGTCCCAAACTACCCATAAGAGAACTATCTCTGAACCTTCATTCCATGAAATATATGAACATTTAATTTGCTAGCTCAAGGTGGTAGTTTAGGATATTTGAGCTTGAGAGAGGTATTGGGACTAAATTGACCACTTTTCTACTTTAGCTAAAAAAATATTATTTGCTTCCTAAATCATCCTCGTATGTCCCTTCAATTCCTTAGGTCTTCTTGAGGAGGGGGGTTGATTGTGTCTTTAATAATAAGGTGGGGTCTTGAGTGGTCAAGAATAACTTTAGGCTTAATAGACCCAAACTAAGTCCCAGGGGTTTAAGCCACCATATAGTTTAATTAGTGACATAAAATTTACCCCAAAACCCTTCTCTACTTGATTCCATCCTTCTACAATTGTTTCCAACTATCCAAACTCCATCTCAGTCTCCTTCTCTCATGTAAGTCTACCTTAAGTGCCATTATTGCCAAGCTTGAGTTCTTGATAGTAGGTGTTAGAGACCTTGGTAGTCTCACCTCTACTTCCATAATGTTTTTTGGGTTATAAAATTATATAACATGCCCTTATGGACTAGTAACATCCTTTGGATTGAGCATCCTCTTAATTTTGCTCCTTATATTCTCTTGCTTAGGGTTTATGAGTCTCTCAGTCAGTTTGACCCTAAAGGCCTACCAATGCACTTATTTTCATATCTTCTGAGTTTAAAAACTAATGAGTTACCTTATGGAATTTTTATTGCCCTCCTCTTGTGATTTTAATCCTAAAACACTCTTAAACATGCATCAGTCTTCCATTTCTATGCACAGGGTTGCTTATATCAGTTTTAGGCCTAATAAGCCATTAATCTCTCTTTACCAATCTCAAATGGATACAAACATTGAATATATATTAATAACCTTAGGAAACAATTTAACAAAATTTTATTTCACCCTTACACTTCACCTCCCTATATGTATCTCACACTTACACTCTCTTACTCAGGTATCTACCTATAGGTATCTAAGAGGTTTTGTCTACAAGAAGTATGGATTTCATATTTTATTACACTTTTATACCCAATAAATGACTATATAATGATTTATATGTCATTTATACCTTATACATTCCTTTGAGACCCTCATTCATCCCATATTCATGCAGATAATTTCAACTCCTATGCCTAGTTTTACGTTGTCTATTTTAGGATTAATAGGCCTAATTAATCCTTAAGATATTTTTATCTATATTATAGGACATAATAATTCACTTTAAATTTATGGTATTAAGATAAAAATTCATAGGACCTATTTTTTCTCTTCTACACTTCATCTCTATGTAAGGTTGAACATGCCTTATCTCTTCTTTTGGAATTCTTCCCATAGGTTGTAGTTAGGTCTGCTTCTTGGATGATTAAAGTTATATTGGCCATTAAAAACACTAATAAATAATCATCACATACCTATGAAACTTATTAACCACTTAAAACTTAGTCACTTTTATATATGGTTTAAAACATCTTTATCCTACATTCCTAGTTATTTAGGCCTACTAAACCTAATAGAGTATCCAGTTTCATTACTTGCTTCTGAGGACTAGATCATTCTAATTAGGAATGAGTAATATTAGAAAATAAATTAAGAGACTTATTTACAATTTTTCCTCATCTAACCACTTTTTAGGGTTCCTTTACTCAGTTTTATCCCCATCTACAGTTAGGCTATAGGTGGTAGTTTTAAGCCCTTCTGTGATTATGTTGTGAGTGTTTCATTTGAGAGGTGGACTTGGGTGTTACATTTATTCCATGGGTGTCACAAAAAATATTATGACTTGTTACTACTAATTTTAAATCTCTAGATATTCTTAACCTCAAACCATCAATGTTTCACTTACCCTACACTCATAGGCTTGTGTGTACTCAATGGGGATTTGACTGACCTTGTATCCTCTTAGAGTGATTTTGGTGGATTTGGTCTCTATTTCACCTTTATTACTCCATCACATACCTTTTTATGTAATAATATGACTCCTTATAGACTCCTCAAAACCTTATATACTCAATCCATATAGCCAATACTTCATTTACTTGGTCTACCTCAATAGGCCTAATGTGACTATGGGAGCTTGTCTTTACATAATAGGTAGAGGATGAGGATTGAAGTTGAGGTTATAGGGAATTTAGGGGAATAATTTAAACATAAAAAAATCATGACTTATGGATGAGTTAAATTTATGCCTTTTAAATGGATACTTATATTTCTCTACAGCCCCTTGTTCACACTTGTAAAGGAGAAGACATTATACACATGGCAATCACATTGGAGCTTGAAAAGTGAAGGATTTTTTTGACCATATAGTGGATTATTTAATATTGGGAGGTTGTTAAGTATTTAATGGTTTTAATTAATCCATAATACAACTTAAAACATCATTCACATCTATTTTCATGCTTTGAATGCTTTACAGCCTGAAGAGACACCATCTGTAGCTTGCAGTAGTGAAAACATGAAGATTTTCTTATTATCCAAGGATCACACAAGTTAATAATGGGTGGAATATATAATTATATGACCTTGGTTACTTTTATATGACCTTAATAATCACTTATTACATCAAACCACCAAAAATTACACTAAAACTATTGGTAATTTAACCCTTGCATAAATGAAGAAGGCAACCCTAAGTACTTAAATTATTAATTTTTTTCATAGATAATAGGGGATAAATTTAGAAAATAATTCACAAGATTGGAATTTAATTATTCCCCCTTACTCTATCCAAAATTTTATACCCTCATCTTCTCTCTCTTGTCTATACTAATCAATTACCTGATTGGCTCTCTTAAGCTACCTAGGAACTCAATGGAAATAGGGAAACAATTTTTGGCTTGTGTTGCACATTTTGGATTTGAAAAATATTGTATATGCCTACCATGAACCCTGATGAATTTTATTACCTCCTTTTTTATGAACATAATCATACAGAGCTGTACAAGCCTACAAAACACCTATAAATACCTTATTTTTTATATTTTTCCATGTTTGAAGATTTGAGAATCCATTAGAGGGAATGAGGGAAAATAGATGTCAAAATTAAATTTAAAATATATGGTATGGTTTTATAAGTTGAAAGGATGAATTTACACATGTGTGGGACCCACTTGGTGAGTGAAAGATGGGTTTGGATTCTAAAAAAGAGACCTTTATGCATGAAACCACCTTGTCACAACTTGAAAAGTTTATGAAACCTTCTAAGACCCCTCAAAATAATGTGACATCAAAAATTTACCCTTTTCCAAAGGTTTCAAAATGTAATTTGGCTAATATAGCATGTTTAGAGGATCATTTAATGTTTTAGAGGGTGAATCAAGGTTTGAAATAGGCTTGGATAAGTAAACCATGGAGAATGACTTTAGATACATCATAGACTTCATGTTATGACTTGGACAAGGTTTGAGCACCCCTGACATCTGCTA